>CM028924.1:8792500-9167706 GCA_016801845.1 Polydactylus sextarius
CAGCTGCTTGGTTAAAAACCAGGTCAGTGTTGAGTCAACTGACTTCATTCACTTCTAATCCAGTTGCTCTTCACTCTTTCCTTTTTAAAAAAAAAAAAAAAAAAAACAAAAAAAAAAAACAGCTGTTTACGTCTTTGTCTCCGCTCTGTAACGAGGGACCAACTCTCCTCTCCGTGTTAACCCTTGACTGGGATCAACAAAGCTTTTTTTTTTTTTTTTTTTTTCTCCATCAAAAAGAGAAAAAAAAATCCTCCATCAAACGTCTCAGACATCTGATGCCTTTAATCAGGTTAAAGTTTGAGGAGAGGAGCATGTGATATGAAAATACAAGAGCAGGATTATATCTGCTCCTTTGTCTGGACTCGTCTTTGCGTCACGTGTCCTCCGTCTCTCTCTCTCCCTCCCGGGCTTCACATCATTACATAACCTTGGTGTTCAAGCTCACGCAGCGCTCGACTCCTCCCCCTCCCCCTCTTCCTCACTCCCTCCCCCCTTTTTCTTCTTTCTGTATGTAAGCAAAGACCCCTGCGGGTGACTCGGTCATGACTTCGCGCTCAGGAACATTTTGTCTCCCTCAGAATAACAAAAGAATTCAAATTAGCCGAGGCTCTTTGCACTTCCTGTCCTGTGTCTGCCAAACACACAGAAGCGGCTTCGCATGTGCCATTGGCCGTGCATGCATCCGGACACGCCCCCGGCAGGGTTAGCTTGAAGCCGATTGGTCCTCCTCTGTGTGTTTACATGGAAGCCCGGCCTCCCTTTTTTTTTCCAGGATTTGCTAAACTTAGTTCCTCAAACTGTCTCTCTCAACTCTGAAGTAAACAAAGAACGGCGCGCTGCAGGAACAGAAACAAGAAAAAAAGACTTTTACATTAACAGTTTCTACTCTGTGTTTTTAATCACACAAACAGAAGCTTTTGGGATTTTTCTAAACAATCACAGACGCCCTGAAGATGTCCTGAAAGTATGGAAGCAGCTTCGTGTGGACTGGCTAACGGAGCTCGTCCTTTGTTTTTGTCCCGTCCAGGCAGCTGCAGCCGACACCAGGACAGACACCAATGGTGTCCCCGCGGGCCGAGACGACCCCCATCCCCGTCCCCACGCAGGTCCGCAACTACCAGCGCATCAAGCAGAACCTGTCCAGCAGCCCGACGACCACACTCTACAGCTCCCCCAGGTAAGAGCTGGTTAATCACAACCTCAGATTAACGATGAAACATCTGTAACAAGACGCCAGTTTGTCATCAACTCATGACTAAACACTCAACAATTAGGAGTCAGTTTATGAAGCAGGCAATGTAAATACTGGCTGTTATTTCATCAGCCAATAAAAGTGACACTACATTTACATCAGCTTGAGTTTGTTGCCTCACAAACTCGCTTGTTGCTAAGGAGGATTTGTAGGTGTTTTTTTTTTTTTTTATGTGAAGACAAAGCAGATGGAAAAAAGAAGGTGGCACCTCGTTCCACGGGAAGTTTAGACTCTGTTGTTCCTATTCACAGCCTTAAAAAAAGAAAAAAAAAAAAGAGAGAGAATGTGATTGTCTCTTTCTTAAGCCGACTTGTGTTGCCAGTACATTCAGGAAAGATTAGAGTTTTTAACCTTAGAGGGAGAGAATGAAACAGGTGAAAACATTAAAGAAATGTTTTCATACTCTGTAAATATCTTTATATCTTTATATGTCTATCTTTCTATTTTCAGCATCAGTATGTTGAGGAGTATTTAAAAACTAAAAAAATGATATTGTTGAAGAATAACTGAGTCCTTGATGAAGAAAAACAGGATTTATTTTAAATTGACCTCATTTTTCTCAAAACTCACTCGTGTTTTTTTTGTGTTGTGTGTTTGTGTTTTCCAGGTCTGGCACAGTGAGGCGTTCCAACACTAGTCCCATGGGGTTTCCAAAACTGGGCTCGGGGTCTCCCAGCTCCGCGGATGTTCCTCAGACGGTCGGCCGACGCCTCTCGACCGGCAGCTCTCGACCTTATTCGCCCTCACCTCTCGGTAAGGACGTGTCCACACATGTCCACGATCGCACGAGTCGTTTCAGAAATTGTCCAGACGTGAACTGGCACACGATCTGAAACTCAGATTTAAATGATTTTCGTCCACAGTGGGAACCATCCCGGAGCAGCTGGGTCACTGTTGCTGTCACCTGCAGAGCCACGAACCTCGGAGTCGCAGCTCATCGGGAGGTCAGTACCTGGGTTGAACTTTTGAAAATTTGGTTAACAACATCTCCACCGTGTGACCGTGATACAGACAAGTGCCCAAAGTCCAGATCAGTGGTAGAATAAAGACCAAAAGCATTAAATCATTTACTGTACCAGTCATTAGATACACAGCTGAATCGAAGAGCAACCACACACACATTCGACAGTAGTTCTCCCAGGATGAACTGCCTCCAACATCAGAACATCAAGGACATCATGGATGAGGAGAAATGATTGAAGACCAAGCCCCTCCATTTTATTTATGATTGACAGTGTCTGATTTAGTGTCTGAGTAGCTAGAAAAGTCTCAGCCTGAGGGACCACACACAGAGGCTCTGATGTAAGAACAGACATTAGCACCAGATAGAAGATGCTCCTGACTCAGTCCAGTACAAAGTAGCAGGTTAACTACTGATTAACCGAGTTACCACAGCGTCGGTTTTAAACAAGCAGAAGAACAAGATGTGATGGATGTTGCGGTGCTTGTTGACAGTTACATTAGAAAGAAGCAGCACAAGAAGGTTGAGGCTTGACTCAGGATTTGTTTTGATCATCTCCTCTGCGTCATGACTCAACTATTGACAAAGTGCATGAGTCACCATGAGTCAAGGTCCTTTGAATAGTCTCTGACGCTGCTGTTGTATTAACACCACAGATGCCTTTACAACTTGTACATTGTTTGTATCTAGAGGGTTGATGTCATGTTGACCAATTTTGGAAAGAGGGAACCTACAGTGCACTGTCTGAAATGATATGTTGTATTAATGTGTTTATACAAACTGTGACAAACACACAAACAGCCACACATGGCATGGTTATATAACCTTGTTATTGGGTTGTATATGGGCTGTTAACTTAAAGTGAATCAGTTTCTGAGTGAATAAAAGTGTCTCCCTCCATCCTCCAGGGTCCCCCATCCCGTCCTCTCAGGCCATGGGCCCCCGGCTGCAGAGCGCCCCCACGCTCACCGACTTCTACCAGACCAGACAGAAGCTCCACAAGCAGCTGTCGGACCCCGTTCAGCCTTCTTCCTCCTCCACCACATGCAGTCACTCCCCTCAGCTCGGCCGACCTGCTAATCTCGGCTCGTCTCCCACCAAACTGCTGGGCTCGTCCCCCCGCACGTCCGACTGGCTGCAGAAATCTCCGCTTCCCACCATCATCGGCTCTCCCACAAAGGTGAGAAAACTTACTTATGAATAAGTCTGCGGATCGATACCAAACATACCGAAAATATCACTTACATAAGATTTCCTGTTTCATATTTCCCACCCAGATCATTTCGGCACCGTTCAAGATCCCTAAAACGCAGGCGTCTTGTAACTTGATGGCGCTGGCGGACAGCCCCGTGCCCACCAAGACGCTGGCAGACGTCCGGGATACCTGCGCTCACCACAGCAACCCGTACTTCACCGGACGACCGGCTGCACCCGAGGGCAGTCGCACCTTCGGCAGGTAGGAAACGTGTCCTTTTATTGTTCTTAGTGTTTGTCTTTGAGTTTCATTGAGTATTAATGTCCAAGTCTAGAAGCAGTTCAGTCATTTATGTTTTTATTGTACAATAGATGTTTAGTGCATGTGTGTTTTGGGAACTTTTAACCTAAATTAAATCTATCTAATGTGAACAGAGTTTTATTTTTCTGGATTTAGTTTCATAAAAATGAAAACTGCTTCCTAAAACAGGAAGTAGAGCGAGGTACTTAACCCTGAACTGACCCCAGTGACGTACCAGAATTACATAACTCAAACGATGGCACGTTATGTCCCTCTGTGTTACTTTGACCCTCCCTCTTCATCATGTGATGACATCAGTGTGAATGTTTGACATTGCTGCTGACGTCACCCGCAGGTCTGTGAGTACGGGTCGTCTGTCCGAGCAGCCAATCAGAATCACCCTGGGAGGACAGGCGTATCAGGGCAGCACCGACAGCCTGAACACAGAGCGACCCATGGACACAGGTACGAACACACGTCACATGACTCATGAAGCTTCATTTAAACATCCATAGTGTGTCACAGAAACTTGACTACGTTTCTACATTTCAGGTCCCAGTGCCCATGTCGGATCAGCGAGTCCTCGTACTGTTCTCTTCACCGTGGGTTCACCCCCCAAAAGCAGCACCCCTCCCACCTGCAGCCACCTGTGCACCCGACCGCGCACCACCTCCGGTGAGCTCCCTTTACCAGGTAGATGACTACTCATCTTGATTCAGAGCATCAGAGGTTTAATATTGTGTCTGTTTCCTTAGTGGGCTCCAACAGCTCGGCGGGCTCCCTGTGCTCCACCAGCGGTCGGGTCTATGTCGGCTCTCCCCCCGGCATGGCCATGGGATCGTCTCCTCCAGGAGGTTTTGGAGGAGGGCAGCTCGTCCCCGGGGCCGAGGGGGCTCCTAGCAGTCTGCGCTACGTCCCCTACGGGACCTCACCTCCGAGTTTAGAAGGATTCATCACCTTCGAAGCCCCCGAGCTGCCGGAGGAGACTCTGATGGAGGTGAGACGCCAGCTGAACGGAGTCGTCGCTGTGTTTGTTTAATTCTTCTTCAGTTTTACATTAAATCTCTTTACTCTTGCGTCGCAGCGGGAGCACACGGACACGTTAATGCACCTGCGGATGATGCTCTCTTTCACCGACTGCGTCCTGGAGATGGCGGCGGTCCGAGCCGGAGGGAACGAGCTCGGCGTGTCTGCGGCGTCTCTGTATCCTCCTCAGGACAGTGTGGTCGTGGACCAGATCAGCCAGCTCAGTAAAGAGTGGGGGTAAGGAATCACCAGCAAGTCTGGCCTTTTGTTCAGTGATGTTGCTGCAGCACTTTTAACATTTTTTTTTCAAAACCTCTGATGTTGTGTGGTTGTGCTGCCCCCTACAGGCAGGTGGAGCAGCTGGTGCTCTACATGAAGGCGGCTCAGCTCCTGGCTTCCTCCCTCCATCTGGCCAAGGCTCAAATCAAATCAGCCAAGCTCAATCCTTCCACTGCAGTCAAACAGGGTGAGTCTGTTAACTCAATATTTACCTCCAATATTGTCTAAAACACTGTAAAAATAAAAAAAAAGGTAAACCAAACTCTTTCCACCATCTTTTCTCAGTGGTGAAGAATCTGAACGACCGCTACAAAAGCTGCATCTCCCTCTGCCGGCGACTGACCGACAAACTCAATCACTTCTTCTCTGATAAGCAACGTTTCGTTGATGAGATCAACAGTGTCACTGCGGAGAAGCTCATCTACAGTCACGCCGTGGAGATGGTGAGTCTGAGCTTAAAAGAATCAAATCTGGTCAATTCCTACAGCTTTTTTGTGGAGCCTAATATGATATGTATGTGTGTGTGTTAGGTTCAGTCAGCAGCTCTGGATGAGATGTTTAAGCAGACGGAGGATATCGCGTACCGCTACAGTAAAGCGGCCATGCTGCTGGACGGCCTGTCCAAGATCCTCCAGGACCCCACTGACATTGATAATGTGGTCAAATGTAAGTCCGGCTTCACTAAACGTCCATAAATGAGAAGTTAGTTTTGTAACTTAACATTTGTTTGAAATGACTTCTATTAAAAAGACCGTTTTTTTTTTCCTGTATTTTCTGCACAGACAAAGCCAGTGTGGACCGCAGGATCTCGGCTCTCTGCTACTGCACTGTCACGCTCTATGAGTAGCAGACACACACACACACACACACACACACACACAGAGGGACGTGTCCTCAGACTATTAACCACCATCCTCACAGAGCCACTGTTCCCTCTTGTAGCAGTTCAAGCACTTTTCATTTGATAGGTCTCATCTGTATTTATCACCAGTTGTTTTTATTGGCTGCATCACACACACACACACACACACACACACACACTGAACTGTGACACTGCGACTGATGCACAAATTTACAACCAAAGACGACCAACGGATCCAGAAACAAAAGGCTGAAACCAGATGTGGATATAACCGATGCCCTTTCATGTGCATTTCTACTGACACACACACACACACACACACACACACACACACACACACACACACACACACACACACACACTAGGCCTGTTAGACTCATGAAACAGTTTAAACATCGTGTTTATTCTGTGATATCAGCGCTTCTTTTTTTTACCTGTTAATAAGTTCTTATTTATTGTTTCTAAAGAACGTGGATGTTGAGGTGTCCTGTCGACCTTGAAAAACCTGAAGTATTGGAGTGAAAGGAAACGTAGAAATTAGCGAGGAGGAAAAAAAAAAAAAAAAGGCTTCCGGCCACACACTGTAACAGATCCAACACGCAAGCAAATGAACATTTATACACACACAAAAAAAAAGACACAAACTCGACTCCTGTTACAGAAAAGCAGACAGCCACGAGAGCAAACGAACCTGTAGACGTGTTATTACTTCGTTTTTGTTTTTTTTAATGTTTTCTTATATATGTTGTCAACTCAAGCACTTTATAGTGGATTGAGGGAGTGGAGAAATGTACATGTCCATGGTCTGAAGATTAATATGAAGGCGGGGGGGAAGGTTTTTTGTTTCGTTTTTGTTTTTGTTTTGTTGTTCGAATCATTCCTGTTTTCACCCTCGACACGAACCTGCTCGGTGTTCATGATCAACGTTTTCCATGAGATCAGAAAAACACGGTGGAAACGACTCTGATTATCAGATATTTATGATCTTAGACAGCTTTTTTTTTTTTTTTTTAAGGAATGAAAACTATTAATCGTATTGGTATCTACTGTTTTTACGTATAACGGAGAAATTATATTATATTAAAATGAAAAAAATGCCATTTTAAAATTAAAAGTCACTCACTTTACAGAAACAGTAAACGACCCCTTTGTGGATCATGTCGCACGCACCGAGGACGTGTCGCGGATGAATTTGGGTTAAACGTGGTTCATATTATTTAATAATAATATTAATAAGTTTCATTTTACTAAAACAAGAAAAGAAAAAAACATACTCCAACTGTTTATGTTTTTTGTCCATATCTGTTGGTAATTTTATTTTATTTTTTAACAAAACTTGATGTTTGCAAACTTGTAAATATTCGTACGTGGTTCGACACATTTGTTCCTCGAGAGGAGCGAGTGTGTAAAGAAGTCACAGTCTTGAGTTTGTTTTTATTTGTTTGTTGGGTTTTTTTTTTGAGGGGGGGGCACGTGGGATGACGCAATCCTGCTGTTAAAGTCGCCCCTCGGCCTAGTCAGTCAATGAGCACAAATCTTTATATGTACATAGATGCATTTGATACATTTTATTCATTTCTGCCAAGGGTTTGATCAGGAAAAAAAAAAAATTGGCAACAGGGGTGTGCCAAAGAATAAAAAAAAAAAAAATGCATACAACTTGTGGCAGCTCTGAAACTTTCCAGAGAATTGTTTCTATCAGGACTGTTCATTGTTGACATCGACACACACACACACACACACACACACACACACACACACACATGTTCAATGGATCTTAACAAAACATAATTTCTGAATTAAGTGTGACGTCTTCAGAATTTGTGCTCACACACACCAGACTTGATTTGTAACAATCTGCACTGCCTAGCATCCTCACAGTCCCTCTGCCTCCCAGTCAACACGTCTGCTGCCCCCCCCCCTCCGCTCCCAACAGTGTATGTACTGTATGTATGTAAGTATGTATGGGTTTAATGTATATAGACACACATGCACTTGCCAGGTGTGCATTAAGGCCAGTAGTATACAGTTAATGATGGAAAAGGAGGTGCCTTCTTTTCATGAGAATAGACACAGGCCTGCTCTTCTGTACAGTTGTGAATACATTGTTTTTTCCATGTATAAAGTCAAATTGTGTGTGTGTGTGAATGCATTCAACAGGAACCCAGTCGGGTCTGGGTCCATTTCTCTGACGTACTGTTCTTATTTTTTTTTTTTTTTTTCTAAACATATCTGGGGTTTCAGTTTCCCTCATCCACACGAAGCCTTTCGCAGCACACAGTGAAGAGGGAAAAATAAAAAAGCTGACACAAACCCGCTCTGTACCATTTATGTCCATGGACTGTAACTGAAGATTTGACTGTTTTTAAAGACAAGCATGGGTACCAAGTCTGTATGTTACCACCCACTTCTCCCTGTAGAGAAAAGAAATAAAAAAAAAAAAAAATAAACCTCTAGAAATCTTGAATGTATGTACCCTGTTGGTTCGCCCTTTCCAGCTTCATTGTGATGCACCACTGTCGGTCACAACCCTGAGAAAATGCAACACTTTCTGAGTACTGATTGATTGATTATTATATTTTTTTTCAAAGAGAAATGTTCATGTTATACTCGTGTCTCTCACCGATGGGTGTCTCTCTTTGTTCTTTATGGAACTCAAATACTGTCTTTGTTATTAAAAAAAAAATGAAGAAGTCTCTGTCTGTTTCATTTTTTTTTTTTTTTAACATTTTTATTATTATTGCTAATTAACTATCAAGCTGCAGTTTCATTATGTTTCCATAAACATGCTTAATTTAACTATCATACAATTAAATTAATTACAGAAAATAATAATTGTTTAGTGATTATTAATCTTTACTTCAGGGTTTTAGTTTTGTGTTTAACCTTTTGTTCAAACTAACTTGTAGTTTGTGACCTGAGGCTGTTTTGTTGTTGTTATAACTTGTTATTATGGTGGTGGGCGGTGCTTATGTGGCTGTGCTTTGTTCTGATTGGTCCTCAACTTGATTGACGCGTCGACGGACCAATCGTTGACGTCTCCGTGTTGTGGCTTCACCCGAACAACAGCACGGCGTCATAACCGTGTAACTAGAGGGTAAATACCAAAAACTGGTTATTGTGGAGGCGAAACTCTAAAAGGTAAAACTCACCGCTGTGTTATTTTATGAACTTAACTCTAATTAACGCTGCTAATATTTAGATATTTTTTCTAGCTTTTATAACAGTTTTCAAAGCTATTACACGTTAGCATCTAAGCTAGTGATGTGTCTCTTTTAGCTACGTTCGTTGTTTATAGTTATTAAACATCTGATTAAAAAACATTAACGCAAAATGACAGCTTATGTTAGGAGATTTATTGTTGCTATAAATAGTTGTAATTATGTTCGGTGTATTTTAATGCATTTCATATCAGGCTCTGTTTTTCTAAAACTATTTATCTCAGAATTAACGGTGAACTTGCGGTAAAGCTACAAGCTAACTAGCATAGCTGCAGCTAACTGAGCTGCAGAGGAGACCTGGCGATTTAAACATTAAAATATTTGTCTCTGTTTGTGTCTGTGTTGTAGATGTCCAAGGCTCAGCTTGTCCAACGGGCCAGGAAATGTTTCCAGACAGGAAAGACCAAACCTCTGGAGTTCAGGCTCCATCAGCTGAGGAGTCTGCAGCGCTTCATCACTGAGAGACGGAAGGACATTGCTGATGCTGTAAAGAAAGATCTGGGCAAGGTGATGAAAGTTTTCAAAAACTTTCCAAAACTCTCCAGGATCACCAAAAGGAAAGGCTGTAGAAACTGATTAACCATCGATCAGCCACAACTTGACGCTTGAAATGAATTGATCATTTTCTTCTGCAGGGAAACATTGGATCTTTGTATTCATTCATGTAAATTAGTTTTGACACAAGTCTCCTACGTAAACATGTCAAAGAGCCAGAGGAGTCGACTCTCCGTTTAAATTCCTCAGATCCTAATCTGATTGATTGAGCATCTGTGTGATGTGCTGCAACATGTCAGATCCGTGGAGGCTCCACCCTATAATCCACAGATCCCTAATGGTGTGAGAAACACCACAGGACACTCAGACGTCTCGTGTGCATGCACCAGTCTGTCAGAGCTGTTATGGCTGCACAAGGCTTTTGGTTTTAATGTTGTGGCTGATTGAGTCTCATATCACCAGTCTGCTGATTTTATAGACAGGTGGCTTTGTTATTAGATATTTCCATCTTTTATCCAACATTTTCTGCTTTGATTATTGTCAGTCTTTCTAAAACAGCAATAAGCCAGAAGTAAATCAGGAAGGCGACTGATCAAATGATTGGATTAGGAAACTCGTGGAGTTCGGAAACTGAGTAAACAGAACAAGGATTCTGTGCAGATCTAATTATTTATTGTAACAAATGACTCAACTGTCTCATCTTCTCCCTTCAGAGTGAACATGGGACAGAGCTGTTTGAGACTCTGGGTCTGGAGGGAGAGATAAAGGTGGCCATAGAGAATCTGTCTGAGTGGGCGGCTCCTCGTCCGGTGGAGAAGAACCTCCTCACCATCATTGATGAGGTTTACGTTCAGCCTGAGCCGCTGGGGGTGGTGCTCATCATCGGAGCGTGGAACTACCCCTGGGCTGTTACACTGCAGCCGCTGGTTGGCGCCATCGCTGCTGGTACCAAATACACTCACCAACTACTTTATTAGGAACATCATACTGGTAGTAAACAGGTTAAGGTTAGCGGACTAGCAATGGACTAAAATCAGTGTAAAAAAAATTACCACTAGGTGTCACACTTTATTCCACAGACACTTAAGTAGAAGAATAAGAGTTTAGTCACTCTAGTCTATTGTTATTTAACTCTTAGCTTCATTTTGTTCAACTATTAAGGACATAACTTGCCAGTATAATGAGGATATGTATCAAAAAATTGGAAAAAGTCTTGTAATAACACTTCTCCTTCATCTTCCAGGTAACGCAGCTGTAATAAAACCATCTGAAATCAGTTCACATTCTTCCAAGGTCATGGAGGATTTTCTCCCTCAGTATTTAGACAGAGTGAGTCACCTCCTGCTTCGTTTGTTTGATGTGATGCGTAAACTCGTTTAAGCTTCGGTTCATTGACATGTATTGTCTGTAGGATCTGTACCCGGTGGTGACGGGTGGAGTGACAGAGACGCAGGAGCTGCTGAAGCAGAGATTCGACCACATCTTCTACACAGGAAGCAGCACGGTCGGTAAAGTGGTGATGGAGGCTGCAGCTCGTCACCTCACACCGGTGACGTTAGAGCTGGGAGGGAAGAGTCCCTGCTACATCGACAAGAACTGTGACATCACCGTCGCATGTCGGTCAGTACCAAGGGGTTAGTATGAGGGTAATATGAAGGTACTATGTGATGTTAAGTAACGACTGAATAATCCCCTTCAACACAGACGCATCACGTGGGGAAAGTTTGTGAACTGTGGTCAGACGTGCATCGCTCCAGACTACGTCCTGTGTGAACCCTGCATCCAGAGCAGAGTCGTGGAGGAGATAAAGAAAAACATCAAGGTTGGTTTGAATCTGTCTGTCAGTTGTTTATAAAATAGGACTCAGTCGCATCATCGTCGCAGGAACCCCTCGAGGTGGTTTACACTACTACACTACTTCTAATTCTAATACTAAGATTGCAAAACGACCTGAAGATGTTCTAACTAGTGTGTGTTTTAATGTGACGCGTCACAGGAGTTTTACACAGATAATCCCAAAACCTTCGAGGATTACGGACGCATCATCAACCAGCGACACTTCAAGCGAGTCATGTCTCTGATGGAGGGAAGCACGGTGGTTGTGGGTGGAGACAGTGATGAATCTCAGTGTTATATAGGTACGTGTGGTGAGGTGTGTCGCATTGTATCGCGTTTAGCTAAAGATGCTCAAGACATCTGTGTGTTTTATACTCAAACCTTTTTTTTTTAGCTACACATAGATGCTCAAGACATCTTCATGTTTTTATTGTTTTTATTATTTTACCGGTTTAAAACAACTTTCAGAACCTGTGGCGCAGCGGGAAACTGTTTCAGGGGGACGATTATCACTGCTGCACCGCTAAACACGCATGCAGCAGAGCAGCTGTTTTAGTGGAGGTGACAGAAGAACCTATTTGCCAAAAAAGTTGTTGCGGCAACACGAGCAACTTGCTGCACCACCTTAGCTTAGGATTGCTAACCGCTAAGCTAATATATCAACAAAAAGTAGAATTATCAGGGAAGATGTGACACATTTCTAGAGGTGTTGATGAGGTTTCAAAAGTGACGCGTCAAACACCAGTTACATTACTGCAGTACGTGTATGTTGACTGTTTCTGTTTCTCTGCAGCTCCAACTGTGTTGAAAGACGTTACGGGTGAATCTAAAGTCATGACGGAGGAGATCTTCGGTCCGCTGCTGCCCATCATCACAGTGAGCTGTGTAGACGAAGCCATCCAGTTTATTAACGAGAGAGAGAAACCGCTCGTCGTCTACGTCTTCTCCGATAGCAAGAAGGTAAAACACGTCAGCAGCAGACGGTTAAACTCGCTCAGTGTTAGTGTTTTGTTCTGACTCATGTCTGGTCTCACAGCTGATAAAGAAGGTGATAGCTGAGACGTCGAGCGGAGCTCTGCTGGCTAACGACTGTCTGGTTCACTTCACCGTCAGCGCTCTGCCGTTTGGAGGAGTCGGTGAGTGTGTGAACATGAAAACCCACCTGCTGTTAGTTATTACAACTGGTCTCACGACTCATCCCCCGCGGTTTCATCCTCAGGTAACAGCGGGATGGGCTGTTACCACGGACGCCACAGCTTCGATCAGCTCAGTCACCTGCGCAGCTGCCTCATCAAGAAGCTGAAGCTGGAGGGAGTCAACCGGATGCGTTACCCTCCTCACACGGCCAAGAAACTGGGCTGGGCTCGGTTCCTGCTGCTGAAGCAGCTCAACGTGAGCAGGCTGCGCCACATGGCTCTGCTGGCGATGTTGGTTGGACTGGCGGCGTTCGTGGTGCAGGTAAGCGGCGTTAACGAGCTCTTCACAGGTCTGTATAACTGCATGTTCACGGCAGGAGCGTAACAGGCGGTAAAAGCAGCCCTGATGAACGGAAATCATTCGTTTTCTATCACAGCCGGCGTTACTTGGTGGCGGTTCGGGGCGTTGAGAACGTGATGAGCTTCAGTACCGATCTGTAGTACTTAGACGTATGTATGATTTACGATTTCTATTCATATTTAGCATCATTTACCACCACCCAGATTTAATTAATTAGTGTTAAATGTATGTTCAGGCTGATTTTTCAGTTTTCATTGAGTGGACGTGTAACTGTGTGTAATCAGTGATGTGGATGTGAGACGTCAGACTGAACAGCAGCAGCTTTAGTTGTTTGTGTCTTGATGTTTAAAGCCCAGTTCACACCAGTCGACTTTACTAACGATTTGTGAGTCTCAGACGCTGTCGTGATCGTTGTCGACTTGTTTTCCCATGATCTGGAGTCTCAACAACTGGTCCTGGAGACCTGTAGTGTTCACACTACAAGACTTGTCAGTGAGTGAGCTCCTGATCACACCGTGATGTCACCAAACTATACGTCTGGTCACGTGAACTAGACAGGATGTAGCCGCCGTTTAATGTTGACGAGCACCGGTGAAGACGCTGCCTCCGACACAAACTAAACCGCTAAACCAGCGTGTAAACATCACAGCAACACGATGGTTTTCATGGTGGAGCTGAAATCACCAGCAGACCTCCCCGGTACCGGTAACATTTGGATCAGACTTGGGGAGTTTGTAGAAACTGAAAATGAAACAAAAAGCGTTAAAACGTCAGAGTTTTAAATGTGGTTGTGAGTGAATCAGTGAGACAGCAGCAGCATTTATCTCACATCCCTCCTCTGATTGGCTGTCGCTCTTTGTCAGTCTCTTCCGACTCCTCCAGTTTTCTAACATGACAGATCCAGTCCCAGTCTCAGACCAGGTCCTGACGGACTCTGATGGAGTCGTTAGGGCTGTTCACACATTATGACGATTAACTGATGATTCATCCTCAGGCCAAGTCCATGAGACATCACGACTGTAAATTGTTGGTAAAGTCGACTGAACTAGACTTCATGATCTTGGTGTGTTGAGGAAGTTTAACCTGATCTAATCTGAAATCATAGAACCAAAACTTTGTCTTGACTCCAAATTTAGGGCAAAAAAACCAAACAAATTTAGGGCAAATCTTTAGTTTTTATATGTGACTTTTATCATTTTCAACCACTAGGTGTCACTAATGAGTCATCTAGTAGAACAATACTTCACCTTAAATGCTTTGTGTTTGTTAATGATCGACAAGACGTAGATTTTCCACCGTGTTATCCAAGGTCTGATCACAGCGATTGTTCGCTTTAATTACAGGCGACGTTTATGTTTTATGTAACACCTGAAAAAAAAAAAAGCTGCTAAAGATTAGAAATACATGTTTTTTTTTTTGTTTTTTTTTTCGGTTGTTTTTCATGTCGAAAAATGAAGATGAAAATGAAGACAAACACATTTTCCCATGATCACCACACATGAGTACTCCACATACCCACAATCCCACAGCGGGCCTGCTCCCTCACACAACAATGGCTTTGTCTCCGTCAGACAATGTGTGTTTTTGTCCTGGAAATGTAACCACACAACGCCTTCATCTACCCTCCCTTTTAATTACCCAGCATGCTTCACTCTCCTCTGCTAAAAAATGGACTCTTTTGTTCGTGTCGACCCCATCATTTTTTTTTTTTTGTTGACATTCACGATTATGATGATTTGTTATTTGTGTCTTTTTTCATACGTTTTCTTTCTTTCGTTCCCGTCTGTTTACATGTTTCCCTGCAGAGGTTCCTGCGATGAAGAGGAGCGGAAACTCATCACGGAGTCCTGAAACACATTTCGAAGCACATTTCGTTTGATTTTAAGGTCCTTTAAAAGATGATTTTGAATTTTAATTAACAAGCTGCTATGAAAGTTTGTGATGTTTTTTTTGTCTTATCCTTATTTAAAACTTTAAACGAGTGAAAATGAACTTAATGTCACTGTACAATGCAAATTAACACACGCACGTACCTTCAACTCGGTCGTATCATTTCTGATTTTAGTGCTTTCAAGGTTGTTTGTAATTTATTTACACGGCTGCTTTGTAAAATATTAGCTCAACAAAAGGCTGTAAAAGACGAGCAACAACAGCTGCTAATATGTAGTCATTGAAATAAACAGTGTACTTTGAATGAGTGTGTTTGTGTGTGCGTGGGGGCGGAGGGAGGGTCTCGGTTCTCGGTCACAGTGAGCGAGCTCGTCCCGTAAACTGACTCCAGAGCTGTTGTGAGCGGCGAACACTGTGACAGTTCAGTGTGTGTGAGGCTGAAGCGAGTCGGACATCTGAAGCGCTCTGAGATCAGACGGCGGATATTTATTCACGTTTCACACACGACACACTGCATGTGTGTTTAACTGAACTGCTCTGGACTCAGGTATGTTATTTTTGTTGTTTTCATTTCATTTTTATTTATCTGTTATTCTATTTATCTGTTTTTTTATGAGAATTTCAGGGAAATTGTAGAAAATAACTGAAGGTTATTCAGAGTTAGATCCCGTAGTATTTGGACGGAGACACAAGTTTTGAAAATTTGCGTCAAATTGTGTTTGAAGTGCAGAATATTCAGCTTTAATTTAGAAAAGAACATATCAATAATTGTTGAGGAATTAAAGACTTTAAAATTAACACGATTATGAGAAACAAGTGTTTTTATAGTACATGGTTAAAAAAAAAAAAACTTCAGTTGCTGCTTGTTTAAAATAACTAATATTTACAGTCACGCATTAGTACAAGAACACAAGTTTTGTAATATTGTCTCTATACATCACAATGGATTTAAAGAAGAAATAAAAACATTAAGATGTATTTAAATTCAGAATTTCAGCTTTAATATTAAGGGGTTTAAAACAAATATATACATTAACAGTTAAGGGATTACAGACAAACTTAATGATTTTTTTAAAAGGTTATTTTTTATACTTCAATAAAAGTTTTGCAAGTCTGGAAGACGTCAACAAATGCTGAGTTTCCTTCCTGTTGCTGCTTGTTTTCAGGAAAACAATCCATATTTCCTTAAGTCAAGGTCTACATTGTTATATATTGAATAAAGAAGCAGGTAGTCAAATTAAATTGACTTTACATTGGTTACATACATTATAATTCACATTATAAAGTTAAAAGCATCAATAACTTATGGCTGCTGTATCTTATAGTCTAATTTGTTGTGCTGCCTTTTAAGTGTTAATGTTTGTATTTACTGTGACACAGAGGTCTTGGTTGTTTTACGATTATATATTAGTTTATTAATGTGTTAAAATGTGACTGTGTGATGCAGTGTGAGTGCTCATGGAGCGCCAGGCGGTGCAGCGGGCGAAGGAGGCCTTCCTGAGCGGCAGGACTCGGCCTCTGGAGTTCAGGCTGCAGCAGCTTAACGCTCTGCAGAAGATGATCACTGAGAAAGAGACTGAGATTTCCACTGCACTCAAACAAGACATCAACAGGGTGAGTGGATGACACACACACACATGTTGCCGTTTGTTTAATTGTCTATTAATCAACAGAAGACTCCGTCTCCCTGCAGAGTCAGTACGACACCCCGCTTCTGGAGCTGATCAGCATCGAGAATGAGATCAGACTGGCTACAGAGAAACTGGCAGAGTGGGCGGCTCCTCGTCCGGTGGAGAAGAACCTCCTCACTATGTCGGATGAGGTTTATATTCAGCCGGAGCCTCTGGGGGTGGTGCTCATCATCGGAGCGTGGAACTACCCCTGGGCCCTCACTCTGCTGCCTCTGGTTGGAGCCATCGCTGCAGGTAAAACAACCTGTCGACAGTGACCCCAGTTATTCCAGATCAGACTCTGCTCAGGTTGAGTGATATGAGATATGATATGGATTTTTTTTTATCAAAGTCCAGGTAATAAAAATGAGAAAGTTGCTTTACACACCTACACAGAACCAGTGAACTGAACACTTCTGAAGGTAGATCACAAGTTCATGACTTTATATTCTGATCAAGATACGTAGGAAAAGATGAGGCCATGATAATAAACATATCTCTGTAATATAAATATAAAATATCTCTGTAAAGTTTCGCTGATCTAGATGAATGACAGTGTCACACAGCTTTACACATCTACAATAATAGAACAGAAGTCCATCTTTTATAAATAAAAACCTGTTGTTATCTTTCCCATCCTCAAGTCTTTGTCCATTGATCCACTGTAGGTTAATGAGGCCTCAGTTGATTTATAGAAATTATTAGTATTTCCTTGAATCGACTGATGTGGATCAAATGGACAGTTTAAGTTCAGAATCTCCCACTTTGATACTCAGGATATTATTTTGTGTAGATTTTTTGTTTGTTTCTCCACCGTCTCCGTCTAATTCTCACAGCTGGTTGGCATTTTTTTTTTTTTTTTAACTTTGACCAGCTGCTTAACTAATTTAAAAACACCTCAACAAGTCATTAGATTGGGCCTGAAGCTTTTCTCCACACATTTAACAAAGTCACTGTCCAGTTTAGTGGACACAAAGTCACTAATTAAAACCATTTTTGATGGCTAAGTTGATTTCTCACTCTTTTCCTACACTTAAATAGTGTTTTTTCACCCTGTTAGTGCTTTATTTTAGTAACATGTCCAACAACTATTATAATTAGCAGCTAACTGGAGAAGAAACTGGTGAATTTAGCAGCTAAAGAGCCTGATATGTTATATTTATCTCAGATATTGATCAGATGAGACTATGTCGTGACTTTAAATGACATGTAATCGCTGCTGGATGTGTTACCAGGCAACTGAACTTAAAACCCTATATATACAGTTTTTTACAGTTATTCATCAGATTTGGCCAAGTTTTTGATTTGCGCAGAATTGGTTTTTTTTTTTTCAGATTTTTTGGCTCTTAAATCAGTAAATAACAACCATATTGTCAGTAACATCAATGTCCCGCTAATAAAAATGTCTGTTAAACTGTGAATCAAGATTGAGAGCAGACAGTGAGAGAAATATCCTGCAGTGAACTCTAATCTTTACTCCACCCCAGCTCTACATTCCCAGCCTCTGCCTGTCAGCCCTCAGTGATCTCATCTCATTCACAGAAACTCGTGTTCTCTCTCTCTGTGTGTGTGTGTGTGTGTGTGTGTGTAGGAAACGCAGCTGTGGTGAAGCCGTCGGAGCTCAGCGAGTATTCATCCCTGCTTCTCCGAGCGCTGCTGCCTCGCTATCTGGACAAGGTTGCTTTTTTTTTTTTTTTTTTTTAAACTCCAGCTGCTATTGTTGAAGGAATAATGTTGAGAGCTGTGTAACGTCACACAACAACACTACACTGATGCACTGATGTGATGTTCGATTCCAGGGACGAGTGACCTTTACACAAAGGGACTCTCTTTGAGATCCCACATGTCAGCACAGACTTGTGATGACGCTAGTGTTAAAATGTTGGTGGGTTATGACGCTAATGCTAAACGGTGTCGCAGTTAAAGGGATTCAACCTTTGAAGGATTCGTCCCACAAAGGTCCTGACCTACAAAGATTGTGCAGACGAAACAACTGTCCTCACATGAACCACCAGCACCACACACCCCTATGGAAATGTAGATAGATAGATAGATAGATAGATAGATAGATAGATAGATAGATAGATAGATAGATAGATAGATAGATAGGTAAAGATAGATTCGTAGGTAGCCATTTGTTTTTTAAAACAGCTATCAAATGTCTCAATGTTCAGATATTCCTGAAAAAAAAAGCAAGGGTTGTCCTGATTAAACTCCCAAACCACGTCAACTACCTCCCTTCAGCGTGAACGAGCAGCAGCTCTACTTCGATGTCCTCATCCTTTTTCTAAGTCTGAGCCCTGACATCCTACAGAGGAAACTCATTTTGATCATTTGCATTAGCAAAAATCAGACCAAAACTTTAAAAAAAAAAAAAAAAAAAAAAAAACAGGAAGATTAGACGGTTGGCTCATTCATGTGGCTGAAAGTACTGATATCTTTTTTTTTTTCCTCATTTTACTTTGACAGTCATCTAAAATGAGCTAGTTGTCACTGTTAGAGGATCTTCAGGAGTATAGAGACTTAAAACAGCATCGACAGTCCACTGGCCACTGATCGTCCTGTTCCTGCTCTGTATTTCCAGGAGCTGTACCCTGTAGTAACAGGAGGAGTGTCAGAGACCCAGGAGCTGCTGCGCCTCAGGTTCGACCACATCTTCTACACAGGAAGCGGTGCGGTCGGCAGACAGGTGATGGAGGCCGCAGCTCGCCACCTCACCCCCGTCACCTTAGAGCTGGGGGGGAAGTGTCCCTGTTACATCGACAAGAAGTGTGACATCAGGATCGCCTGCCGGTAACACACTCATTAACTTAACCACAACATGTCTGTAACTCTGTGCTAAGCCTTTAATCACTGAACATACTGTATGTATATATGAGTGCCAGTATAGAGCCCATTAATACTAAACAGCATCTACTTAGGTGTCTTTATGGAATAGATAACAACAACTGATTACAGGCCTGGAGGTACAGTATGGATGGATGATGGCACCTGATCACATGGTACAGCCGACAAATGTTATTACAAATACAGATTAAAGTGGATGCACATTTTCTAGCAGAACATGAAATAGAGGTAGAGCAGGTTGTCCAATAGTCAGATGGTTGCTGGTTCGATTCCATTAGGTCACTTTGGCAGATTTTGGCAAATTTAAATAAAAGAAACTTGTATTCACCTACACATTTTTGAACCTTAAAGTGATGGTCCACAGCAACTTGAACCCAGGACCTCCTCAAGATATATTTTATGTTGGTCAAAGTAATATCAAGTTCGACCGTCTTAAGTTTTCACAACCAAATAACAATGTTAAGTTAACAATGTTAACAACAAATGATTAACAATGAAAGTAAATGGGGCCACCAGCCAAACGTATCTAAATTGTCATTTTTAACCACTAATAAAGCTAAAAATATCACTTCACTTCAGCAGTAGCATGAATAGGGTCCATACACATAAACTTAGTAAGTTTTTTATTAATTAGACTGTTTTAATGATACTTAACCAACGTCTTGTTGTCATAACGACTGGTGATGAAGGGTGTTTTGATCAGCAGATTCGGTGTAATCAACAATGAATAAATGTTTTTGTACAAGCCTAGTGACAGTACAGACCATGCAACTTGATTTAAATGTTAATAGAGCAGTGACGCAGTAAAGTTAATGGTGGAATGTTTATATTCTCATCTGTCTCTGTTAACAGCAGGATTATACTCAGATAGTTTGCTAAATCATTTAGCCACTTATTTTCAACACATAAAATGTACTAATGATTCTGGATTCAGACTCTAGCCACCCCCAGATTTATCGCCCCAGAAGTGCTTCAGTGACCTCGTCACCTTCTTGAATAAATGTTTTGACATGAAAGTGTTTTTCTTCCCGGTTGTGCTCAGACGCATCACATGGGGAAAGTTTGTGAACTGCGGTCAGACGTGCATCGCTCCAGACTACATCCTGTGTGAACCCTGCATCCAGGGACAAGTGGTCGAATGCATCCGACAAACTTTACTGGTAACGTTTAAACTCGAAAACAAACAAACATGAACACTCCCTGACGTGTTTGTGTAAATGAAACGTCATGAAAACGAAACAATGTGGAGTTTTAAACATCCTTTTGATCCATTATAGGAGTTTTACGGAGCCGATCCTAAATGTTCACCCGACTACGCTCGAGTCATCAACCAACGTCACTTCAACAGAGTGATGAGTTTGATGGAGGGTTACACTCCGGTGGTTGGAGGACAGAGCGACGCCTCACAGTGCTACATCGGTAGGAAGATACTTTTATTACTCACTTGTCTTTAAAGGCCCAAAGTGTAAGATGTAAAAACGCAAAAGGAAAAGTCATATTTACATGGTGTTGTCCCTGTCAGCACCTGTAGTTTCAAAATGGCGGCGCAACATGCGTTTAGCCAGGTCGCTCTGTGTTTATATAAATAGAAAACCTGAAAAATGACACATTGAGCCTTTAATCAACCAACAGTAACAGTAACATCTTGTTTTTATTTGCCATTAAAGCCCCCACAGTGCTGAAGGACGTGCCCCCCCACTCCAGACTGATGCAGGAGGAGATCTTCGGTCCCGTGCTGCCAATCGTCACCGTCAGCGACATGGAAGACGCCATTCGCTTCGTCAACGAGAGAGAGAAACCTCTGGCTCTGTACATCTTCTGCAACGATAAGAAAGTGAGAGGACGCAGCAGAAAAAACAAACAAAAAAAAAAAAAAAAGAAAAACCGAACTTTTAAACTGATTTGACTGTTTTTGAATGTTTTTGTCGATGAAGGCGATAAAGAAGATGATCGAGGAGACGACGAGTGGAGGAGTGACGGTCAACGATGTGATGATGCATTACACACTCAACTCTCTGCCGTTTGGTGGAGTCGGTAAGATTCAAAGTGGATTTAAAGTGATTTATTGTCTCTGTCGATGAACCTTAAGTCAAACATTTATATACATTTGAATTCATTCACAAGAAATTACGCAATATGAGTCAGTTACATGAAATAAATTAACAATAATCAGGAAGAACCAGTGTTGTATAAAGTACCTGAAAGTCCCACTAGAGTAGAAGTACAGATACTCGACTAAAAAATGATTAATGATCTCAATGATACTCTTGAGTCTGAACTAAAGTTTCTGTTTGATATTGATTTTTTTTAGTTTCTCCATCCATCCACCCTTTAAGATGGAGACTACATCGACTCTCAAACATGGTTGTGATTGTCTAAACAGTCACAGGTCGAGAAAGAGAGAGAAAAGTAAAGTACAAATACTCCCAAAACATACTTAAATACAATAGTGAAGTACTATTACTTGACTACCATATAACACTGGGAATAAACCATATTTACCTGTTTATTTTAACCGGAAAAGCCTCAATTTTTAAAGAAATTTCAAAATATCACGAACATACTTTCCAACCGAGTTGAGCTTTCCTGCCTTTCCTGTCTCTCTACACTGTCTCTGTCATTAAGGGCAAAAATGCCCAAACAACAATATTCAAAAATGAGGGAGAGATAGAAAACGTACGTGTTGGTTAAAATGTCCAAAACTAGAGTAAAAAAATAGCAACATTAGTAGTGTTTCTCCAGGATTGAAATGAGTTAATTGGTACAATATTTAGGTATTTATGTTGGTTTACTGGTTTTGTTTAAGAGGGATGGTCTGACTTGGTCAGACTTGAAAAAGACTCTGACGCGTTTTTCCTACATTGTGTGGACACACTCACATTATGGGGACCTGTCTCTCTTATGGGGACAAAAATCAGGTCCCCATAATGTAAAAAAATGTAAAAAAAAAAAAAAAAAAATTAAGGTGAAGACATGACTTAGTTCTTAGTGGTACCAACAATTGTGATCTCTAGTGTTTCCGAGAAAGTCTCCAGGAAATGAATGCAAGTCAATGATATGTCCCCTAAAGGCACGGAAATAAGACTGCGTGTGTGTGTGTTTCCTGCAGGTCAGAGCGGTATGGGTCGCTACCACGGCAAACACTCGTTCGAGCAGCTGAGTCATCAGCGAGCGTGTCTGGTTCGTTCTCTGGGGATGGAGAGCGTCAACCTGGCTCGTTATCCTCCTCAGGACCGGCGGCGGGCGCGTAGGGTCCGCATGGCCCTAAAGTCTCCACTCATCGACTTGTCCAAGAGGACGCTCATCTGGGCCGTGGCCGCCACCATCATCGGCTTCGGCCTCTTCATCACGCTCCTCGTCATCCTCCTCATCGCCGCGGGACTCAACTGCACCTGCTGGTACTGGAGAGGCTTTTATAACTAGAGACACTGGAACTGATCTGTCTGTGTGAATCCAAAGAAGAAGAAGAAGAAAAACATCCGCGACGTTTGCTTCTGTTTTATTTTAAAAGATCAAATAGGAGATAACACATCTAACTTGTCATTTGCTGTGTGTATTTCTTTGTATCGGCCAAAAATAAAATAAAATTGACACTGTTCTCACTTTATATGAGTATAAACACTGATGTGCTCAAGTGTACTCACAGCAAAGAAATTCAAAGAAATAAAACATGTATTTTTGCTTTTTCGTTCCAAAATAAAGCAGTTGTTGATATATTACTAATTTATTTAGTAGGTTTTACAGTTCTTGCTTTCTCTTTTTTTTTTCTTTGTACAACTATGAATAAAATTGTCCTATTACAGATTGAGACATGTTATTTTTATAAAGTAGTTTAACAGTAAACTACTTTATCTAAGATGCAAGACAATTAGCAACATACAGTAGATCGTCACCTATTTTGTCAAATGTCATAATAGGCGTTTTTGTTTGTTTATTTATTTATTTATTGTCCTGAATCAGTTCTTCATGAATGTGACCACCTCTAGTAAAATTACCCACATCCTCAGTTGCACAGATCACGTGAGTTAGAAGTGTCAACAACTAGCTGGGAAAGTTTTATTTTGTGCCAAACTTATTACTGAGAATAATATAACAAAGAATATAAAATATATATTATAGAATATAAAAAGATACATAACTAAAAGTTTACGTTTAAAGGATCATCTTTAATTTTGGTTCAGTTGGTTTATGTGGGCGGATACCAGTTATTTATTTATCCAAAAAAGTCTTTTATATTATATAATATATTATTGACTGACAGCATTAGTCATATATTGTCATAACCATTTAGTATGAAATGATTAATAATTATCATATACTCTATATATTCTCTAATATTTGTTCAGTTTTTTCCGTTTCCTGAAAAAGTTGAAAATATGACCATGGCCATTATTTTAGGAAGGTGATGATATTTAATGTTCTTAGTTGACTATAGATATGAGGTGTGATTATGGACACTAGATGGCAACAGAGAACTAGAGAGTGTTGAACCCAACATCCAACTATCAAACATTATATATATATAAAAAAAAAAATCCTATCTTCTTATCCATTAGCTTTTCCATCTTTATTATTGTTATATATAACAATAATAATAATAAATAATATATATATATATTATATATTATTAATAATATATTATTTTCAGTGTAATATGAATTACACTGAAATTAAGAGACGATGGGAAGTTTTTATCATTTTTCTTTCAAAAATAAGTGTAGATCTTTTTGTTATAAGATCAAATGACTCTGTCATACAGATACATGATGACAAATGTGTTGTCATCATGTATCAGCTCACGTCCGACTGGTTCCATCATTTGTTTTTATTCATTTGATCAGTTTCATTAAAATTAACTGTATTATACTGTGGAGTTTTCTCTTGTATCACTAAAACATCTCTGACATTGTTAACGTTGTCTTGTTCACTTCACCTGACAGTGGTATTAATGTTGTAATGTCTTTGTATCCAGCTGTAAAGATCAGATCCCATTAGACTTGTTTATAGAGGAGTTTAGAGTCAATCCTATTCCCATTCCAATTTCCATTTTCACGTTTTGTTACAACCAGGAGATGAATCTCTCCTCTGCTCGTCTCAGATCCTCTTTTAAGCTCTGACACTGACACTTTTATGACTCGATGCATCTCCTTTTTAAAAGTCTTCGGCTTTTTAAACCAGTTAGAGGAAACATCTGCCTTCAGCTTCCAGCTCCAGATCTAACAGGCTCGCTTCACTTCTCATTTTCTCGCTGTCTAAATAGCAGTTGCACAACTTGGGTTGATGGGTTTTTATGTTGCTTCGCAGATCCAAGGTTTAAACCACAAACAAACTGACCAGCGCAGCACTTCTGTTACAAATATTACAAGACAAATATTACATCTGATTGGATTGGTTTTCTTATGTCTCTGTAGCTCTAGAAGCATGACGCTCAGTAGGTTCATGGTCGTCTACATCTTTGTCATGAGAGAAAACAAAAGTTTGGATGATCTGAAACAAATTATCTCCAATCGTATCAATGTTATCGGACAAATGAGCCCAGAGAGATTCAGAACAAGAACCGCTGAAACATCACTGATGAGTGAAACCGTCGTCAGTCCATCCTCTGGTTGGATTCCTGTTTGAAATTTTACCTCTGTGATTTATTTTTGAAGCTCATTTAGATGTTTAGATGTCAAATCAAGAGAAACTTTAACTTCAACTATCCTGCTGCACTGTGATGAAACAAACCAGAGCAGATCGAAGGAGTCGAAGTTAATCACAAGCCACATGATCATCAGAATTAGATCATCAGATCCAACGAGAATCAAGTTTAGTTCATGTTTAGAGACTGAAATGTAAGTGGCGTAAAAACGGCAGATGGTCTGACTCAGTGTGATCTGCTGTCGACCTTCTTGTTCTGTGTTCATCAATAAGTTTAATGGTTCAGTCGGGAACACGAACAACAAACCCCCCGAGGCTTCACAGTAAAATGTAGGTGACACATGTCAGTGAAGCTGATAGAGAAGAGACTGTTGACGTCTAAAATTTAATTTAGAATTTAATGAGACGTGATTTCTATAAAAATGCTTTATGTTAAGGACTTATGGTTGATTTATGTTAACGACTAGTAAATATAAATATAAAAACTCAATGTACTGAATTGAGCTGGGGTTTAAAAAATAAAAATGTAAAATAATATTAAATATAATAAAATACAATAATGTAAAATAAAATAAAATTAGATTAAATTAGAATTTAAAAAATGTCCGCAGACAAATGTTGAATTTGAGTTTGGACTGTGTATATAGAAAAGAGGATTATTTAAAAAAAAAAAAAAAAAAAGGGAATATTTTGTAGGATTATTTAAAATTAACAATTTACATACAGTCCATTTTTCTAATTTTTGTTTCTATTTTTGTCGCGAGGAAATAAAATTATTTACGAAATGTCTGTTTTCACTAATTAAAGACAAATGATGAAATCAGGTCATTAATCTACACGTTTATATTTCTTGTTATATTATGTTATGTTATGTTATGTTATATTTCTTATGTATTTTACTCATTTCAATTATTTATGTGGTTCTCGTTTACTTTGACATTTTGACGTCACCACGGGCGGCTTTAAACTAATGAAGTTGGACCAATCAGTGAAGGACATGCAGCTGTGATCTCCACATGTGTGGAGACGTTGAGGTGACGAGAAGGTGGAGTCCCTTCACGTCAGGATTAATGAAGCTGATTAATGAAGCAGAGGAAGGTGTGTGTTTGTAAAGATGGAGTTCATCCAGCTTGTTGTGTTTGTTGTGCTCGTACGTTTGAGGCTCGGTGAAGCTCGGTTTGTCGGTTCGAGAGAGTCGACTCGTGAGGGGGCGGAGGTGGAGGCAGAACCTGAGAGAAAAACCTCCAGGTCGTCATCTGTGGGTGTTGACCTGCTTGGTGAAAAGGTGAAAGGGAGGCAGCAGGAAGTCACGCCGCTGCCCTCGAGGTTTCCACAAGCTCCTGTAGAAACGGTGATCAAACCTCCTCTGAGCTTCACAATGCGGCAGTCGTCGACGACAAACCGCATGGCCGTGAGGTGTGGACAGAGCAGGGTCCAGGTGGAAGTGAGTCAGGACCTGCTGGGCCTTGGGAGGCTCATCAACCCGAAGCAGATCAAACTCGGTGGTTGTTCAGCCGTTGACGTCGACCACTTGTCTCATGTGATTGTTTTCGAGTCCGAGCTTCACGCCTGCGGCAGCAAACTGCTGGTATGATGTTTTTATTCATATAAAATGTTCATGTTTCTCTTTAAGACACAAATCAGTGTTTTAAACTGCTGTTTTCCCCCCTCAGATGACAGAGAACTCCTTCATTTATGTCTTTGCACTGGTTTATAACCCAGAAGTGTTGACCAGCAGCCGCATCATATGCAGCCAGAGTGTTGTCACTGTAGTACAGTGTCACTATCCGAGGTGAACTGAACCTGGATCAACCTGCAAACGCCTTGAGCACTTTAGTTTAGTGTGTGAAGAGATTATGTTTGTTTAATGTCGAGTCGAGTCCAGTAAAACGTATAAAACCCCCGTCATGTCACGTCTGTGGCATCTGATCACAGAACCAAGCCTGAGGGAAAACAGACCATAATGTTAGACCATCTGATTGATCACGAATCAAAAATGTTTATTCTATTGTCTCATCTGTTCTTGTTGTGTTTATACTGAGATGTTTTTTTTTTTTTGTTTCTCTTGTTGGCCTCATCTGTAAAATAAATAGTGAAAAGCTGTAAAATGTTACGCAGAGTCAAAGTCAAAATAATGGGATATTATGACATTATGTGATTAGAATGTGAATAAATGCCTGAATTAGTGACAGTGACAGATGTTTTGAAGCTGTAATTGTTATGTAGTGTGGTGAACTGCTCCTCTGTTCAAAACTCTATTAAAACCAAACATGGACAAGTTGTCCTGGAGCAGCTTAGAGGTTCAACATAATTTATATGTATTTCTCTTTTTGTTGCAAAACGACTGCGCAGTTTTTTCAAATGGTACTAGTTCTTTAAGAGTTCGACCGAGTGGTGATATATAAAACAAAAATACATGTAAAATGTCATCAAGGAGTTTTGGATCGCTGTGTTTTGAATGTAATCGGAGGAGAAAAATGTGTTTCACTGTTGTTCTTGTTGAAATTTTGCTTAACTTTATCTGCTGAGATTCGGCCAAAGTCGTCCAAACTCTCTTAATATCAACCGATGGTCAGTTTATCTTCTTCGTCCACCCATGTTTCTACTCAGGAGGTGAACCTCATGTTTCTTTTAGAAGCTCTTAGTGAAATTTCTGCCATGTGCTAAGGATGGTGCCTATGAAAAGATGACAAATAGTTTTGTTTTTACTTGCGTAACCACAAGTGACATATAGAAGTTAATTGACAAGTGATGGTGAAACACTCGTCTGAGAAACAAGGTTGTGTAAACTGTTTTTCTCGGAAGAACTTCTCCAGAATGCAGTATTTCATAAAACCACTTGGTGTTGCTAATCATTGTACAGTTTCACTCAATGAAATAGTTTCAGGACCAAACATTTTTGTCACTTTTAGATTTAAAAAAAAAAAAAAAAAAAAGATCCCAATAAAAGCCATTAAGGGTTCAACTTCTTATCAACAGCAGCTCTTTGTATCGAGACGAGTCACATGTCTTTCCTTTAAGTTCAGATCAAGTTTAAGAACATATACTGCTGCTATATGAGAAACAGCTACACTACATGCTTTGTGTTGTGTTACATGATCTTTAAAGTTCATGATGTTTAAACCGATGAAGCGTCATCCGTAGGTTGTTGATGCGGTGCGGAGAAAATTGGATCTTGTGGAAAAATATTTGTGGTGTGACATGTAATGTCTCACACATTCAGAAACAGTGAGTGTTTGAGAATCAGAAAAGTATAAAACCGGCGTCGTCTGCACAGTGAGATGAGATCGGAGCTAAATGTCACGTCTGGAAGATGACGCAGATTCAACGTGGTGCAGCTGTGAGATTACCAGGTCATTGATTTGTTGGCGTTAACGCGTCGGTTATCTCTACAGGTTGTTTGTCAAACCTTGGTTCGGATGCACAGAATGTGAAGTATTGATCTGTTGTAAAGTTCACCATTGTTTACCATGTGTCAGGGCTGTTAATTCATGACGAGCTATGTAGATAAATGTTGCCTTTTGTTGGTCATCTGTTCTCATCAGGGCATCGATCGACTCTGATTAAAGTTGTTGGTCAAACAGTAAAAAACGATGTTGGTGATTTCCCGAGGCAGGAATTTTCCATGTTTCCATTAGCTTCTCTGATGTCAAACACTATCAGTGTAAATATAACATTTATTGTGGCTTTTATTCAAAGAGACAGTGGAAACCGGAGAGAGAGGATTGTGATCCTCTGAATCTGAATGCGAGTGAGTCAGTTGCACTTCAGGCTGCTCACAGAGCCTGTAACCTGGAAATAAACAGAGCTCCACTCCATGACGTCATCTTCAGGTCAAATACCAGACAGATTACTTTACACCACGTCCCCCAAAGTGAAGTGTAGCTGTTACTTCTGCCTGAATCAGTTGTGAACAGAGATTTCACAATCTGAGTCATTTCAGGTTGAGAGGATATTTGAATAGCGGCTGTTTGACTGTCAGGTTTTTGTTTTTTTTTGTTGTTATTGTTGTTTTTTAACTTTAAGTTCTTATGAGTTGGATGGATTTTGTTCAGCTAAGATAAGTTAACTGTTTGTGTTCTTTTCATTTGTGAGTAGTTTTGTAGGCAGTGGTGGGATCCAGACCAGTAGGAAGCTGGCCTAAGAACCAATGGATGTGAATCTATAGATGTGAGTGGCCTGCAGGGGGCAGCAGCATGTGGTTCACATAAGGAATAGGAAAGTGGGATTGAACTCTTGAGTCTTCTGTGATGTCTGAGCAAACAAGAGAGCTGGAAACAAACACAGAATGAGTGTGCACAACTTTTGGACCACCATGATCATCAGTGACACGAAAAAACCCAACACTGAGACAAATAGATTGAGAGACTTTATAGAGTATATCTTCTAAAGAAAAGACAAATGAGCTAATTAGAGACTATAATCAAAAGTCCTGAATCTTTGAGATTTCCTCTGATTCAAAGAGTTGATCTCAAAAACTTCAAAAAGAAACAACAGTCAAAGTTCATCATCCAATAAAAGAGCAACTTCCATCATTTCTTACCCTCAAATTCAACCAAACTTGAATAAAGCTGAGTGTCCTGAACCACATATCGGTAAAAAATAATCCCTGGTTATATGTCACTGTCAGTGGAGTAATTGATGATAAACTCTGTGTAGCACCACTAATTTGGGCCATATAGAGGTCATACATTTTTCTGAAACTTTGCCAAAATTGGGCCCAAATTGGCCCGCAATGATTTAGCTATCTGGTAATGGTTGGTTGTGATTATCTAGTTTTCGCTAAGTTGAAAGTCGAACAGACTTGAGAGGCCGAAGATATATGTACCAGTGACCATTTATTAGCTGTGAGAGGAACTAATGTAGTTGAACATACATATAGATAAATAGGTACTTTAAAAATTATGGGGAAATGACACTGAGTCACATTAGCATAATGTAAGAAATGACAGAAAACAATTGGGGTTGTACAGGAAGTACACTAACCAGAGTAAGAGGATGATAAAATACATACATACCTATAAATACCTGACTTTTTACCATCCCTTGTGATATTTTTACATCATGTCCACATGAATGTAAATTTCTTCCTGTAGATATATTGTTTTAGGTCTAACACCGTGCCGTAACACCAGTCTGTTATTTCCTCCACAGACTTCCAACTGTTCAGCTCTTGAATTTCCACCCTTCTTTTCCATTCTCCTTTCTCCAACTCTTTTTTCACTTTTGGTCATGAGTGGCAATGAGACCCGACCTGCTGAGGTACATTCAAGTAAGAGTTTAGGATTTTAGATGTTCTTATAGTCTCTTGACCTTGAGTTGACCTAGTTTTTCATCCCTGTCTCTGACTTGTAAACACCTGCTTGAGAACGGCAGTAACATAAACATCATTATCTTTTTTTCTCCACTGCTCCTAGACATGTAACATCCACACCCCAAGCTCCTCCTTCGCTGTACTGACTGACCGACACACTTTCTCATAATGTCCTTGTTTACCACAGACACAACATCACAAGCTCTTAGACGAGAGTGGTAATGCTGATTTACCACAGTCAGGACATGTTTTACATTCTGCTCTGTTTTCCTGACATTTGTTTGTCCCTGTGTCTGGTTGTTGATATAATGTTTGTGTTGTTTCACTAGAATAATTGTGATAGCACAGTGGTTCCTCAAAAAGGACGAAACATTAAGTCGTCCCTCCAAAGTTCATCATCAGTTTATTTGAAGTTCTCTTCCAGTAAACTCTTCATAAATCACTTTTTTCCCCCTTTGGACCGGAATGTATATAAAACCCTTCTGTAACTGCATCACGCTGCTGGCACTGATCTGCCTTCCTGCAGAGTCTCTAACCTGGATCTAAACAAAGCCTAGTCCATGACATCATCTACCATCGGTCCAAACAGATTTCATTACACCAGAGGGTTGACATGCAGCACAGGACCTGGACTGGATTCAGGTTGATCTGCCTGTGCAACCAACTCTGTTTGAGCTGTGAAATATATAAAATATAACAGTGAGAACTTGGGATGTTTGTCAAATATTAAATATTTTTGATCCACACTTTCTAAATGGTACCATGATACCATTTATTGGCAGAATGACTCATTTCAACACATGTGCCAGCACTTTATGCTGTAATGAGTTATTCTGGGAAACTTGTAAATTAATGATTTATATTCTGTTAATTCTGGATGATTGAAATAGCAGCTGACAAAATATTTATTTGGTGACTGTTGATGATCTTCATCAGCACATGGCCTTTGCTGTTAAAAACTTGAAGTTATTTGCGTCACCGAACCAATTTGTTTCCTAATCAGAGAAAAAAAAAAAACATAATTGTTTTTGACGTTTCTGTTATTTCAATCAAACTCATATTAGGAGCTGTGACTTCACAAGTCACTACATCTCTATCCTGTATTTAAAAACAGACAACAGACAGTGAAATGGGTGAAATTCAATCAATCTATTCACTACAACTGCTTCAAATGCAATGATGAGTGATAATTAATAAACACAAGGTGACATTAATGGATAGACACACTAGATGAAGTGGAGAAACATGCACATCTGATTTATTGTCACGACTTCACCCTGTTTAGTGACATACAAGAGTAAATTGCTGTATGTGATGATGATGACGATGATGAGGCAACACTTACAGCTGCCTTGTTGTCATGGCAACCAGCACAACAAGTTCACTGCGACAGATTTACAAGCTCATAACTGCGTTATGGTCTCCACACTGGAGAGTTGGTGGTTGTGTGTGTTAGTGTGCGTGTGTGTTCAGTGTGTGTGTGGGGTTTACTGCTTTTTTTTTTTTTGCAGCTTCGGCAGCTGAAATCAGGACAAAACGCATAACGTCTCTGAGCCAAGACACTTTGTTTTATCCTTAAAGGAATAGGACGTTGTGTCCTCCTCTACCTCGGAGGTTGGTTGTTTTATTATCCACATGATAATAACACAAAAGGGGAACCAGAGAGGTAATACACGATTCTGTATTTGTAACCAAATACCATTCGAAAACAAAAACCAAAAAGAAAAAAAAAGAATTGTGAATGTTAAAATACTCAGATGGATGAGTCATAAAAGAGCATATTTCTTTTAAATCTAAGACTCTAGAATGAAAAGTTAGGGTTAGAGTTACTGAACCCTCGTCAGTATTGGGAGAAATCTTTCATTTTTATTATTGAGTCTTTCATTTTGTTTATCATTTCAGTCTAGTTTCAGGGGAGCATAAATAGTTTTAATTTGATTCTGATTGTCAATCACCTTCAAAACCAAAACTATTGTAATTGGCTGCTGAGGTAAAAGAGGGCGTGTCTGTGAAGCCACCACTTAAAATTCAATCCTCATGTCACCTGATATGAAAAAGTTTTGGCTGCTACATACACACTCATGTGTCTGGTGCCCTGGAGGAAGGAAGTGTAAGAGAAATAAACATATTCGCATAAAGTTTTAACAGGTACGATCTAAAAATAGCTTGAGGAGGATGAGTCACATGTTTAAGCTGTTTGACAGTCAGTGAGCTGAGATATTACGGCCGTGTCTAAATCCTGAAAATCTTCAGATGATGTCTAAACAACTATCTAGTATCTAGTAACACCTCTGCCTTTCAAGCACTGGTGTAACTGTAACTTTAAAAGCCTGTGGTTCAGAGCCATTTAATTGCTAAAAGATAAACCAAGCCTGGTTGGAACGGGGTCAAAAAGACAAGCTGATGATTCAGATGAATAAAAACTGTCCACTGGACTATCAATCATGTCATTTAGGCATTTATTTCTTCTATTAATAACAAGCAATGGAGATGTTTGTGCTCAGTATTAGACTGATCTTTCCAAGCTGGAAAGAATTCTTTTAATTTGCTGAAATGCCACTTCCTCTACAGCTTTTTGCGATGTCAGCTTTAAAGCATTTGTTCCACATCAGAAATACTTGCTCTGCATTCATCTGCAAAAAGTCGAAGACGACTTTGAACACCCCCGTTTGTGTGGATGTACACGGAGATACAGGAGATATTTACATGCCTCCAGCTGTTTGTTATCTGCTAACGCTGCACATGCTCGTGCAGTCACACACACAAACACACGCACATCACACATTTGATCAGTTTCATTGTTTACCATGCTACAATCTGCAGATGGTTGATTTTCTGAGCGCGTTGGCCTGCGAAATATGCTCCATTTTGCCAGCTCTCTGTCTGGCCTCTCACTTCACTTATTTCATGTCAGGGAACAGTTATGACAGTTAACAAAAGCCCATGCACGGTCTGTAATCCCTCGCTCGCTGTCTTTCTCAACAGTTCAGTCAAAGTTCACTGAAGGTTTAATACAAATATCTGAGCTGCTCACGAGTGCAGAACTAAAACTAAAACTAACGTGTGACAGAGGTTATTGCTCCAGCTTTCTGGAGCAATAACCTCTGTCTATATATATAAATATATATATATATATGACAGTGTCTCCTGAATTACACTGTTGTGTTTGCGACAGTTTGCACGTCAGTGTTGTGTAATATTTCAACATGCTGGAACTCGAGTTTGAGTCGTGTATGTTTTGCTGCAGGGCAGGGCAACGAACAGATTTGAGGATTTGGCACTGGACTGAAACATCTCTATTGCTCTGGCTCAATCTCCTTCCTTTGACGTAGTAAATTTGGTTCTTCCCTTTAAAAAAAAAAAAAAGTTAATTGTAGAAATGTAGAAAAAGCAGAAGACTCAGCATCAGCACGTTCGCTTCAGTTTAGTCTATGTTATGTTTGTCACGCTTGATTGAGCAAATGACTGATTTGCGTCAGTTGCTTATTGGGTAATCCAGCGTTTAATCCATTGTTGTAACATATTATCAGGACCTACGTTTTTATTCATAACAATGTGATATTGTGGGAATGTCAATACTAATATATGATATAAATGATATTTGACGTTTTATGTAATGATGATATAAACAATATGAACGTTTTAGTGCAATTATACAGGTATATAGCTGAAACTGAAATCCTTGGATGCATTCTCAGAAAATAAGCTTTAACATTTGATACAGTCACAAAAAAAATGATGTTTATTGTTTATTTCATCTTGAAATGTGTTGTTTTTTAGTTGGGTCAAGTTGGAAAACTTTTTTCATGATGTCAACCAGATACCTGTTGGAGGGGTTGTATGATTTAGTACTGATAAAAATACATGTTTGATTTGAGGTGATGGGATGCCAGGGACATAAAACTTGACAAGGAAAATGTGATGCAATGTACAACAGTAACTTATTGAAGCTGTATACTCTGTGGGTTGTGTGCAGGGAATTATACAGACAAGAGAAATACAATATCTCAGGACTGCAGAAACTGTCCCAGCAGCAGTAAAATCACTAGTTCTTTGCCCCCAACTTTGATCATCATGACTATCAGTTACTACAACGACAACTGCAGAGCTGATTAGTCGTGGCCCTGCCGAGTGTAATGAGCATGTCTGGATGACTTATTTGACTTTCTTGAGGCTCTTCCCCTCTCAGAAAGTCGCCTCGGAGGCAGAATCTCTGACATGGCACAATCAGTAGGTCCTTATTGGAGGAGTCTATTGTCCTGATTGAGCTCAAGTTTCACCAATGATGCAGCAGCCGGGGCCAGACCTCCCCAGGGCTTTACCAAAGTGGGAAGGAAATACAATAAAGTGTCAAGGCCAATTAAACTATAAATGCATTAAGTCCAGCTCCTCAGTTGCTTGCTTGTTTGCAGCAAAAGGATTCGAGGGAAATTGATGCTTCTCATTTTGCATAATGTAAAAATGCTGTAAGAGTTAGATGTCCAGGTCAAAATGCTGGGCATAAATTCTGGTGCATCAGACTCCACCCTGGCCATTACAGCCATTAATCCACCTCCTCCAAGACATGAGAAAGCACGACTGATGTTTTAATGGAGCACAGCACTGACATGATTCAGCAGTGTTCTTCATTACCTCCATCAGCCATTAATCATCGTTGTAAAATTTTAAATTTTTAACACGTCAGTAATCATTGGGGCACGTCATAAATGACAGAAGAAAAACAAGAAACCATAAATAAGAGTTACTGGCTTCTTACATTACTCTGGAATGACAGTGGATCAATTATTGTCTTGTTTGTATACAGATGCAGAGGTATCTGAAGTAACAGGCTTTATTTCTTAGAACAAGGCAAGGATCCTCTTGACGAGGAGACAACAAGACAGGCTATGAAAAACCTAACACACCGCATGCGAATAGGGCAGCAGCTCTCCAGAGAGGGACTACTGGAACTAAAAAATAAAAGAACAAAAAACACTCCTAAAACAGATAAATCCAGGCAATCAGGAATCAGGGATGACAGACAGGTGACACATGAGGACGTGGAAGTGACCTGAAATGAGAGGAGAGTTAGACTTTCTAAAAAAAACAGGACAAGACCAACCTGAGTGTGACAGTAAAATAGTCAAGTTTATAATAATCACAAAGAAAAACAAGTAGGAACCTAAGCAGAGAACCAAACCAAGAACCAAAACAACAGCTGAAAGATATAAAAAAATGATTTGCAGAGCGTCAGTTTTATCATATTTGTCATGAACTGACTGATGATCTTTCTTGTCTCATCATCTGGACCAGAAGCACAGGGGAAGATTTGTGTTTCTGCTTTTTAAAAAATACGGTCCACGGTTCCGCTCCATTACAAAAGTCAGGTGATTTCAGGGCTTCCCCTTTACTTGAGGCAATGGACCACTTTTTTTTTTCTTCTTTTTTTCTTCTTTTCGCTTTAATTTCTAACAAAGTTCAGGCGCAATTATCATTTAGGTCCTTTCCCTATGAGCTCTAGCTGGAAAGTTTGTGGGAAAATGAAGGTTTGATTCATGGCAGACAGGAAGTATCTGCCACAGCAATCAAAACAGAATTGGGACAGAACTTTTTTTTTTCCTCTGTAACTAGTGGGAACTTTCCTTGGGTAGAAGAAATTTGTTTGGTGTTGGTGGAACAGAGGAGTTCAACCCACTCTGATCTGCTGCAACCAACTGAATTAAGTTTTTGTAAAGAGTTTCTATATTAAGGTCCATGGGCTCAGCGATGCCTCAGTCTGTGCATTAGAATTCATCCTGGCATCACAACTATGATATGATCTCAACATTAAGTTGGTAGAAAGTAAAAAACTCAGTACTGTCTGTGCTGTTGTAGGATTCTTATAATTGTTTACTTGGTAGCCATGTTGCTAACACTACAACTAGCATTTGGTAGCAAACACCTGTGGTATATTGTCCATTAGACTGTTACAATTTGATGATTTGGGCCAATAAGGTTTATATAAGTTATATACTTTTTATGCTTATGTCCTGATGGATGCAGATAATTTTAGCTGAGCAGTGATGGTCATTTCTTGCACTACCAATGTGCATAATTATGAAATAAAGTGCTGGTACAACAAGGCCAGTTTACCCAGTGAATGAATTAGGATCAACATCAATCACATTAAAGTCCTGGTTCCTGGTGTTTTCACTGCTCAGCCAAGGATAAGTCAGCTGAGCAGCCAACTTATCACACCAGTGACTCAAACAGGAGCTTCAATAACAACATCTAACTGATCCACTACATAAGGTGGGTTTTCTTATTTTCCTGTTCTGAGCTGTCTATGTCTTGCTGCTTAAACTTTTGCTTGAATCATGTCACTCACCACATGTCACCACTGTCAGTTTACCTTTCTGTCTCTTGTTGTTTTGCTGCAGAAGTGGTTGACCACATCCGTTTCAACACTTTTAACCTGAGCACCCTTTGTACCCCAGTTCCTTGTTATTAGTATTGCTTTACCTCCTTCCCTTGATAATACAGACAAACAGGACTTAGAATCATTTGCTTTTCTAGCAATTCAGTTATTCTTCCATCATCACTACAAAACATAAGATCAAATACCATAACACCAAAGTCTTGGCGTGAATTTTAATAATCTTGCATCAATATGTTGTCAGAAACCACCATCTGTTTCATTACTCTTTAAAGAAACTTCACCATCGACCCTGAATATGACTAACATTAAATAATATCAAAAATAGTCATTTTAAATGTTGTTGATTTATTGGTTGATTTCTTGAATGATTGATGTTCAAATGAGCCTGAACAGACTAGCTAATCTCATTTAAACTGTATGATTTTTTTTTCATGTACATGCTTCTCACCTTGTTCATGATAATAGGCTACATTTTATACCTCACAATGCCCCCTGACACTTTCTTTTATACAACAAACTCTATAATATTCTCAGGTCTTCTGGTGCTGTTTGGTTTAAAGGTGGATTAAGTAGGAATGAATGAAGTGCTGATTCCATTGATGTCAATTGTCAAATAAGAATTTTCATGACTACAAACCCAGATATTTTTCTTCTTTTGTTTTTAGTTCAATCCTCTGGTCTGGTTTCATTGACAAGACTGAACAGGTTTGTAACCACTGACACCAATTAGCTTTTGTAGATGTTTGTATTCACATTCTTTTTCCAACCACCATTATGAATGTAGAGAAGTCTGTGGATGCTTTATTCAGTACGGAAAGAAAAAAAAGTGGTGATCTGTTAGCTATTAGCAAAAATTGTAATAATCTGAAGATTTGATCATATTTCATAACATGTGAGCTTAACAGAACTCAATTAGAGTTCAGAGATGAAGGATGACCTGGCTGTTTACAACTAAAATATCCAACTCAGCTGTTATAAGTATCCAAAACAGGACTTTTAGCTTTGTTACTTTAAGGACATGGTGCTGATGCACAAAATCATCCAGTATGAACACAATGTTTCATAAACATAGTATTCTAATCTGACATTCAAGCACTGAGCAGAAAGTTGCTATTGGTTTTATACTTTGTTGTTTTCTAGTTCCTATGCTACCAGTGTTGCCTTTCCAGTCCTGGCAGAGCTTTAAAGCTGAGCAGTTTTAAACTCTACCACATCACCCAAAGAAATGTTGGTTGTAAAGTGGATTAAACAGCAAAAGAATGGGATACATCTGCAAAAGGCTGGTTAAACTCTAAAATGTGCTGCCAGCAGCTCTGGGTGTTTAAAAGCTTTGTCGAAGTGCACAGAAGCTTTATACCCAAGGGTTAAAGACACAGGGTTAATGAGTGACAGACACATTAGGGAAAATAACACTCTTATCACCGTTGGTGTCTGTGAGAGGAGTATCATTGGCTCACATGCTAATTAGCAGAACCAGTGCTTTTTTTCAATGATAGTGGTTCCTGGTGAACAGAGACTTGAAGTGAATCTAACAACATCAACATTAAAGAATCATACTGACTTTTGTTTTTCAGGCATTTATTGAAAAGTCCTCCTTTACCTCTAATACTCTGAATATGGACTCTTCAATACTGTAAAGTGATTGACATTGATTTTTGTTTAATGCATGGTGATAATTTGAAAACATCCATTAAAGACATGGAGTTTAGACTGAGTTTAAGGTTCAGGACTACAGTGAAGATGGGTTAGGGTTAGGGTTAGGGTTAGGGTTAGGGTTAGGGTTAGGGTCATCATAAAAACAGGTTAATCACCAAGAAATACCATTTCTCATTATTTCCTGTCTACGTGTACAAACAGACGCAGACACTGACCTTAAATTCCAAAGGTCAGGATGTGGCAGAGCTAACTGATTTGCGCAAGGGTCAGATTGGGGTCAGGTTAAACATCATCAGACACAGCTGATTAGGGTTAGGGATAATGTCTGGGGAAAACATATATCAACAGGGAAACTGGAACTTTACTTTACAACCCAAACCTGTAGAAGCCAATTTGTCAGGAGTGAAACTCCCCCTCTTTATGTCTCTCACATGATTTCATTAATGTAGCTCATGTATCAAGCATCCAATTTCTGGTATATTTTGTGAGGAGCAGGATTTTCATAAACACATTTTCACACATGCACATGCAGATTAATGAGTAACATTGTTGATCTTGATTGCCATCTCTCAATCGGTGGGATATATATTGGGCAGAAAGCAAATATTATTTCCTTGAAAACAGAGAAGAGTAAGGATGCAAGTGACTCTGACAAAAGTATCTGCAAACCTGCAGGTTTCATGGGATGTTCCTGGTCAAACAGTAGAAGTCGAAACAGAAACAAGGAAACCTGGTGAACTAGTGACAACTTCATGGGAAGCCAAGGTTGACCAATGTGGTGTGACCCAACAGAAGAGATACTGACGCTTAAATTGCTGATAGAAAGATGTGAGGACACACGGTGCATCACAGTTACAATTGACACATGAGAATCAGAACCAAACAACGGAGCAATGGATGAAGGTGAGCTAGTCTGATGATTCATGTTTTCCACATCATGTGAATGGTTGGGTGTGTTAGGGTTAGAAATTTTGGGTCCTGCCAGTCATCTGGATGTTACTTGAACTTGCACCATCAACCTGTACATTGTTGCAACTGCTGTGGCTCAAGACGTATAACAGAAGATCAGTGGTTCAATTCTTAGTTTCTCTTGTGTTTTGAAGTGTCTTTGCCTCGGCTGGTTACTCCATTTGTGTGTGAATGTGAAAGGAAAAGCACAATGTATTGTGTTGCTGTGTAAATGAGTTTGAATCTGTAGAATATGGGATCTGTAGAGTCAAGCACTTTGAATGGTCTCAAAGAATAGAAAAGTGCTACAAAAATGCAGTCCATTTACCATTTACCAAGTGCACTCATTCATGGAAACAGTATTTCCTGATGGCAGTGACGCCTGTCTACAGGATGATGGTCCTATCAGTTCACAATAATGGTTCAGGAATGGTTTGAGCAACACCAGTCCTGAGCATTAAATTGACCTCCTCCCAACTGAAACAATCAGAGGCTGCAATTAAGATTTAAATGATGTTAATATGTTTTATTGCTATGTTTGGTGAGAAGACTGTCCTGGACACGCTCGGGTCATTTCATGCTGTTTATCTGTCTTTATGAGGACGACTGGCAGCAACTGCATCTGGAAAGCTAAAATTTTTTTCTGCTCTGAATTTAAAGTGATAATCCACAGCCTCTAGAGTTTGAATCTTATTTGTAAAGATGAATCTGTTAAATTATGTAATCGTATTAATGTTGACAAATTACAATCTGACTCCTTGTTAGGCTTTGAATAGTTTTTCACTAAAAACAAAAGCTCCTTCTGTCATTTTGGCTTCCTATGCTGGCAGAGGTTGAAAAGCTGTTGAGTAATCAGCACAGATGCATCGTTGTTAATTAGGAAGCAGCCGGGGGGAGCCGGGTGTTTGGGACAGAAAAGCTTCAGGAGCTCTGATGGGGAAAACTAGTCTTTAGACATTCTATCTTGGGCCTTTTTTAGTCTGCCAAAATTTAATGAAAACAGATATATATCTCTCATTTATCTACATATTTTCTTTGGTATTAGTAATTGGATTCAGGTGAGGAAGTGTTGAATTTGTTTTGTTGTGTGTTGTTTGTCTCAAGTACTGTACTTCACTGCATTTGAAGTCACAATTGTTACAGAGAACAAATTCAAGTCATAAAGGACAAGAAGAAAGGAGTCAAATGAGGTGAAGCATCAAAGAGGAAGCAGGTGTTGACTGAACAGCATCTACCAAGTCCTGTGTTTAAACGCAGGTACTCTAGAGAAGATGCATGCTCTAAATGATGGTATGTAAGTGTTTGAAAGGTTTAATGAACTTGATATGATTTTTATTGAGACTGAATGAGCAGAGAAATCGAACTAAATGCAGAGTGGACGACTTTCTCAGAGCATGAGACTCATAAAACTAAAAATGCTTTAACGACCGTTACTGTTTTTATATGAAAAACTAAGACTATTAAAGTCTGTTTTAAGAAGGAAACCATTAAAAGTGATAAATGCGGCCATTCATATTTCCTTTGTTGATTCTTCCAAACACTTGGCAGCTCTGTGTCTTTTGTTTTTTATTCTTGTTTTTAGTTTCCACATGGAAAACAATATTTGAGGACACATGGAGAGAAAAGGTACAAAATATAACTTGGGGCTAAACACTTCAGCACTTTATAACTATAGCTGTAACGATTATGTTTCCATAAAGATTATGACTTCCATAACGTAGTGAAAATATGAAAGGATAGTTATAATGTTTCTTTATTTTCTGTTACTGTGTTTTGGAAACTTTAGAGACTTTTGCTGCAGAAGAAAGGGATTTAGCCTAATAATACCCAAAAATGATTGAATTGATCATATTTACAGCTTTAAAAAGGTCAAATTGGAAATATTCTTGAGCATCGCTTTACAGGCTCAAATATTATCTTCTATCTTCTAATCTTTTCATAGCACAGCATTCTGCTGGATGCTATTGCAGTTGTGTGTTGCCACTGACTTTATACAAGATTCCTTTGAGTTGGTGCACTATTGCATTAACAGATAAGATGAATCTGTAAAATGTTCTCAAACAAATGTATCTTCTGATCTTGTTGTAAAATAGCTCAGATTGATGGTGATGATGAAGGTGGTTGGTAGATTAACTAGGTATGACTAAGTAAGTGAGGCCTTATGTACATAATGCACAGAAAGTGTTTGCATTGATTTGATTTTCAGCTCTTCTTTGAAGTGAATGAAAAAATAAGACACAAAAAGCACTGAATTTATCTAAAAACTATCAGTCTAATCTTACTGATTTAAAAAACCTTTGAAGGTTTTCAGTGTGTCTCACAAGCAGGTGAGAGCTTTCACTTTCACTTACTGTGGACCATATGTATTCATGATGAGTGTCCATTTTCTTGAAATATCCTGTCCTCATCTTGTAGATCTGTCATCTGTGGGCACATCTTTTGATTTTTAGCTGCTCAGACATTTTCTTCACTAATGTCCGTCCACAGACAGATAGAACCATATAAACACCTGCTAAAGGGCTAAGTGAAAGTTTTAGATGTCTCCAGGATCATATTTTTTCATAATCGCTCACATAGACTCAAGAGATGAGAACTATAGCAGGCTCATTTTTGTAGCTGGTGATAAATCTGACACAAAAAATGTACCAATATAACACTGCTGTAGCAGGGCTTTAGCTCATAATATGTACCAGTCTATTGAGTGGTGTTTTTTTCATTTGGAATAGATCAGGATGTAAATGACCAGCATTTTTATTCATTTCCTCATCAGTGCAGACTCCCCACTCTTTATAAACGACAATAAATCTTTTCTCATTGCAGCGATTGGCAATTTACAAAACATTAAACTGTGACAGTGGTGGAGCAACTATGTGCAACTGTGTGTTGAAGACCAAAAGTAACTGGATGAGGCTTTTTTAACTATGTGTTGGTGACTTGACACAATATTCTAGGTCTCTCACACAGATATGTAAACCACAAACAGGAAGAAGTTGCAAGTCTGCAAACAAAATGAGAAAAGATCCCACATCTCCAAAGTGTCATCTTTAGAAATCAAAATATCTCATGTACCAAACATGCAACGTCTAACAATCCAAATACTCAGACTAACTCTAGGATATATTTAGAAATTAAATTATTAACTTACTCATATTAACTATATTAGAAATTAACTACATCCTGCCTAAGTAAGTAAGAGTAAGGCAATATGTACCAGTTTTGGGTGTCCTATCTTGACATCCCCACCACTTTCTCAGTCTAAGCATGCAAAACGCAAGCATGTTACTCACCACCCTTAACATTGCCAAGAACACTATCCTCAAGAACTGCAAGACAGAAAAGAATTTAAGCTTTTCCCAGCATAGCAACCTCCTTTTAGACCATATCTGCATGTGGAGAATGTCTGCCACTTGGCAAAAACATTCATCAAATGGCTGGAATCCATTTGACATGAGACCCAATGATTAGCGCTCCAGTCTAGTGTGGGTGGTTGCTGCCTCGCTGAGTGTCCATCAGGTAGGGTTGAGACGGGGTCCTTGGTGCTTGGTTCTTTGGTGTGGGCCCTGGGTGGGTGGTGCTGTGCCGCAGTGGGTCTAACTGGTGGGTGGATTGGGGGGATGGTCAGGGGTGGGCACTTCCTCATGGTTGGGGGTGGACACAGGGTGTTGGCGGGGGTGTTTTCCCACCTACCCCTGAGGCTATTGTTTCTACATATTTACATGCACACATTTTAGTTTTCAATTGTTTCCCACAGAGCAGAGTTTCTGAACCTTGCTCATCAATAAGTGATTTCAGACCTCAGAACTTTGACCTTTGCACCTCCTCCCAGAGGAGACTGCTTTTTGTTGGACATCGCACATTTCCTCTCGTTTTCTCTTCCGTTCTCACACCACACTCGATCCTTGAGTAAGTGTTTCCACAGTGAGCTATTGTTTCCCTCTTCCATGTCTGTACTCAGCCTCCCTGTGGATGATGAGTGATAGCACCTTGAATGTGGAGAACCTCATGATTCAAATGGAAAAAAAAAAAAATCAGCAGAGGTTTGATGATGTGCTGTGCTGCTTGAATCTCAAAGGACCACATTCAAGACTCATTTCCATAGTGTGCAGCGGTACCGCTCTGATGTAAATGAGTCTCGGGGGGATGACGAGCGTTGGCCAAACCATAATGTCACATCAAAACATTTGATGTTGCTGCAATCAACACTAGACGGCAGCGAGCATCTTATTTAGCAACGTAAAGGTGTCAACTGTCTATTGACTGTCCATATATTTGGTCAGGATAAATCAATATATGATTAAATATTTATATAAATATATCAGATATCTGGTCATCTGATACTAAGGAGGTCCTGCTTGACCACAGCAGTTTCTTTCTAATGTCTAATAAGATTCTGAATACTGTATATTTCTAAGAAATAAGTTGTAAATATAAAAATTCACCTCAAAAATGAATTTGTCAAAAATGTTGTCATTCATTGAGTCATATTTAAACATGGTGGATAACAGCGACTTCATTTAAAAATGTAAACACTTCAAACACACGTTGGTCTCAGTTTTCTCCATCTCGTCATATCACTTCACGTGCACTTTTGAACCCAGCTGCAGATGCTGAGTGCTGTGACTGGAACCAGACTGTCCCACAATAATGGCATCATTGATCATTGGGTGGTGAGGTGGGGGGGGCATCATTACGTTGCTGCCTTCAAAGCTCCCTGCGCCATGAGAAACATTTTGTGAAACAGAAAGAAAGGCGGCCTCTAACTTGGTGAGAGGCTTGATCTGCTTTCAGCATTACCCTCTGAAGCCTGATGTGCTTTTAGCTCTAAATCTGACCTTCAGACACTGATAACTGGGTTTGATTGCTGACAGACCGGGCTGATATCAAATATGCATCAAGTCATGTAACGGACAGACATGAATTCTCCTCCTGACAGTTTGTTTGATTGTATTTTTTGATCCGTGACACCAGTTTAATGGAAAATATCAGTGGACATGATAAGGTTGTTTTTTTTTTTAATCAGGACCGGCTGCTAACGTTCACATGACATTTAGTGCTTTTGATAATTCAAGCGGAACAACACCTGGAGCTGATCTCAGGCATGCTAAAAATATTAGATTAATAGATTAATATCACATTTATACAGCTACCCAGTGAAGCAAGTAAGAAATTATATAATACTGAAGAAATATTTATTTGCCACTAAAAACAAAGCAGGAAATTAAAAAAAAAGACATAAAAATAATCAAATAATATCCTTTTAAAATGTACAGTAAATACGTATTTAGTGTTAATGGTGAAGTAGGACGTTTTTAAATTTTGAGAATATTTAGAAAATGTTTAAAAAAAAAACATATAAATAAATATGTAACAGGCGTGACTGTCTTATTGACCACTGATAACGGAACTCGAATGTACTGTGCTTTTAAATCTGCTCCAGTTCCGCCCCACGTAATACCGACCAATCAGCAGCCGCGACATACAACCCCCTCTGAAAATCGGACCAATCAGAGCTCGTCTTTCACCTCCTGTGGAACAGTAAGTTGTGGCTGTTTCTTATCACCTTCAGTCTTCGCAGCGCAACAAGCCTGTCCTCTATGCGCCTCGCACGGTCTGTCTGCTCGGAAAAATGTGCTGAAACTGCCTCAAGAGGACGGTACAACTATTTGGGACTTCCGCATCGTTTACAGTGGAAGTTTTTAAACCGAGAAATCCGAGTCTCCTGCGCCGTATCCGCAGCGGTAGGTAGATATTTATTATTATTTTTTGGCGCTGTGGTGTTGTTGCAATGTCCCTCTCCTATCGTTTCCCTTCAGCCCGGGAGCTGCGACAATTAAACGCACATTTTTTCTCCTTGCTGGGAGGGTTTAAAATATCCGCAGTTCTTTAACATTACCGCTATTATTGTTTTTTTTTTTTAAGATATAGGGGGTTACATAACAGCGAGTGCGTTAGCTTCTGGAAAAAAAACAGACTTTGTCAGACATAATGAGACACATTAAAAACCCCACGTCAAATGAAATAATATAACGAGACGCGTATGTTCTCACAGAGCTCCGTTACGTACCGTCCTCAGGGGGACGTCGCTTAATTGTAGCAAGAAAAGGAAAACAAAAAAAATGTGTCCTGGTAAAGATGAATGTAGGTAAGGTTACATAGCCTGGAGATCACAGGAGACGGTTTTTTTTTTTTTTTACGGATCTTTGGAGGCAACTCTTCCGCTTGACATAAGGCTGTGTCTGGAAAAATTCAACTTAAAACATGTCCTCGGTGCTGCTGCTGCTCCAGATACACAGTTTTACAGAGGGTGCGGTATAACGGCTCTTAGAATCAATTCGGTTCGAAATCTAACGTTCTGATGTGACATATGCATCATCATCATCATCATAACATTCTAATCGTTATTGTCATCAGACAGGACAAACCAGCAGACTTGGTTTCATACACATATACATAAATATATAGATGATTGGTTTGAGCTACGCTTCTTCCTGTTGGAGATGGCATCATTTAATTGCACTATTTTAAATATAGTTTGGTTTGAGGTTGCCAACAATATTAATAGATAATGGTGTGTGTATATATATGAAATAGTTCTGACCTGTGAGTGCAATAAGTGTTGGAAAAATTAATAATAATAATATTCATAATACAAAGGAGTCAGAGCTGTATATTAATATTAAGATAAGGATCTATTGATGATGTTATATGGTCGTATTCATTAATAAAAACAGTTACTTTTCCATACCAGATTGTGTCAGACTATTGCACAACAGTGAGGTGGTCACACAATGTTAAATAGTCGTGTTCTATACTATGTTTATCAAGTGACATGATCATGTTCGTCTATTCTCTTGCCTGTTCATGTCAAACTAGAAAGTAAATATAGGAAATACTTGGCCTGTGTGTGTGTGTGTGTGTGTGTGTGTGTATGGAAATTGTCCAGTGGGATTAAAATTAAACGATTCCACCGTGGCTGTAGGCTGACAAGGATGAATGTTTGTAAAAATAGTTTTGTGGTAGTCTTCAGAAGCTAGAGGGGAAGAGGAAAAAAAAAGTTTCCAGTGGCCACTAAGAGGCATAAACCAGCAGTGTGTTGGTAGCCGGGAGCACATCTGCTGTGTCTGCAGGTGGCCTGTGTTGGAGGACTGGGGGTCCGGTTGGATCAAGAGTACTTTCCTCAGGTCTCGCTCCTCCCAGTGGGTTGGCGTCCGCAGCTGTCGAGCCAGATCGGTCGGACTCCATCGGTTTGTTTCCTTGTCTGAAAAAAAGAACACCCACTGCTGCATCACAATTATTACATTCAGTCAAACAGCTGTCTCACCACTGGGGCCGTTCAGGGTTTTAACTGCAGAGCAAGGCCCATTTTTTTTATGAACTTCTTCCAAAAAAAGTGCATGCAGTTTCGGGACGGACTTCGCCCACATTCATCAAACCTCCCAGAATAGTAAAACTGATGGCAGCGATGTCAGAAATCTCCTGTGCTGTTTGTTCTTCACTGTGCAGTCCCTGAACTGATGGATCACGGCTTGATGATGGATCGTGGTTGAGACGAGAACGACCTGCTTCTTCCTGTTTTGTCTACGGTGACAAATTTGACAGCTTTCACATGGTGAATGTGTTTTTTTTTTTTTTTGCCTCTAGATTTCATAGTGACAGAGCTTTATACTTTCAATCACATTAATCATAAACAAAAACAAAACAAAACAAAAAAAAAAAAAAAACATGGCTGTTCATTAGCGTTCATGTCCAGGAACAGCTGAGCCGTGAGCCAACACGTTCGGTGACCACCCACGCATTGGTCAGGTTTCCCTGGTGACTTGATGTTTCTTAGTAGCAGAAGAATGGACCTATTATAGAGCTGTGAAGTGGAAGGAGCCGCTGCTTCCACAAGTGTTTTCCCCATCCCTATTGCAATGTGTATTTGAAATGTTATTTGTGTTCATATTGAACGCGAGAGAAACACAGTTATGTCCCGGATAATGTAATGGCCTGATGTGTTTCTGTTAGTAATGTTGTCTTTGTTGATAAATGTAACACCATAGCTGGTAATATCCGTCAAAGCGGACACAGAATTTCAGTCAAGTGATTTAAGCTGCAGATTGTGCTTTTAAACTCTTTTCTAAATATAGAAGATATGTAGATCTGACAAGCTTTTGAAGTTTGTAATCTCATCTCTACTTGCTAAAAACATGCGACAGATAGCAGTGTCGAAATTTGATCAAATGTGGCCGCTACGGCGGCCTGCTTGGCAAATCTCAGATTTTGCCGTACCTCAGAGTCTGTTAGATGAACTCAAAGCCCCTCGTTGTTTAGGTTTAGGACACAATATCCGCCGCCTTTCATTACATTCATAACAACATATGATGTAGACACAACAAGTTTGCATGTTTTCTATGAGGCTGACACGAGCTGTTTCAGTCAGGCTACGCTAGCTATCGACGGGAAGAGTAGCTTCTCTAGATTCCATGAATGCCGAACTTCGGCTGAGTCTCGTCAACTGTCGCTCATTAATGTGTCACATTTCACTTCTTGCCATTTATTTATGACCCATTGCAGGTGAACAGATCTCAGCAGAAATAGACGGTGAAAAGATTTATCGCTAATGAAAGAAAACATAGCAGAAAAACGATTCACTGTAATTTCAACACGTAGGCTGCATCTGAACGTGTCAGAGACGTGAAAATTTTTAGTTGTTATAGAGTAATAGGGCAGTATTTCTCTCTCTATGTCTCTCTTTCTCGCTCTCTGGACGAGGGTAAAGAAAAACCATGTGACCACTTTCTGGTTACAACTCCTCACTTTTCAGACAGCTCATCAACAATGAATGAATGAGTGGCCATTATCCAAGGCAAACACAAAGTGGAAAGATGGGCCTTGCAGCAGCAACAGCAGCAGCAGCAGCAGAAGCAGAAACAGAAACGCTGCAGTAACTGTGTCAGTGTGGGGGCACACATGCTCTTTAGCTGCAGTCGTTCAGTGACACAGTGGTGGATGAGGGAAGTGGTGAAACACAGGTGTCGGTTTCAGGTCAGGTATAAAATCGAGAGCCTTGAGGCGTCTACGCTCATAGAAAACAACCTTGACCTTGAATACTACGATGTGTGCACAACATCACCTAAGGCATCCAGTAGCTTATAAACAAAACACAAGATATTATTATAGTAAAAATCACCAACAGAAGACAGTGACTTAAAAAAGGTGACTAAAAAATTGCTAGTAGCACAAACGTCAGATGTCAATGACAATTGAGTGCACAGAATCAAACATCTGAGATGACGTAAGGGAGTCGAACGCCAGCAGAAACGTTTTGGTAAAACTTTGGTAAATTAATTGAGAGCGTCATTTAAAACAACTATGTTTCACACTGTAGTAACATTTCACTCTAGTTTGGAAATGAGTCAAGTTGCGACCTAGATCTGCTCGATTTAGGTCATTTTGGTTTTCAAGATATTTTCTACAGTAGATTATTTTTCTAAAGCAAGTTAGTCATACCACAGTGAAATGACAGATTATTTTTGGACTATATGTATATATATATATATATATATATATATATATATATATATTTTTTTTTGCCCAGTAGTCGAACGCATCTGTATTTCTGGAGAAATTAAGCAAGAAATTGGATAACCATGACCTAGATGAACAAGACATCTAACTTCAGTAGATAATTCTACTACAATTTATTCACATTCTGTTTATAATTGTAGTTATTTAAATATATGTTATTTTTTATTTATTTTTTTTTTTTTTAGGCTAAAGCATCTTTAAACATCAGTAACGCTCTGGAAGGATGTGAATAAAAATGATCCATTTTCTAGAGCAACACTCCCACACTGACAGCACAGATTGTGCTCTGCCTCATAAATTGTCTTCATACTAGTTGACTGAAAGCTGCCCACTCAGTACACACACAAAACACACACACACACACACACACACACACACACACGCTAGTCAGAAGCACATCTAGTGTTCAGTGTTTCTCATGCAGCCACTTTACAGATTAACAACGTGTCAGTCGTTGTTTATAGCCCTGGCTTTGTGGTAGTGTTTATGCTGTTGCTGAGTTGTCAGGTGAAGTTGATTTACCCCCCGAGCGTTGCATCACATTAACGGGAGATGCTGAAACAGATTGTTGTAACGGCAGCGAGCCAGGAGCGTATATTCATAAGGGTCTGCAGAAAAGCTGTGGTTTGAAGTCAGAAGACTTCCTGTTTGAATTATGAAGTGGAACGAAATGATCAGTTTATCAGCGGTGTGGCGGCGTAGAGGTGACTGTTGTTATTCGATGCAGGTAGTATCAGTTGATCTGTATCAGGATACATGTATTACTTTCCATTCGCAACGTGGTGACATTACACATCAGACAACATTTGCAAGATCAAGGTATAGACTGAAAAGAAGTTGCATGAACAGTAAAGGAAGTGTAGGTGTGTTTGTCTTTAAGGTTGTTTTTACTGTGAATTGTTGACTTATTGTAAAGTCTAGTTAATGTAATGTTATGGTTCATATCAATCAACACTGTTGCACTGAGTTCTGATGCTTATTACTCAGTGAACATTAGAAATTCAATATTTAATTCAACGTCGATGTCAACTCAAAAGATTTCCATCTCGCATTAGTAAATAGTAAATGTTCCGAGTGGTCAACAAAAGCAGTAGACATGCAAAGTGCTTCACATTACTAGTCATGTTCATCTAACTGTGTGCACTGTTTGCTACGCTCTCACGGGTCAGTTTCACTTTGTTCTGCAAGAATAAACATCAAACCTTCTGATCAGTGGGCGACTTCTTCTCCCTCCACGGCCAGAGAAAATATTTTAATCTCCTCAGCTGTGAGGAGGCTGTGGTGCACATCTGGTTCTCACAGGATTAAGTTTTTACATGAGCACATGAATGAATGACTGAATGACTGAATACAGTTTGAGCTGTGGAAGTGACCGATATGAGAGGTTAGTGAGACGGAGCCGTCTGCTTCGAAATCACACCGAGATTAACAAAGTTCAGCTATTTTTCTTTCCGTCAATACGGCCAAGAATGTTATCTGGACAAACTGATCACAAATAAATGTCAGATTTTAAGGATTCTGTGTGACTGAGTGAAAGAGCAGAAGTTAAGTTTTTCACAAGAAGTGAAAACTGACGCCTGGAGCAGTTGGACAGTGTCCATGTATAATAATAATAATAATCATCTCATCCTCTGTTGATGAGTTTGAGAGAAAGAGGGAGAGTTTCCAGTTGTCTCTTTAAAATCACCCTGAGGATATAAACACTGTGACAGGTGTGTAAGCAAATTAAATCCCCCGGGAAACCGGGGAAACTGAGGCTCAAGGTTTGTGTAAATAAAGAAGGAGGAGGATGAGTGTGTTTGCAGTCATCACTGATTTATTTGTTCTGTAATCCCAACAGATAATGCCTGGATGTAGAGGAACAGTAGCAGCATATTGAGGACGGAAAGCCACCCTGTCGGGTAAGTTTTGCACACAGCGCGATGACTTCACTGCAGCTGAAACGAATCCGTCTTGTTGTAACATCCTCTTCCTTTAGCTTGTGATTGTGTCCACAGCGGTGTTATTTATGGAGGAGCCTGAGGGTCAGAGGTCACAGACTGGGTGGTGAGTGACCACAGTCCTGCTGATTTACTGATCTGGTATCAGATTGAAAATGACAGTGATGCACAAACATGACCAGACTGACGACTTCTGCTCTGTTTTATCTATCTCCATTATTATTATCATTTCAAAGCAGAGTCCGGTTTAGTTTGTGGGTATTTTCTTAGTGGCAGCTCTGATGTCGTCATCTCGCCTCTCAAACTAGACTTCCTGCCTCATATTTCACGATCTCATCAGCTCCTTAAACACCAAACTCTCCACCTGTATATTGAATGGGAACCGTCGCTCGCTTGAACAAACTGTTTTAAAACATTATGGATCGTGATGGAAGCGTAAAAGCGTAACTCTTGGCAGGGCACCGCCACCGCCGACTGGTCCTGGCAGCAAACTACAAACACTCTGCTCCACTTTTTAAACTAAAACGCAGCATATTCTGACACGCTTTACCTGAATCGCCTTGTCGTCCATCAACTTTGATGCAGTTCACAACACGTTACGCCTCCGCATAATACGACTAAAGACACACACGTCATCTTTTAAAAGGCTCAGTTATAATCTATAGCATGTGTGCGCTAAAAAGGCGACATATTTATCCATTTACACTTTATCCATCCATCCATTCATGCCTTCCTTCCTTCCTGTAAGTAAACAAAGACATAATTGTCACAGCTGCACCGCATATAATGAACAGACCGATGATGAACGTCACGTTAAGAGTTTCAGATTCAAGGTTGGAGCCGCTTTATCGCTCAGTTTTGACTGCTTTTCTTCTGCAAACTGCAGCCGACGGCACCTTTTTATACTCGAATAGAAGGCAATGGAAACTAACTCACTGCCGAGTTTGGCTTGTTTTGGATCGCGGACAACATTTGGAGGACATTTAATGAAATAAACATAAGCCCAAGGTTATCTGTTTGATAAAAAAAATAATACTTTAATTCTTGCTGCGATTATGTGTCCGGTTACTTTTGTTTACTCTGAAACGCAGTCACATTTCATTGGAGCTGATGAACACATCAAAGTGACGGATTTGGCAGATTGTCGTCACATTTGCTGATTTATTTTTTTTTTCCTGCTGGATGCGGTGATCATTCATCCTTTTATCAGTAGAACATTTAATTGGTGAAATCTAATCTGGCTGGTGTTCCTAACACCGAGCTGACATGGCGAGGAAACGCAGCACAACCCTGGTTTCTTGCTCTTTCCTGTTTTTCTTTTCCTCTTCCTCGTCCTATCACATCCCATCTGAGATAAAGTGCAGAGCCGTCGTCGTTATTAAGTGTTGATGTGGTTTGGTTTCACCGTTGCTCCGTGGAGAGCAGCCTCAGCCTCCACTGCTTCCCCTAACAGATCAATGGGAAAAAATCCTGCAAGGAGGATACGATGTCAGTAACAGGAGAGAGGAGGCTCAATTAATTTAACGCAAACACATTTTAGCTTTGGTGTAAGGTGTAACCTGACACTGCTCTGAATCTCAGCCGCACTTTATCACGCACACGTTTGTGAGCCTTCACCTCAGATAGGAGTGTGACATGTATCTGTAGATCTACGTTTCTACTTTCCTGATTTTGAAAACGATGTTTATACCATCTACGTGTCGTTGGTTCATATTTCTCATGATCGAGTCCAAACATTAGTAAACATTAATGGAGGACGTAGAGGCGGCGCTCGGTTAAAGCCAAAAAAAGCGAGTAGAGTCAAGCAGAGTTGTGCTAGAACAGGACGGTTAAAAAGCTCTATTAGAAGTCTGTTTTACTACACAGCAGCACACACTATAGTTTGCTTTACCTTAACCAGCCTGTTATTACACCAGTGACTCATCTTTGACCTCTCATTTTCCACCTTTTCTTCTGTCTTTCACTCTTTCTGATAATATGCGACTGTAAAAGTGACTCATGAAGTTTCCCTTTGGGGCCAATAACAATAATGTAAACTGAAGGTGTTGTCTTCCTGAACCGCTTAAAAAAAACACACACAGATGAGACGTTTCCAACGATGTATGAAACAAAGAAATTAGCATTCTTCATGGCTGTGAGAGTCTTTTTTTTACTTTCTTCATCCTCGGTGCAGAGGGAATAGTTGAAGCATTTATGTGCAGCTTAGTTCCGTATGAGCTCCCTCACTCACAGGGAGCCAAATGCGAAGATTAGCATTAATGTTTTTGCCGTATAAGCATGAGTTGGCAGTTAAGGATGTTTGCTTAAAAAGCAACAACAGCCACTTGGCTCATTAGACACAAGAGACACGCTGAGACGAAAAAAAAAATAAAAAAAATGTTGGCAACGCCGATGTCAGAGGGGGGAAACAGATGGTGCATCGGCTCCTTCTGTCCAAATCTGACCACACGCATTCACACGCATCATATAAAATATATACGAGCATGTTTCATGTATGGATTAATGACATCACTGATCCAGTCACATGTGGTCACTTAAAACACGTGAAGACACATTCCAGCGTTCCCCACAGGCTTGAAACATACTTGTGGTGGAGTTTAGTGCTGTTATGTTGTTAATCAGGCTGCTTGCTCAAGTCTCGAAAAGGCTGGAATTTTGAAACGCTGTTTTCCAGACCTTGAAAAGGCAGGAATTTTGTGTGAAAGTCTTGGAAAAGTCTGGAAAATAGTATAACTTGTAGTAGGATCCATCATTTATCCATCAGTTCACTCATTCATTCACTTTTTTTGTGATTTTTCATATGTTTTTACAACGTTTTTGTCAAATTTTATGTGGATTCTGCATTCATTGTATTCAATCTACACACACGTTTTTTTTGTCTTTGGGATGGTTTTGGGGCCTTGGTACCTGGTACTATGATTATGTTTTTTATTAGTGTTGCTCAATGAATTGTTACTGTGATGTGTAGTGAGAGTTACTGATGTCATTTTGGTTTTTGTGTGATGTTCCAGGCCTCATGGAGCTGGGAGGTCGCCGCCTGCTGTGCACCAGGGAGCTCCATCCATGCCTGGTTCCCAGCAGAGAACCATAAAGGGTGGGAACCTTAATTACCCCTCAGTTCCCTCCAGTATTTCCCACCCCCCTCCTCCTCCTCCTCCTCCTAAACCGTGGTGACATTGTCCTGTACTGTCTGTGGTCTACAACATGATTGGCAAGCTGAAACAGAACTTGCTGGTGGCGTGTCTGGTCATCAGCTCGGTCACGGTCTTCTACCTGGGCCGCCACGCCATGGAGTGCCACCACCGCATCGAGGAGCGAAGTCAGGTGGGCGGGATCCTGCCTCTTTCGGCGCTGGGAGGCAGCATGAGGACCACCTTACGGACGGGCCAGAACCTCAGCACGCCGTTCATTTACAACAAAGACATGCCGCTCATCTTCATCGGCGGCGTTCCCCGCAGCGGCACCACGCTGATGCGAGCCATGCTGGACGCCCACCCCGAGGTTCGCTGCGGCGAGGAGACCCGAGTCATCCCTCGCATCCTGGCCATGAAGCAGATGTGGAGCCGCTCGGGCCGGGAGAAGATGCGCCTGGACGAGGCGGGCGTGACGGACGAGGTGCTGGACGCCGCCATGCAGGCTTTCTTACTGGAAATCATCGTCAAACACGGCGAGCCCGCCAACTTCCTGTGCAACAAGGATCCATTTGCGCTAAAGTCGCTCGCCTACCTGGCCAAAATCTTTCCCCATGCCAAGTTTGTACTCATGATCCGTGACGGGAGGGCTTCTGTCCACTCCATGATCTCACGGAAAGTGACCATCGCCGGCTTCGACCTGGGCAGCTACCGGGACTGTCTGACCAAGTGGAACCGGGCCATAGAGACCATGTACACTCAGTGTCTGGAGGCAGCTGATAAGTGTCTGCCTGTGCACTATGAACAGCTCGTCCTGCATCCCGAGAAATGGATGAGGACGCTATTGAAATTCCTCAACATTCCTTGGAATGACGCCGTCCTCCATCATGAGGAGCTCATCGGGAAGGCTGGAGGAGTGTCGCTCTCCAAGTAAGTAGCACAGTTTATCTTTTCTATTCCATAGTTTAACCAACTTCAGCTCCTTGTGTCTTGTTCTTGCGCCCAAGACGTTGAAAGTCTTAACATTTGGGTTTTTTAGTTGAGTTTAGTTGAATGTTTAAATTTGTGTGACTGACTAAAACAACACCGTGTCCGGTGGCAATGTGTATTTGATTGCAGCTCAGTGAGAGACTCGTCTGCGTCGTTGCAGCCAGACGTGACTCTTTAATTTCAGAGTAATTACAACATACACTGGCCCGTGTGACGTCTTTCAGGAACAGATTTAAGCAGTTTCAGCGTTGACTGTCGGTTAAAGGAGCAGTATGTAAGATTTTGAACTTAAAAACAACTGTCGCGTGTTGACCCCAGTGTTTGCCACATGTTGACGAGACTAGTTTGCTTTACCGTAGTTTCAAAATTGGGCCTTGGCGCATTACACCAATTGGTAGCCGTAATGCTAATGTTGATGTTAAACACCGCTTTCAGCCGTCAACCGCAGACAACACACGTCTACGTCCACGTGCAAATCCTCATTTTGTTTCTGCTTTTTGTCAAGACATTTTTTGAGTCGTGGCGTTGCCTTTTAGTTTTACTAACGTCAGACGTTTGTAATGACGTTTAGTAGCTGCAGCTAATTGGTAACTGGCAACCTGGATGTTAAAATGCTACTGACTTCATGATTAGGAGACAGCAGCGGATGAAACAACAGGACAAAACACTAAATTAAAACATAAACACGATTTTCGTGCTGTAAATTAAATTTAGAAATGTGAATATCGTGGCTGTACTATTGTTGTCAGTGATAACAGTGTTTCAGATGAACTTTATTCTTGAATCTCTGGTGACACATTAGGATCATTTTACGTTCACTTGCCATAAAAATCTTATCTTTTAATGTCTTTTTGTCTGTTTCTCACTTTAATATAAGCTACAGGTTTATTTGGTTGCTTGTCTGTCACCGTGTCGGGTCGGAAACCATTTCAAACACATTTTAATCGGCTCAGAAACATGAGAGATGATTTTCTTTTTGAAACGTGATTTTTATTGTGAACTACAAATACAAAAGAAAAAGAGTTAATGTAGCAGGAGGCGACCGGACGCTGTGTCTGTCCCGTTTTATGTATCTGATTCACTGATGTCTTGACGTCGGGATGTTACAAGAACTGTTGCCGATGTTTTTCTGGCGACGAGGGCAGCGCGATTCTCTAATGAACCATTTGTCTCTGTGCCTCTTTCTGCTCCGTTGACTCAGTAGATGGAGGCATATTGTGCGTCAGCAGAACGACCAGGTGGACGAGAGCAAATACAGAGCTCCCAATAGTTAATAGATAGTGACATTATTCCCTTGGATGGAGTCAAAACTAATACAAATATACCTGGGCTTCCTATTCAAGTAAAGTCTGTGTGGAAACCGTGACTAATTAACAACACGTCATAAAATGTCAGTGTTATTGTTTGCGAACTGTGACGTCACACACAAACGTTCACAAAGGCTCGTAAAGGTTAATGTAGCAGAATAGTTAACGTAGTCATGTGAGAAATCCCACCATGGAAAAAGGCTCGAAACATTGCAGGTGATTAACTCGGCCGCGTCGACCTCCGGCACATCGCATGACGACTAATCTGGCGAAACGGTCTGGATTGTAAAATATTAGCCCGAGGCGACTAATTGTCGGGGCTGAAGCGGTGCCAGTTCCTTCATGTGTATCAATTTAACCCCGAGGACAAACTTTTACCAGACGACTCCTCCGCCGCTACAGACTCATTAAACAACACCACTGCAGGGGCGGCAGCGACCTCTGCCAGGCTCTCCAGCTCTACGTGGTCACGGTGGCCAACCATACACATAACACTACATACTCAGTGTAGTAGAAATCAATCTGGACATGTCTCCGTCTGCACAGCTTTTAACTAAAGGCCTGGAGGGAGGAGGGGAGTGGAGAACGTATGGGTTGGTAATTAACCTGAAGACAGTTGACATGTAGGTCAACAGCCTGTCAAGTTGTAAAGAATTATGTTCTATATAATCTCATTTCATGTCAGCAGGCGCCTCAGGTTTGAAATATATCCTCGCTGTGTTTTCACCGAGCTTCCAGACTTTATATCATTGGAAATGAAACATTATGCTGCTGAGCTCAGCGAGGAACCTGCTCATTAGTGACTGGAAACACACGCGATGATGTTTGCACCACTGCACTGCTTCCTAATGGCCCTGCCTGGTGTCAGAGTTGTTTAGGTTCCAGTGATTTGGGAGTTTGGCCTCTGGAAGTCGTGAAGAAAACACTGGAGGGGTACAGCCCCATTCCTCGCCTCTTATCTGCCCCCCACCCCCCTTCTTCCTGCCACGTTGAACCAGAGTGGAGCTTCTAGAGATGATTCAGAACATGTTTTTTTATTGTCTGCATATGATATGCATATAAGACTCTTGGTTTTTATTGCACATCTTATTAACTCATTCAACTTCTCTAATTTGACCAACAAAAAAGCAGCAGCAGTGATGATAAGAGAGTTGCAGAAGTCATCAGCTATTAGATTAGATCAGGCTTTAATGAATCCTTCACTGGGGAAATTCAGTATAATACAATAGAAACAAGAGGCACAGTTTTACAGTGTAGTTCAGTGGTAGGTGCAACATTTTCTAAATTGACCTCAAATAACAAATTTGGATTTCTGGTTAAATGCAAATACTTTTGTGTTTGTGTCAGAAGTAAATACCCTCGTTCTGCCGTTTCCGTCGACTTTTATGAGATTTTTAAGAATCCTGCTTCCTGTTTATGTTCGGGACAAATCTGTTCTGAACAAACAGACTGAAGCAGCGGGATTAAAGTTCAGAGTTGTAAACTTAATTATATTCTTTGCTCATTTCACACTACTATACCTCTGTAGCCTGGTTCAGAATCAATAGGGAAGTTTTATGCACGTATTTATCCTCAGGCGATTTATTGAAGAAAAGTGAAAGTTTTAATGTTGTACGTTAAAAAAGTGAAATGTTTTTTTTTGTTTGTTTGAATATCATTATTCAAACATTCACCAGAAACCAGACTCAGTCGGGAATTTGATACAAGCCAACCTCAGTATATCAGTCCTTATAGAGCCGCTACCCTGTGCTCCGTCTTCGGTGACGTCACAGCTCTTAGATCGTCTTTCAAGGACTCTCCAGCCGCTGCTGTTTGCCGAGCTTGGACCTACTTGTGTTTAAAGGACGACCTTCTTGACTGCCAGCTTCCTAGACGAACTCAAGACATAATCCTGTTCACGTAAAACAGAAAAAAATGACGACGTTAAGCGCTTGGAGCCATTTTATTCCCTCCCTTATAAAATATTCTACCAGTAACAACACAACAAACCAATTCCCTGACCTTTTAAATATTGATCTTTAACCTGAAAAGCGTTGCCATGTGTGTTACTTACGGTTGTGTACTTTTGTGGCGACGGAGATTGAAGGAGACAAAGCAACCGTAACCAGTTCAGAGACACCACGAGTTTAGTAAAACGTGGATTTAAAGAAACACACATCACTTTGTTTATCACATCTTCTAATTATAACTTGACAGCTTTGACGACAACGCGCCGACAGTCAGTAACATTCAGAGCACGAGTGGGTGAACAATACATTAATGGTTTAAATGATGTGATTTCATACAACCTGTGATTCTTATTACATATAGTTAGATGTTGTCTGCAGCAGACGCGTGCTCTTTTTAATATCTAATCACATTAAAGCGCTCATGTGGACGCGGCTCTCTCTTCCCATCTGTTGTTTACCTACCAGCAGACAGTCTCCCGCAGCCTGATAGGAGATGCATGTAAATGATTAGTATCGACTGTTTCATTATGCTAAAGCTTCATACAATAGATCAAAAGCTATAGCTAAGTCTATAAGTAGCGCCCTGAATTTTCCAGCCCATAAATAATTCGACCGCGCTGTCGGTTGCAGTTTTTATGAGGTTGTGAAGCACAATTATCAGACTTAAAAAATTTAAAAGCGAACGCTTGTAAACTAAAAGCTCTTTTCATTTGTATTAATGTCATATAGGCACCAGGTTATATGTTATTTATTCAGCAAGAATATGATGATAATAATAATAATGATAATAATAATAATTACAGTTTTTTTTCTTCATTAATCTCTTTGTTCTCTAATTTTAGGCTTAATCCTTAAAGTTGAGAAATTATGGACTGATACTGATTTTTAAAACAAGAATTTGTCAGATTACAATAGTGACTTATTGTACACACACACACACACACACACACACACACACATATATATATATTTTTGGTGATGTTATGTTTATTAACAGAGAAACAAGGAACCGTTTGTTTTACATGATTTATTATTTTTTAATAATAAATATAATATATAATCAATATTTAATTTAGATTATACTTAATTACTCAATTATTTTAATTATTAATTTGAATATTATTTAGAAAATAACTAAAAAATAAAAATAACATAAAATAATGAATGATAAAATAAAATAAAATAAACCGCTCAAAAAATACAAATGAAATGATTCAGATAGTTAAAAGGTTAAACATTAACAAGATTTTTCTGGCTATTATTATATATTTATTATACAGATTCATGAAAACCATCTTTAACAAGTTGGTTTATCTTTTATAATTAGAATATAAAGCCAACCGAACCAACCTGCAAACAACAAAATGTTCTTAAGATAATGTTTACGGTGTTATGTCTCAAGCAGTCGCCATGGAAACATAGAGACATGAGAAGTGCTCTTCATCCATTCGACTAAAACGCCTGACCATTATAAGACAATGGAAAGGACCCTTGAGGTGGTCGGACCTCTCTCATCACCACTTGTGTCCAGAACTTGTGGCGGTCGTGTTTATATAAAACGCTCCTCGTGTGTTTAACCTTGTGACTATAGAACGATACGACGCGACGTCTGATGGAAATGACCAAAAAAAAACAAAACAAACAAAACAAATGCAGAGAGCCAAATGGAGATGGGAGAGTCTCGGTCATTTAGTGCACACGTCACCACTCACATAAATTGATTCCAATTAAATATTCATCAACGGGGACTTTAACCAGATCCCTCTAAGCTGAGCTGAAGATCGACGTGGAGACGCCGAGTTGTTCCGTATGTCTGAGTCTTGACAGCACAACGTTGGCAGCCACAGTAAGAAACAAAGTACACAATGCTCCTGAAGTCCAAAAACAATGGGCTCTTTTCTAGATTAATACATTTAGATAATTAGTTTACGTGTTTTTGTCGCTTTAGTTATAATTTATGGTTTTATTAGTTTATTAGAGTCTCAGGTTATTTTAGCTAAATTGAATTTAACCAAAAATAGAAATCAAACCCTGTTAGACCGGTTGTTATCTGTAATATTAAAGTAACAAGAGCAGCAGTAGATAATAATTAATAATAGTGAGAACGCAAATAATAACAGTTTGACTTAATCACCAATTTCTGTGTATTTTTGCATTTTTTCTTTCTACTACTCCACAGTAGTTTTACCTTGTCAACATGTCTGCCATTACAGCCCTTTTGTTTTTTTTTTTTTTTTTTTCTTCCAATATTAAAACCTCCTCCCTAAAAGGCTTCTGATATTATTTGCAGTAAGCCTTCGGGGCAGCACAACCACCATTTACCATCATAAACATTTTCTGACTCTCTCAAGCACTTTGCCCTCGGTGCATTAAAGTCAACCCCCATGACACCTGGCAGAAAATACGCCTCACGCCCACTGCTCTCCGCCGCCGCCTCTCCTCTGCTTTTCGGTCTCTATCTTTATGAATATCAGTGGGCGGTCGGGCCTCGGGGTGGGAGATCATCTCAGCATTAACATCAATTACCTGTCTTTGATTTAGTGGAGACCATGCCCGGCTCGGAGAGCGGCTCCATTACTTCTCCCAGGACAACGAGCTGTTCCTCCCCTCCACCCTAACTCCTCCATCCTGACTTATCAGCTTTTGATGATACAGAACACCACCTTGGGTAAAGGAGGTCCAGACATGAATAATTGACGAGCTGGAGGCCATAAAGAGCATCAGGCTGAAGGGAAGTGGTCATGTGATGGACAGAAAGGAGATTTTGTCACATCACATGACAACATGGAGACTTTCTGCATCACTGGTACACACTGGTGATTATATATTATTAAAGCTTGATAACGTGAAACAAACATATGAGATGTTAATCTGTCTCATATTGTTTTCTATCTGTATCTGGCCTCCAGCTTTATGCTGATAATAATAATCGTGATCGCTGAGATCATCATCACTGGTGCAACATCTTGTGTTCATCATAGAAGACATGACTCCTACTCTGATATTTAATTGGTCACACTATGACTGATTTGATTCCCATTCACAAACTGCTGATTTGAGTCAATTAACGGTTCGATTTGACTCTATTGATTCATTTAGAGACATTTCAATTTCGGCACCGGTTTGGTTCGGATATGAAAGATTTTCACAAAACTAATGATTAATGTTTTCATCAAAAACCATCACTGTCCGGCAGCTTTGCGATGCATTTTAAAAGCGTCAGGGCTCTGTGTTGTGTGTTGAAGACGTGTCGGGTCCAGGGTTTTTTTTTATAACAAACGTCACAGTAAAATTGACCAATCAGGAACGCCAATCAATCGTCCTCCTAAATATTCATTTTTGTCACATCAGTAATCTGCTGGTCAAACCGAAAAGTTCATCACAGACGTGGAAACGTGCCGAGTTATTTTAACATTACAGCACCACAAGTAAAGAAAGAACTAATAGTAAGTTTGGAAACTGGATACGAGCCGAATGTTGATAATGACACAGAGGAAACTGGAAATGGCAACAATAAAAGATCCATCAAAGGATTTTTTTTTTTTTAATCGATCGATCGAGACTACGACGAACTTTTTGATGGTAATAACTTAGGTTACATTGAAGCTGGGATCATATGACTTCTCTAGTGATGGAAAAGCTCCATGTACGAATTAGTTGTATATTTAGAGGAACCAAGCTGATTTAAATTATAAGAAATAAACATGAAAGAAACTGACTGAGTCACCAAAGTAATGAAAAGTTAGTGAAGAGAGGAGAGTCTGACATAAAGTCTGCTGACATCATATGTGAATAGTGAGAGTGGACGGGTCCAAGTTGACAGAGTCTTCAGTCCTTTGTGGTGTTTGTTAGATGTTGAAGAGATTTACTGTTACTCTGGTTTGTGTTGCATCACATGGTTTTTGCAGTTGTGCGCTTGTAGCCAACTAACACAAGTGTTGCGTCAGTGTGACACTTTTACTGTTTTTTTTTTTTCCTGAAAGATAAAAGTTCAGATATGATTAAAAATAATAGATCATTACAAGGGGAGTCTCTTAAAGTTTCTCAAAAAAAAAAAAAAAAAAGTTAATCTGGCAGCGAAAGGAAGGAAGTGACAAGGAAACTTCTCATTTCCGAACCATGACTCATTTTGGTGTCTGTATGCATCACTGTGTGTGTGTGATATAAACTGTACGTGTGTTTGCACAGATCTCTATAGAGCGACTAACGTGATAGTGAAGCTGAACTGTGTCTCTAATCAGTTTATGTTGCATGTCAACACTTGGCTGCCTCCTGGGCCTTGATGGAGGTACCTAAAGTGATTCTCTGCCCATTTGTTGTAGAGTGGGTATTTGAATCACGGCCATCTCCCTCCATCCTCCTGAGATGACAAAACCAGCTCAGTCTATTAATCATTCAGGAGACTATACCGGTGCAGTGTAAAGATTCAGTTGCAAAGTAAATGGATTAGTGGAAAGTGAATTGCCAGATTGAGGTATGGAGTCAGACAGGAAACATAGGGATGGAGGAGCTGGACTGCAGATGGTAAATAGACGTCTGGGGAGAAACAGAGAGCAGACGCGAAGAGACGAGGAAGAAGAGGAGGAGTGGCTGTTTGGTTTTGGTACGAGAGATTTTTTTTTTTTTTTTTAATTTTAGCCAGAATAAAATGTTTCTTTATACAAGCTGCCAGGGGAAAATAAAACATCTAAGCAGAGTCAGTTGTGCCATCGTTTCTAAATAACACCACGCTGCTGAAGTCTTATTTTTGTCGTAAAGGAAATGACTGTCCTGCTGTGTTAGTCACTGGATTTTAGTTTTATTTGTTTTGCGCACGTGATATCAAAGTCTGCGGTGATGTTTCTAATCCATAAATGAGAACAGCAACGATTTGTCCGTTAACTTTTGTCACAATTTATTTGCAAAATTTGAAATTGTATCAAACCTCCATCTCATTATTATTGTGGGAAAGTTACATGTTTCTTTCTTTCTTTTTTTTTTTTTTTTTTTTTTTTTAATCACAGACTTTCACCAACACTTTAGATAAACTAACTTTGTGTAACCACAAAGAAACATCCTCGTTGGCGAAATGAGACGCTCCAGCTGACGGAGCATTTCCTGTTTATGTCGTTTATACCCATAGAGTGTTTATGCTACATGCCATACCTGTTGCCTAGCAACAGCAACAAAAACAACATTGCCTTTTGCCAACGTTGAGACAAAAAAAAAAAAAAAAGAAATCACAGTCATATAAAATCTTATATGAGTTGTACTGATTGGCAAAACATACTCCTATTGGTCATATGACATTTAGTTTTAGCTGCACGTCCATGTCGTAAACACCACCTGAGCTGCAATGAATCTTGGGATATGTTGGACTGTGAAGGGTGCAACTGTTGTAGCTTTCACAGCTCAGGGGGAAAAGACGCTGGATTCGTAGGCTGACGCTTCGATGCAAATTGTTATTGGCAGCTTCTATAATGATGAAATGTGTTTCAGCAGAGGTTTACAGTTAAAATGCCACAGTATCTACTAAATGGATACTATGTGTATGCTCCCTGTCTTTTTGTTTGGAAAATGCGGTTGGATAATAAAACAAGCTCGGTTGTATAATTTAGGTCAGACCTCGTTTCTCCCACACTGTGGGGAGTTTTTAGGGACAATCAATGCTGTGACTACTAATGATAACAGTCCATTGACGATGTCGATCGCTAAAATGTCCTAAATGGGAGCTGGTTTACATGGTCTGAACCATAAGCACAAGGTGTTTGTGTGTGCAAGATTCAAAACCTGATTCAGTTTATCTACAGGATATATGACACTTAGGACCAATCCCATTTCTCCTTTTTAGTCCTTCCCTTCATCCCTTGAAACAAAGTGTTGAGGCGCAGGGATGAAAACATTCCCCTAAAAATGAGAAACCGCTACTTTACCGTTACATGTCATCAGAAGTCGTCGCTAGTCGTCGAATGACAATGAACAATCAAGTTTGCAACTTGATTTAAAACTGACAAATCATTCATTTACATTAGTCTCTCATTTCGGTGGAAGTCACCATCAGAAGAGTCCTGGTGTCAGATGAATGGAAAACATTAGCAAAGTGAGCTACTAGCTATTGCTAGCTAACGCTAACGAAAGTTATTGATTAGCGTTTGGCGATAAGTGAGTTTAGTAAGTCAAATCTAATAATTGGTTTATTAATTAAATTGCTAAATTTTTTTTGACAACTGCATCCTTGTCCTGGTGCATGCTGGGAAATTTCTCATACCCCTTCGCTTGAAGTTCTGGTCCTGGTAGCTTTTTTTGGAGGGTTGAGTGACCCCTCACCCTTCATCCAGAAGAGTATTGAGATAACCCTTCTCCTCATGTGAATGTGCAAAAGAGTGGGGTAGGGGTAAGAGGTAGAAATGGCCATTAACATGCACCAGTAAGAACTGTAAAACTGTTAATATGTTAATGAACATGTTGTAAAGAACCGTTGACCTTCACGAACAAGCACTTTGTTGTTACTGAGGTCATTTCAAAACCCAACATTTTTTTTTTTTTTGTGTGTGTCTCATTAGGGTTGAGAGGTCCACAGACCAGGTCATCAAACCCGTCAACGTGGAGGCCTTATCTAAGTGGGTGGGGAAGATCCCAGCAGACGTGGTGAGGGACATGGCCGCCATCGCCCCCATGTTGTCTCGTCTGGGCTACGATCCACATGCGAACCCTCCTAATTACGGCCAGCCGGACCCCAAAGTCCTGGACAACACCAGAAGGGTGAGTTACTGAGCAGAAAATTATTAAATTTGCTGCAAGTGTCAGCTTTTTTGTTTTGTTTTGTTTTATTTTGTTTTGTTTTTTTCTCCTTCAAATTCATTTCTTGTGATTGAGCTACCAGAGAGAGTTCATTCAGTGCTGTTTGGCTGATGTAGTTTATCCAGAGACTAACGCGGTGATTTATTTATTTTCTCCTGAAACGATCGATTGGTTGACGAGTAGATACAGTTTCAGTCAATCAAGATTTTCTTCGGTTGATTCCAGCTTTTAAAATACCCTCCTTGTAATAAAACCACACAAAAAGTGAAGTTTTAGAGAAGTCGTGTTTTATTAGGTTCAAATTTAGAACAACGTCTCGGAAAGAAAGGAAATAAAAAGATTTCTGGAGACGTTTTATGTACTCACGGCCGCATCAGTGTCTATTTTTTGCCCCTCATCTCGTGTTGTCGCTGATTTTCACCGTAATAACAAAATCATGAAGGGTTAAAAATAAATCCACTTGCGACACTTCCAGGAACAGAACAAGTGTAATTGCATGTTGGGTAATTGCTCTGTCAGATGATCAGTCGAGCAGGGAAACAATGTGAGGGACGTGCAAGTTTTTTGAGCGTTTGTTATTATAACAGCGTCTCACCGCAGCTCGTGAAGAGAAAGGAACTGCTCATTGATGTTGAACGGACATTATGTGTCAGGAGAAATCCCCTCAGCCTGAGAAAACAAGTTGCATAATGTCTTGTGTGGTAAACCATGACCGTGATGTTATCAGGGACATCTCACCTTAGACTGCATGTTTACTAAGAACATCTGTGTCCCGTCCCGGGGGTGTGGGAAGATTTCAGGGAGTGGGTTACGTTTTAACAGTGTACGTCTGCAGCTTCAGGAAGTGACTCGTTCTCTGCGGTGCCATATTAAAGTTGCCCTATGCAAGAATTTTAAGCTAATGTAGCAGCACCATAGTCACTGTGATGGATAAATGACTATTTATGGGGTGAATGAAGGGTTACCCACTTAGCGCCAACATGTATATTAACCCCAGTGATCTAAAAAGTAGTCGTTTTGTTACATATTTTGCATCTTGAACCTGGTTTTACTGACTGCAGGAGGAGCTTGGTAAAGAAAAAAAGCAACCAGATTTGCATAGTGCAACTTTAAGAGGAAGAGGCCATGTTTTGACCGTTTTGTGTGTCTTGTTTTTCATAGGAAGCCCCCTATACGTTTAATTACTAGTGCATTTGACCTGAAGGAAGGAGAATAAACACCCATGTTCAGTATGTTTATCATTCAACCCTCTGAACACGACATAAACTGTGTATATGAGCTGGAGTTCAGTCTCTTCTGCAGCGATGTCCTCGCCAGATGTCAAATCCTCTGAGCATCTTGGGAAAACAGCTGCTATTTTTGGAGCAGAATATGTTTTATTAAATTCTTCTCCTCGTGCGGAGCGATCAGGTGACTTCAGGTTGCGTCCTGCATATCTGAGCCACAGGACACACTCTCTCTCTCTCTCTGTCCGTCTCCTCTGTTTATTTGTATCTATCATAGTACACAGAAAATGAGGTTTTAAGGTTGCTCTGGTACTTAACTTAGATGCCCAATTTCCTAATGGGGTGAACACAAGAGGTGCCAACATTAATAAGTCATGATGATGCTAAATCATCAAAAGCCTCTGAGTGAGTTTTCAGTATATTAAGTATAAAGTTTTAAGTGTTTTATACAGTTCGATTAGAAGCTCAGTGGTGTCACAGGCATTAGCGTTAGCGTGTTTTGACTGTACTAAATTCTTATTTCTTGTATTACTTAGTTACAGTGTGGGGCTGCGAATACGATCGGCCAGATATTTGTGAGGTTTTACGCCGTAATTGACGGCGCAAGTGTGACACATTCACAGCAAACACAAGAACAGTGTGCGTCTTTGTGTGTTTGCACTCGGTGATTGTATATACACGTATATAAGAATGGCACAAAAGAAGATACGTGTTAAATTTAATAAGGTCGCGCTGTTAACGATCATCACTTTTTAGTTGCAAGGTTGCACTTTTTAAGATTTATTTCTGAAAGGCTTTTCAAAATAAAAGTTGCTTCACATTAAAAGCTTATGTAACACAAATAGGAATAACAAACACAATAAAAATAGTCATCCTGGAAAGCTTTGAGCCGTTTGTCACGGAACACATTAAACCAAGTTTGGATGCCGACTTGGATCCGTCACAGTTTACACACAGAGTGAACCCGACCATGGAGAAGTGAATCCATGTTCACCACCTCAGTCAGTCACATCTGGAGAACAGGAACATCTGATTTCAGCTCAGTTTTTTTTTTTTTTTTTTTTTTTTTTTAAACACAATCGTACCTGAACAGTCAGTAGGAAATGTGAAGAAGGTGGAGGTAAACACTCACACCTGTAACCGGATCTTGGGATTTTCTGACACCGACGAGGCAGCGACATGTCAGAAGCTATTGTTGCGATCGCAGGGCGACCTCGGCGCCTCGGGCCTGCCCACTGAGCCCTGGCTGTTCAACTCCGCTGACTAATGACTGCGACTGCAACATAATTAAGTTCACAGGCGACACCGCAGTCACTCCTGAGGCGGAGCAGATGGAGGCGCGGTGCAGAGCATACGATATTTCACTCAACACTGAAAAGACCGTGATGATCATTGATTTTAATTCAAATCATCATCATCCATCATTATTAATGATTCTGTTGTACAACCAGAAAAGGGCCAGAGTATCGCTCCTAAGACAATTAAAAGCTCCAACCTACTATAACAACTTTTGGAATTAGACATCATCTTATTGGCGCCTCGCTACCGTCCCTGCTGAACATTTACCTCCATTGTTGTCTTCATTCAGTCTGGTAGAAGACATAAGGTCATAAGAGGTTTTTTTTTTTTTTTTTTTCCCACCAGTCGATCAGATTAATTCCTGACACGTACATCCCGTGCATCCCTGCAGGGATAGATTTTATTTAGACTTCAGCTGCTTTTTAGACTCTAAATTGCCTTTGTATCTGCCTCCCACATAGCAAATATTCTGGCTGTAGTCTATCACACATTTCACATTTTTGGATTCATTTAGTCACAGAGGAAGCAGGATGAAGTCCTTTTGTTTGACTATGTCATAGTTTGGTTTAACCACACTACTAGAAAAGTAAAGGTAAGCAAGGTAAAGCTTTTTGGCTCAACTGTGGTGGATTTTTGACTCTTTTGGGGGGAGGTATGTCTATTTTTTTGGAGTTCTTTCAGTGGTTTTGGATGAGTTTTGGCGTCCTTTTGTTTTTTTTTTATTTTTGCACCCCTAATTTGGGCCATTTAGGGGCTGCAACTTTGTTAAAATTGGGATAAATTTGGCACGTTATGATCCGGCTTTCTGGGTTATTTCAGGCCTTTTTGTTTTTGGTTATTTTTTTTTTTTTACTCAGATTAAGATAAAAGAAGTTGCTCTCAGCTACATTTGAGGATTCAATGATCTACTGTATTCAAAGCTAAGTTCAGGTCCAGCAACAATAAAAGTGAGTCAGTCTGCATCAAGATGTCATCTGAGATCAGACTGTGCTGTTTGTGAGGAGGCCAGTGGCCTGAACGTCATCCATCTTAAAACTCACAGCTCCAGAGGAGATGAAATATTATTGATAAAAAGTTGTTATATAATGTGCGGATAGATTTCATCCAGATGCACAACAGTTTCTGCCAAAATGTTGAGCACCTTCTCTTAACTAGAGGAGCTGGAGCAGACATGAAGACGCGTTGGCTGCTGGACTTAAATGTTTTAATAAGACAGAGGAAAATGTCTTTTTTTAGTATATTAAACTTTTACTTCGGTACATTAATGTAACTGATATGTGTGATTACATTTTAAGGGGGTTTCACATCAGATGTGTCAGCAAAGCCAGATGCCATGTTCCACCCAGAAGTGACCCAGATGCCAGAGTTTGACTCCGAGCGACTAAAAAGGGAAAATGTTGATCATCAAGAAATGTGAAATGTGTTTGCCAGCTAAATATTTAGTGAAGCAGTGGAACGACAGACGCATTTTATGCCTTTCTTCCAACCACAGTCCGTAGTTGTGGAGCCTATGGGGCAGAACTGAAATGAGACGACACAGATCATTGGAGTGAGTTTTTTATATGAAGGACAACTGAAACCAAATCTGATTTATCTGAACCAAAGGACATAATATCAGTATGTAGCCATCTGAAATGATGTCGATGTCCTCTATTCTTGCTATTGGCTGATACAATACATCTGATATCAGCTGATTAAATCAACCAGACGGTTAGATGTTTGGGCTCTAATGTATATCATGTCATATCTCTGTGGTTTATTCAAGCTCATTAAGCTGCGTTCACAATAACCATAACTAAATGCCAGCGCGTGACTGAAAGCAACAACATTTATCATTACGTGACAGAAATAAGTAGAACTAATACACTTTTATATGTGTAGATTCACAACTAAAACCTGTTGAATACAGTTTAAAAATATATCTGAACTGTCTGAACTGTCTGAAAGAGAAAAGATTAAACAAAAATGAAGCCTTTCAGTAAATCAGCGAACATAATGTGTTATTATTCTAAAGCAATATATAAAGCAATATATAGTCATAAATCTTGAATCAGACTTTAACCATATATCATAAAAATCAATACAGACCCTTTAAAATAATACATTTTCTATGTTTTGTTCAAATATATTAATCTAGCCCTCTGCTAATTTAACCTGCAGTTTATCATTCATCACACAGCTGAGATGGTTCAGCAAAGCATTAACCCTTTCTCCTGATGTCTCCTGGGAGTTAGGGCTTTTCCACCACACTGTTCTAGCTCTACTCGACTTTGGTTTTCCATTGGGGATCGTACCTGTTGCTCTTTTTGGTACCCACCCCGTCGAGGTACCAGGCGACCTGAGCCGATGCCGAAGTGCGACGTGAACATGCTGCCGGCCGCTGACTGGTCAGAGGGAAGTGCCTTCGCAAGAGCGTCAACGAAATAATCAGCTGCCGTTTTTAAACACCGGCAAGAGTGATGAATATCGTCGTGTCGTGTTAGAACAGTTTAGTGGAAAAGAGACAAATGTCTCACTGGTCGTATGAAACAGTGACTCGTACATCAGAGGAGCAACACGTCACCCTGAGGTGAGAATCTGCTCACTGAGAGGAAACTGAAGTGAGGAGACGTAGCAACACAGAGAAAAGACCACCCACTACAGCACAATATTTATTTCTCTTCTGATTTTGTTTTGCATAAAACCTTCTGCTTTGATTTAGTGAATTGAATTTTTTTTCTCTCGAGCACTCTGTGGATTTCTCTTTAACCCAGTTTAGATTTTTAGCCACATTTTTTATTTATTTATTTATTTTTTTTGCCTTTTCTAAAGCGTTTGGATTCTTTTTTCCATTTGTTCAAGAGAAACCAAAAAAAAAAAGGAGGGGGGAGCGGGCGACCAGAGGGGGTGGAGAACAGGATACAGGATGAATTTGGTGCAATTCATCATGTTGTCAAGACTCTTATGACTCTTAACGGAAAACATTTGGAGTGTGAGATGTAAGAGGAGAAGGAAAAATGTGTCTAATCACAAACAGCGATGGAAACTACACACAAGGTGGCAGGAGTTGCAAAACATTTATCCGAGACTTTTCATGAGATTTCAACTTTAAATGGAGCTGACTTGTTCTCACGTAGCTCAGTTTACTTCTTATTATTATGTTAGAAAAGACACTATTTTTTTATTTCCTGTCAGTGTCTCTAAATGGTGCGTCATCATGGTAGTTTCCATCGATGACAAGTAAAACCTCAGGAACTTGACGCCTGCGCGTTCCTGTGATCGTGACATCGCAAAATCCTCTCAAACTTTCACCGATCGACCCGATTAGATTTCAGAGGGAGAAGGTCAAAGGTCATTGGGAAAAAACACAAAGACTGAAGATCCCTGAAGCGAATGTCTTCAGATTATTGGACATTTTGAACATTTACTTTAAGACAAACGGTTGTTTTTTATCTGTGGAGGTCACGGTGACCTGACATTCTTCAGAAACACCCCCAGAAGCAACTCCAACGACGTTTGGTTCAAATATTCACTTTGACTCGTGCGTGAACTTATTAGATTGTAGTGGTTTAGAAGTTAAAGTCACTGTGACCTCACACAACATGTTTTTGGCCATAACTCTGGTTGCACAGAGGCACACGACCACAAGGCAGTAATTCTAGGTTGTTGTTTTTCTTTTCTTTTTTTTTGTGTGTGTGTGTGTGTGTTCTTGTGCCAACGATGCATGAAGCCGAACGCAGCTGCTACTTAAAAAGTTCGTTTTTTACTCTTTTATCGGCAGTTTATTTAAGATATTCTCTAATTTTTCTAGTAGACACAGAGATTTCTGGACTGTTTTTTTTTTTTTTTTTTTTTTCCCGCACCGTGCTCTGCAGCCTATGCTGCCGCCGCCGCAGCAGCAGCTCTGTGGTCATATAGTTTACAACATGGAGCAGATGCTGCGCAGGGGACGGTGGAGGAGGAACGAGTGATAAAAGACACGACGCTCTTCAGTCGTCACAAGAAACAGATAAAGTTTCAGGGAAGTCGGGGAATATTTCTCCAAAGGAACTTTAGCGGGAGAAAATCCTGCAGCGTTCACTTCTTCTGCACCAGACTCCTGTGGCTCGATCAATGTTACAGTAGCCTGCCCTCATTCATGCTCTGATCTGTCAACACAATGGAACGAGTTCAGGTTTTTCGGCCATTGTTTTAATAACTTCAGTGGATGATTCAGTCTGGAAAGTCCCAGACTCCTACAGACTCTGCACTCTGCCCCTTCATGCTTCCTTCAATCATTTGTCCGTTTTTTTAGTTTCACTTATATTTAATTTAATTTCTATAGTAGTTTGTAGCTATTTAGCTTATTTACTTCAGTAACAAACTGTAACAAAACAGTTTCCCTGCAGCATCAGCACGGTTTGATTCTGAAGTTGAATTGTTGAACGTTAATTGCTTTCAAATGGAACTTGTTTAGTGTTTTGACATGAAAACCTGATGTTCTTTTATTTTTTGGATAGATAACATTACACCCGTCAGTGGAGAGTTTTTATTAAACTCGCAGTAGGGTGTTGTGCTGAAATATCACAGGAAGTGGCAAGTTGTTATTCTGGGAAAAAAAAGATATTTTCAGAAAATGTGTTGATTTGTTTGCTGTCAAACCCAAAAATCAGATGACAGAATCTTTTTCCGTCTCTTGTTGTGTTCAGAGGGAGGTCACGAATCCTGGAAGCAGATGAAACCTGCAGTCCAAGATGAGTCAGAAACATTCAATTTATGACAACTACAACACTCTTATATTAATATGTTAACATGCTCTAAACCGGACAGAAAGTTTTATGCCTTAAGACAAACTTCTTTCTGTTGGTGATAATTAGCCTCATTTTCTTTAAGTTTGCTGCTCTTAAAGTGACAGTCCAGAGTAATTTGAACCCAGAATTTATGAGTCAAACATCCTATTAAGAGTTTTTTTTTTTTTTTTTTTTACGTAGGTCAAAGGATTTTTGAGTTTGACCATTTATTGCCAAATAGCTAACAAGGAAAGTAAATGGGGCCACCAGCCAAACGTATATAAATTGTAATTTTTTAACCTCTATTAAAGTCATCGGTACTTTGGTTTATGTGTAGGGACCAGATTCATGCTACTGCTAAGGTGAAGTGATATTTTGAGCTTTATTAGTGGTTAAAAAATGGCAATTTAGATACGTTTGGCTGGCTGCCCCATTTATATTCATTGTTAGTTATTTGGCTGTGAAAACAAAAGACGGTCAAACTCGAAAATCCTTCGACCAACGTAAAATATCTCTTGACAGGGCGTTCGACTCGTATTTGTGGTGTATTAGACCCTGGATTCAACCTGTTAAGTTTTATTTTAGCGTGAGCACAAAAATATCGTACTGTTCCTTTAAAACTGAGTCTACTCTCTGAATGTAACCGTTGTCTGGCGAGGCGACTAAATGTCAGCGTCCTGGTCACAGATCAGATCCTTCTGTTGTTCCCTCCATGTTATCACCATGTTTCGCATCTTAATGCGTCGCAAATGTTCCTGTGATCCCGTTTACATATTTTACAGTCAGCAAACATCCATGTTAGCGTGTGTGTGTTGTTTCCTCTCTGAAACAGTTAACACACACTCTCTCTCCACACAATCGTCCGTACATATCTTGTTGACAGCGTGTGCATGTTGAAGCTCACTTGTTCAGATTTATGCTGCGAACATCTGCAGGTTATTAATGTGATTCTCTGTATCAAACCCAGCTGCGGGGTTTATCTTATTGTTTGCTCGCCGCCCCACCTCTCCCTCCTCCTGGAGTTCTTTCATCCAGACCAGAACCAGGACTAGGATGGGAATCGAGACCTCCTACCTCCCACCTCCTCATACAAGTGAACACAAAGTTTCACACACTGTCAGAGCCTGCGGTCAGTGTCCTCAGACATGTTACATACATCACTGTTGTAATCTACTTCTGCTTTTTGTTTATTGTTTGTCAGTATGAGATCATGTCCTCCTCTGGCGCCGAATTGAAAAGCGTCGAGTTTCAAAGGCACATGAAGCCGAAAGCGTATTTCATATCATTCATGTTTTAAATGGTGAGTTTGTTTTACTACTGTGATTTATCAGATTATTATTTTTTTTGCTTTAAATGAGGAACATCTGCATCTGCTACACAGCCACTGTTAGGCTGCCAGGCCAGTTTAGTAGAAACAAAGCAAGTTCAACTTAACACCCTTGGTCCAAAAGATTCATTTCTTACTTGAAAATGTTTTATTTTTGCTGTAAAACCTGCACACGTCTTCAGGCAGATGTGTAAATTTACATGTAAGGTCAAGGACGGAGCGGTCGCACGTGAAATAGATCACATGATCATCAAGTGATCCCAGATAGCAAAATCATTACGGGGCCAAATTTGGCCCAATTGGAGCATCTGTCAAACCGAAGACCTTCAACCTGCTTCATCTGCGACAAAATGAATCTGCCAAATGTCAAACATCTGCCAGACTACATACACAGTCTCTTCTACCAGCTCATTTCTTCTTCCGTGTAAACGAGAGCTGAAGAGCTGCTGCTTCCTTCGTGTGTTCAAAGCTTCAGAAGTTTATTTCTTTTTAAGTGTTTTGGATGATCAAAAAAGCAAAAAAAAAAAATCTGTTTGGACTCGATACATTGCAGCAAGTATTTTTAAGTTGAGAGCAGATGCAAAAATCGTCTGTTTATGTCGGTTTGACCCGCAAAATTCCCAAGAATTTGTTTATAGACGTGTAGCAGCAGCGAAACAGACCTTTAAAAAAAAATAAAAAGTTAATTTAGTCTAGTTTTTCAGCACATTTTGGCCACCGATGATCTTGTCGGTCAGTTGTAATTCTGCTATGTGATTTGAAAAAGGCCTCAGCCGATGCTGGTGTTCACCGCCAGGCTTCACCTCTGACTCTTGGTCAGACGTGGTCGCTCGGCTTCGCTGTAAACGAAGCTCGTCAGGCTCTCGAAGCCGCAATCGATAAGTTTTAAGTGGCCCTGCAGTTGTTTCGGATCCCTGGTGAGAAATGGATATTGGGATCAATAAAATTCTCAGCTCCTCCACTGTAACAATAATAATAATAATATAAATGAGCTGAGAGATGAGGAACAAACGCGCGTGTAGAGTTTCCCGTCGAGCTCGTCTCGGACGTCCACGCAGATAGTCGCAAGTGTGAAACATTTGACTCGACAAGTGTGAAAATAAGGAAGTGGCTGAAATATTTATAAATGTTCATGAAGTCGTTGCTGATGGAAGATGCTTCCTCTTTTAGCTCCAGTCAAGACCTGGACTAAGGTTGTGTTCACTACATCCACTGAGTGTAATGATGGATGGAACAGAACAAACTGTTTTTATGGCACTGATGGAGCCTGTTCAAACCTATTGATTATTGAGCAATTTCTTGTCAATCGCTGCCAAATGTTGGTCTGAGTCAGTGTCGTTGAACCAATCAGAATGCAGCATGCGAATGTAAATAATTAACTGGAGGAGTTCGGACACTTCAGTTGAAAATAAACCCATGTTTACAAACCTCCGTTCTGATAATTCTCATTAGTTTAATCTAATCTGGTTTAATCTAATATAAGAGACGCTGGTTGTCGTTTCCTACACAAACAGAGCGGAGAGATCCAGTGTGTTCAGGCTGAGGTCTGAGCTTTTTGTTTTGATGGAACGGTTTCCTTGTTTCTGCTCGGAGCGGCAGCAGCTGAAACAACGACACCGGTAGCTTTTGTTCCAGTGTTTAACCTCCAGAGACCAAAGGCTCAGTCACAGAGAGTTCCATAACACCAAGACTACAGCTCTGCAGCTCTGGTTTGGTTTGGAGCCGCCACAGTGAAGTGACCCGCTGCTTGTACCGGCAGAAACCTTGGCTGACCTGACTGTGTTAGTCCCTCCCTCACTGGGCTCAGTGTGACTCAGTCTGCTGCAACATGCTGTGGCAGGATTTCAACCTCTCTGTTCTCTCCTCATGAAAGTTTCAGCCTCGTAGCTCAGTGACTGAATAGTTTCGACTGTTGTCTGAAAACCTCAAGTGGTTTAAGAGTTAAAGAAACGTAGTTACCGATATTTATCTGTAATTCCCGCATTTGACACATAAAGACACAATTAAGTGACAAAAATATTGATAATAATTAGTCATTTATTAACCAAGGAAAACATATGGATGTTTCCATTTGTTTTGCTACTTTACTCAATGACTGATAGAAAAGAATAAGTAAAAACATCCATTAGTTTAAAAAGATTTTACACTAACATGGAGAATATCAAAAGCACATCAGACTGTGTATTTATTTTTATTCATATTATAAATAGTCTGCAGCAGTTAAATGAAGCGCCGATGTGTTTACTAGTCTGATTTATCTGATTATTTTTGCTTTAAACGAGGAACGTCTGAAACTGCCACAGTAGCCGCCGTTAGCATCACCAGCTGTTCTCAGACCAGAAGAAACTTACCGTGTTATTTTATTTTATTTTGAGCTGATACGAAACGTACAAGTTATTTGCTTTCCATTATTTCAGCATTTTCATTATTATAGCAAAAGTTCTGAAGTAGATTTTAAAGTTCAACATGACCTTAAAGTAAAGATAAAACCTGCGTTGGGATTAGAACAGTAGAGAGCTGCTCTACATATTCAAACCTTCATCCTTCAGATACATCACAGAGATGAATCAGCTGATTCAGGACTGAGCGGTTCATCAGTTGCTGATCCCCAATCAGCGTTTCATCTTCTTTCATGCGTCTCAGTAGACGAGGCTGTAAATCCTCCGCCGTAGGAATCAACCTCATTCATGAGCGTTTGAGCAGATCCTCGGTGGTAATAGAGCTGGAGGTCAGACTCTGCCGGTTCATGTTACCACCGTTTCCCATCATGCATTCTTGAATCCCGGCTGTTCCCAGTGGCAACCGTCCATCCTCCATCCACTGTGTTTTATTTTTTTTTTTTTTTTTTTTTTTTTCTGGAAGGCAGATTGATATGTAGCTCTACGTTTCTTAATCATTGGATTTATGACAGTGATCATGTGATCCAGTCAGACGCTTCAGCTCTTCTTCTCCTTCTTCTTCTGTGTGTTTGGACGCGATCGCAGCCGTCTGGACCCGAGCCCACGTGGAGCTCAGCAAAGCTGCAAAATGGCACCGAGGAGGAAATCAGAAACATGCGTGCGCCTCGCCGTCTCCGAGGCTGGAAATCATTTCACATTATACTCGGTTTCTGACCGGGCTCCAGATTCAACCAAACACGCAAACATGCGTGACGGCACACAGCGTGATTAAACTGTAACTCATGTGTTTAACGCTGGAGCTCAGTAGAGAGTTCAGGACTGTTGACCCACTGCTCCATCCTTTGTGGAGGTTCAACAAAGATTTTCATTGACTACATCATCATGTCAGCACCACAATTAAACATCAATAAGTTTTTGTTAGGGTTAGTTAGGTTAGTTTGGGTCAGTTTTGGTTAGTTTGGGTTAGTTGAGTCAGGGTCAGTTGGGTTAGTTTGGTTTAGTTGGGTTAGTTTAGGTTAGTTTGGGTCAGTTTTGGTTAGTTTAGGTTAGTTGAGTCAGGGTCAGTTGGGTTCGTTGGGTTAGTTTAGGCTAGTTTGGGTTAGTTTGGGTTAGTTGGGTTCGTTGGGTTAGTTTGATTTAGTTGGGTTAGTTTAGGTTAGTTTGGGTCAGTTGGGTTAGTTTGGGTTAGTTGGGTTAGTTTAGGTTAGTTTGGGTCAGTTGGGTTAGTTTGGTTTAGTTGGGTGAGTTTGGCTTAGTTGGTTCAGTGTTGGTCTGGGTTAGTTAGGTTAGTTGGAGTCAGTTGTGTTGGTTTGGGTTAGTTGGGTCAGGGTTAATCTAGTTGTGCGTGTTGTTTTAGTTTATTTAGGCTTGGGTTAGTTAGGGTTAATCCATCCCTGTGTGAACCATCACCTGTGATGTGTTTTTCACGTTGTGGATGTTTCGTGTGCAGTTGAAGTTAATGGCAACAATCAAAGCCAGACAGACTGAGACGGAAACAAACTTTTTTTAAAACTCTACTGCTGATTAAGTCTTTTATACTTGAGTTTTCTGCCTCAGCGAACATAAAAACATCAAACATATATTTGTTTTGCTTAAATTTCTGGAGCTCTGAAATAATCATGTCCTCCACCGTCTGGTTTTACTTTGACATTTATTATTATAATTATTATTTTTATAATCATATTATTCTTCTTGACCAATAACCAGAGAAACTATAAAAAGTGGGTGAATAGTTTGGTTTGACTTTTCTGTGGAAACGAGACACATTTGTAGACGATGTGTCGACTGAGTGACTGAAACAGACGCAAAGGAAAGTTTGTTCCTTTTCTTAGAAACATGACACTAAATTCTCCACGTGTGTGTGTGTGTGTGTGTGTGTGTGTGTGTGTGTGTGTGTGTGTGTGTGTGTGTGTCGGGGAGGGAGTAAACTGAGGGTCTGTCCTGTAGGATATTGACCCAAGGACACTCAGTCACTGATCCAGTGTCAGATTGTACGACGACCGGGAGCAGAGCGTGAAATTCCCGGCAGCTTCCGTCTTTTACTGTTGTGTTTGCGTTAGTCTCACAACAAATCAAAAGTCTTTTTGTTTAACATTTACGCTCATTTATTTAATCTCATTGACAAAGTGATTTATCAGAAATGATCAGATGATGAATTCATGCTGATTGGTTGAATTAGTTGAATTCTAAACGTGGTTCCTCTGTTTTCCTCTTTAAAGGTCTTTAAAGGTGAATTTCAGCTCCCAGATTTCCTAAAAGAACAATCACAGGTACAGTAACATTCCTGCCTGTTGTTGAGCTTTTTTTTTTTTTTTTTTCTTTGTTAGTTTCTGATTTGAGTCAAACTCTCTGTTGCTCAGTTGCTCACATTTCCATCTGGTCTCAGTCCACCTCTTTGTTTTGTTTTGTTTTTTTGTTTTTTTTATTTCTCGCAATCTTAACGCAGCTTCTTGTCGTTTTTTTCTGGTCTCAGCTTCATGATTTTGTCTCTTTGTGTTTTTTTTTTTGTCTCTCGGTTCAAGAGCTTCATGTTTGGTCATAGAGCAAGTCTGCCCTCTTCTGGAAGTTACATGTATTTTTTTCCTACCTCCTTTTAGAAACAGCTCGTGATCAGTGTGTCTGCTTTTCATTTGCTCTAATGTGGCTTTTTCCCACAATAAGAGCCACAATCAGAATGAAACTCGTCTTTGTGATGATTCAAGTTTAATCCTCTGATATTTCCTTCACACACAGTTTGTCTCATAGCTGATATGTTAACACGTATGTCATGTTCATCCACACAGATTCAGAAATCTGCAGAGAGACCCAACCCCAGTTAGGAGCAGAGGCAGTGCCATCCACTCATCACACAGGTACACATTTCCATGAAATTCATTTATAAAATTCTTACCTCCTTGATCCATCTTGGATTTTTTACTGTTTTAATTAAAGTGATGGTCCAGAGTAATTTGAACCCAGTGTCAGTTTCACCACAAATATGAGTCAAACTCTCCCTCAAGAGATGTTTTACATTGGTTGAAGTAATGTTGAGTTTGACCGTCTTTTGTTTTCACTGCCAAATAGTTAACAATGGAAGTAAATGGGGCAGCCAGCCAAACGTATCTAAATTATCATTTTTTAACCACTAATAAAGCTCAAAATATCAATTCACTTCAGCAGTAGCATGAATAGGGTCCCTACACATAAACTGAAGTACTGATAACTTAGTAAGTGAACCAAGAGTTTATTAAAAATACTGTTAAACAATGTTTTGTTTTCATAAAAACTGGCAATGAAGGGTGTTCCAAGGGAAAATGATGAATCTGCTGATCTGGAACACCCTTCATCACCAGTTGTTTTGAAAACAAGACATTGGGTAAGTCTTGTAAAACAGTATTTTTAATAAACTGCAGCAGATTTGTCATTTTTTGATAATGATAATTTAGATACGTTTGGCTGACTGCCCCATTTACTTTCATTGTTAACTATTTGGTTGTGAAAACAAAAGACTATATCACTCCAACCAACGTAAAATATCTCTTGAGGGAATGTTTGACTCAAATAACTAATAATTAATTAGTAATTGGTTCAAATAACATCGGACCATCACTTTAAAACACTTATTTCTAGAACGAGATAAGAATCAACATTAAAAATATGAATGAAACCAAAGTGTGTCACAGTTTTGGTTTAATCTTTTGTCTAACATGATCCTCTCATGTTTTCTTGTTTTTTTCAGGCCTTGGTGCAGTAGAACATTAAACCCTGGACGTCATCTCACCAATCATGCCACCATGACCACAGTGGGAGAGTCTCCTCCACCGCTAATAGTCCACAGAGAATTGTTGGCCTTCGATATTGTACTGTACTAAAATAATACTGGTTTTCACAACCACCGAATGTCTGCTGATTGTTATGTTGGTGTCACATCACAGTCTTTTTTTTTTTTTTTTTTTTTAGAATTGATCTCTGGCTATTTAGAAAAAGAAACCTTCGTCATCCAGTCGTAACAATCTGCAGTGAAACCGAAATCACAGTATTTATGAATGAAATTAGCTTTTGGAAGATGCAATACCTATTTTAATGTTTTAATTTTTGATTTTCATGCCTTTGTATTGTGCAATGTCATGGGTACTGATCGATTTGAGATATCAACCGTGATAAATGATGCTTTTTTTAAAAAACAAAAACCAAAAAAAAAAAAAAAAACCTGGTGTCAGTCTGATTCTTTTCTCTTTTGGGAAAAAAAAATAAAAACTCGGTAACGTTGATCTAAATATCCAAATCAAGTACTGTCCAACATCTCAAGTTAAGAAGGGTCCTGATGCTGTGGTTTATGTTGTAGCGCATCACTGAGTCAAAATCGTATCAAGTTTTGTTAATTCAAACTGCTCTAAACTGATTTAAAGACGTCTGGATGTATATTCCCCCTCGTCTCCTGTGTGCACCTTACTCGATGCAAACTACCCAGGTAATATTATTTTTGTAAAAAATCCAGAATATTGCAAAGTTAACGTTGTTACATTCTAATGCGAAAATTAAAAATTTTGTTCCAGATTCATCCTGTTAAAACTTAAAGTGATGGTTTGGAGTAATTTGAACCCAGTGTCTTTTTACCACGGATATGATTCAAACACCCCCTCAAGAGATATTTTATCTTGGTTGAAGTAATATTGAGTTTGAGCATCTCTTGTTTTCATAGTTAAATAGTTAACAGTGAAAGTAAATGGGGCAGCCAGCCAAACGTATCTAAATTGTCATTTTTTAACCTCTAATAAAACTCAAAATAGGACTTGACTTCATTTACGAAAAATACTGTTTTACAAGACTTACCCAACTGGTGATGAAGGATGTTCCAGATCAGCAGATTCATCATTTTCCTAAACAACTGGCTGTTTTATCATTGAAAAGCGAGACAAATGATGAATCTGCTGATCTGGAACAACATGAAGGGTGTTCCAATAAATATCGAATATGTTCGGCCCCCGACTTAGTTTTTCGGTTTTCAGTTTGACACCTTTGCTTTCATACTCACATTTCTTGCTCCCAACTTAATTTAGATGAGGTCACAGAGATAAACTTGGTCTCTGACTCTTATTGTGTCATGTTCACATTCAACCTACATGTTAATATTTAAAATAATCTCTGGCTTATTCAAAGGTTAACAGATACCTATTTATTTATTATTGTTTGCCTGGATGTTCTTCCTCTAAAAAAAAAACAAAATTTTGGAGTCATGGTAGATGATGTTTGGAAAAATTTCCAAATTTTAACTCAAAAACTGATTTTTTTTACAGTGTTTTACCAAAATGGCTTTTTTTAAAAAACATTTTTTCACTTATGGAGCCAATAAATGTTTTCTTTTAAAACAAATCACCAACATCTCCATGTTGTCTAGATGCAGTTTGTGTATGTTTAGATTTTTGTCTCAGTAACTGAATTTTTGACAGCTGTTTGAAATCTGCCTTTACACACTAACAACTGCTGTCTAGCGCGCAGGTGACTGACTGAGTCAATTTGTGAAGCTACATATTATATATCTACTTGTTAATTAGCTCAGTGAGGATGGTTAAGATTGTTAGTTCAAACCTCAACTGAACATTCTACTTTTTGCTCAGAATTGCCTAATTTTGCCAAAAAAAAAAAAACAAAACTGCCTGAACCCTAAAGATTGCTGCACAGCAGCTTTAATTTTTGACTTGAAATCAATACGTGTTGTGAAATGACAACATACTTAATTTCTCAAAACTCAAAACTGTTATCAACATTGTACAGTTTCTGATAAGAAATAAGAAAGTTGTTGGAATTGAGAAATTGATGAATCAATAGTGAAACCAGCAGTAACCAGAAGTATAATATTGATTCATCATCAGCGCATGTAAACACACCAGAAAAGATGAAGAGATGACAGCGCAGTTAATGAACAATCCCTTATTTAATAATACATTACATTCAAGGCAAATGATACATCCTCACCAGTACATATTCAGCAATGCAAATGCAATCACTGGCTCTCTAAATAAATAGAAATTCAAGTCAGTGCACAACATTGAAAAAGAACACTTAACAGTCAACGTGTAACATGGTCTGCACACATTCGGCATCTCTGCACAGTTTTATACCTCCAACTAGTGCTGCTGCTGCTAAAACCAACATAAAAAATAGATCTCAAAATAAGTTATATATGTATATATATATTTATATATATATATATGTTCTGACTGTCTTCTTAGAAATGTTTACAGCAATATAGACTTTGATGGGTTTTTTTTTTTTTTTTTTTTTCCTCAAACGACAGAAATTGCACAGTAGTTAAAGAATCCAAGAATCACCATTTCACCATTTCCAAAAATATTTTACACACATAGTAAACAGTCCTCAAGATGCAGTATGAAATTGCACATTGTCATCATGCCACAGAGGGGGCTGTTTCAAGGCTTTGGTACACAATGTCCTGATTGGAAGAAAAAGCTCTGCTGTGGGCAAAGAGGGAGCTAGAGGTGGAGGTGGAGGAGGTGGGGGTGGGTAGCGGGTCACGTCCACAACCACCCTGTCCTGGAAATCAAACTACAGATGACTACAGTACACTGACGGATTGGGGAAGACTCTTGGCACTTGAATCACAGGTGCAGGTCTGCGCTGGATCACCAATCGTATGCAGCCGTTTTTTTTTTTTTTTTTTTTTTTTTTTTTGGGACGTGGTCACCTGGCGGGAGGTGGGGTTGGGGCGGGTATCGATCGTCCCCTTCAGATACGGAACAGAAACGTTAACTCTGTGCTGTCACTGCTGTGAAACCAGAACCGACTTAATACTGATTTACTCACACCAAGTTTGGCATTAAAAGCAGCTTTGTCTCAGGGTTTTTATTTATTTATTTTTTTTTTTTTTTTTCATTATTATTTTATTTTTCAAACCTGTTGTGACCACAGATTTAGACCAACCCCTGTCAAAGGATGTCAGGGGCTGGGTGTGAGGCAGGAGGACAATCAGGCTCCGAACATGAGACGACTGCAGCCACGTTTTTTTTTTTTTCTTTCTTCTGCTTCTTTCAGATCAGGGCACATGTTTTTAATCCTGTTCCTAAATGAAATGAATTCATCTAAAGGAGAGAGATAATGTTTTTATGGATGATTCGCTTCATAAAAAGACCCAAACTAAACTCTGACATGGCGTTGATTCTGTCCTTTATTCATTATTCTATTTAATGGATTCATTAGAAATAATCTGTTTCCAAAATCAATGTTCATTCAGGAAAAACGATAAAGTCTCAGTTAACTGATCACTGAAAATAATTGATAAAAACTTCAGTATTTTGGGTCTTTTTAAAATAAAAGTATTTGAAACCTAATTATAATGTTAGACAATAAAAATATAGATTATAGAATAATTAGAAAAGTGAAATTTTGGTCCTTTACTTTCTTTTTGTAGCTGTTTTCTTACTCAAATGTTTCACTTTCTTTACGTTTTCTTATTATTCTAACTTTATTCTTAAATCTGTGGCTTTTTTTTTAGATTGAAAAGTAAGTTTCTTAACCACTTTCTTTACAACTTAATGAAAAATGTCATGATTTTTAAACATTTTTCCTTCTTTGCTTATAGTATTTTCATTTTAATATCATAATATTTTAGCCACAAGACTTAAAAACTGAATTGTAACATGTTTTTTTATGAAAACTCTAATTATTAAATGTCCCAAATTTTAGTACGTGACCTTAATTGTAGCAACAGAACTGAACTAAAATCATAAGAGTCAAAGTTCTGTGTTGAATTCAGAAGAAAGGCCTCTGTGCTTTAGTCTTTGCTGTTGTGCTTTTGTTGTTATTTTCCAGTTTGTGTGTCGGAACGAGGAGTAAACGTGTCGTAACCTCTGACCGAAGCTCAGAAACGTTGGCTGCAGTTCGTCCAGTTCGTTTCTCGCGCGGCGCCTCAGGCCTCGACCTCACCGACCCGGCGAGGCCTTCACAGGCACCGAGAAGACGAACAAACAAAACAAAACAAAAAAAAAAACATCCTCACAGAAAAAGTGCAACTAGGTATCTTGGGCTGTTACTGGTAAAGGCAACATCTGTGTGATAATAGTCTCGTGGACACAAAAAAAAAAAAAAGTCAGTGGAGGGGGCGTGTTGGGGGTAAAAACACACATGCTAGTTGTAGAAAAAACCATGAAAAGGTAGTTGGCACAGTCCATTTGGTCACTAATGAAAACTTTTTCGTGGCTAAGTCTTCTGCTCCTCTGACGTGTTGTGTGTAAATGCTGCTCTCTAGTGGCCTCGGCTGGCGTCGCATCGGAGGAACACGCGTCGAAACACTCGAGAGCGGCTTCGGCTTCTCGTTTTCAATCTGTTCTGTTTCGTCTGAGCCGACGAACGAGGGCGAGAGACTCTAGAAATCGGAGTCAATGACCGACAGACCCGATGTGGAGTGTGTGTGTGTGTGTGTGTGTGTGTGTGTGTGTGTGTACGCATGTGTGTGTTTTCATGCACGCACACAAGCTCTGCAGGACGGGGCGGTGAGGGGAGAGACTGGAGAATGCGTTCACAGTGTGATCAAACTTACAAGCATGCAGACAAATCCACATGTCTGAACGGACACCATGAGCATTCCCTCTGAAGTTCAATGTAAACGGAACGAGGCCGAGCTCCAGAGGCGCCAACGTCAGGGCCGGCGTCCGGCCAGGAAGCAGACCTGGACCATCTGGACCTGCTCTGTCTCTCTGAGGGCAGGACGAGAGGAAGACAAAGAGTGTCCTGCAGCGTGAGACACTCTCTCCCTCGGCATCCTCACCTCCCTCCTCTTCCTCATCCTCGGGCTCTTCAGTCACTTGTTGTCCATCAGAGCCTGAACTTTGTGCACCAGCTCACGAGCGATCTTTAAGATGTGTTGGACGTCGTGACGCTCGGCCATTTCTGTGGATCGGACACAACGTTAGAGAGGAAACTGAAGAAACATACGATACTTTACATCACCTGTATGACGATGTAGACGGACACTACACTGATCTGCACTATGACACATTTACTGTCACCTGGTCATTTCAACATCTTATATGTATATATATATATATATATATATATATATATATATATATATGTATGTATGTATGTATGAGTTGCATTAGGTCAGCCACTTTAAAGAGGGTGAATATTTATGCAACCTCTTATTTTACATTAAATAGTTTTATTTATTGTTATTTTTATTATTATTTATTTTCATATTATTTTATCCATGTAACCTGCTGTTAAGAAAATCAAATTATTTCGACCATGATAACATTTTCAATGGCAATAAAATGTTAAAACATCCAGGGGGTGAAGACTTTCTACAGACAATGACATTGTACACACACATTTATATACATTTATAAATGTATATATATTTATATAAATACAAATTATGTATAAATACATATACATATATGTATATTTTCTTGTGTAACATATATACATGTATGTATGTATGTTTAAACACATACATATATAAATACACATACACATTTGTACTTATGTATGTGTATATATACACATACACAGAGACTATGAATATATACACATATTTATTTATATACATTTACACACACACATACAGTATATACACTCATCCTCAAATATAAACATATAAGCACATATATAGATATATGTACGTACAAAATAAGAGTATGTTTGGTGTGAGATGAAGAATAACGGGATGATACAGACGTAGACAAGTGTGTTAGTCACTACTTGACTAATTTATACATTTTTGATTAAGTTACTTAATAGAATATCAAGGACATGTTGTAATTTGCCCATCACCAAAATGCATTCCTGAAAACACTGTGCAGTTACACACTGTGTGTGTGTTTTACCGTTGAAGAACTTGATGATGTCAGTAAAGTCCATGTTGTTGTCAACGATGATCTCTCTGTAAACTGTGACCAGAGCCAAGGCCAGGAAGAGGACGAAGTGCTGGGAGGAAATTCTGGGAGCGACCCAGATCACCTCCCACACCGAGAACACGTCCTCATACAGGAGCTCTGCGCGCACACACATACACACACAGTCATGTTTTCATGCCTTCAGGGGACATTTCATTGACTTAAATTCATTCTCAATTGCTGCTACCTGACCTTGTCCTTAACCAAACCCTAAGTCACATCTTCACCTTAATTTTTTGCTTTTTTACATTATGGGCACCTGCTTTTTGACTCCATAAGTCCCCATAATGTGAGTGTGTAGACTTTTAAGTCCCCACAATGTAGGAAAAACACACATACACACACACATGCTAACATTTATGAATAACTGTCATTTCAGACTGCAGCATCTTTAACGGCCGGAGGTTAGAGGGTCACAGCAGCCTCTCAACTACAAACTGTGAACAAGTTAAGGAGTGTTTCTTCATGCAGCTTTAGTCCTAACAGATCAATGAGTTCAAGGACTCAGGTCAGTGAGATTAAAGGTTGTTCACCTCTCTTGAAGTCGAGCAGAAACCAGCGGTAACAGAAGTAGAAATGAGTGTAATCTCCGTTCTGCTGCATCAGTTCAAACAGCTCTGAGTCCAAGATCTGACAAGAGTAACAGAGCAGAGAGATGCACAGGGATTTAAGTAGAGGTGACACACACACACACACACACACTCAGACAGTGAGTGAGTTATCTGTCACCTGGATCAGTGACCTCATGTTGGCGAAGTGCGTGTCCATGGCTCCACCATTCGGAAAGTTCTGACTCATCCTCTTCATTAGCTGAGTGAAACAGCTGTATGCCAGGCTCTCTAACACACACACACACACACACGGAAAGAAAGAAAAAACACAGGGTCAAGTACCGTCAATGTATTTTCTGTTAGAAACAGACAGACAGCTGTGTTTCATGTGTGAAGTGCGTGTTTTTGTCTGTTTTTCCTCCACTGAACCATATTTGCTTCAGTTATGTAACTGTCACTGGGCCTGTACTATTTCTGAACACTTCACAACAACAACAACAACAACAATGTTGATTGTTTCCTCTCACCGTCGTCCAGGATGACCATGAGCGGAGCGAGCAGGTCACACATGCCCTGAACGTAGCCAATCTCTAAATGCTCCCACACGTAACTGAAAAAAAAAAAAAAACACGAGGAGAGAATAAAACATCACGTCTAACTCATCAGACTCAATCTGCTTGTTAAGATACTATTATATTCTATTCAACACTCCTCCATATTTTAAGCACATTTAACCCGACAGCTCTGGTCGTTTAAAACTCGGCTGATTCATTGTAATAACTGCTGCTTCTTACTATTTAAAGTTGTTGAACTCTTGATCTCCAGGAGCTACTGAAACATTAATGCACCGGTATTAACCATCTAAAAATATGATCCTGCACTTTTAATTTTAATGTTTAAACACCTTTTACTGATGATACTTAACATTTACATTTACACAAGTAAGATTTAGCTGTCTAGACCAGTAAAACCAGAGCACAAAGAACTACAGAACTGGGTTTGATTTATTGTGCATATAAAGAAATAGACATATACCTGCACATGATGTTGCGTAGTTTCTCCAGGTTGTCTGTAGTGAAGTAATAATAGTTTCGGTCACATCGCTGCACGTCTTTGTCTATCCGGTGGAGGTTCAGGGCGACTGTGTCCAGCAATTCAATCTGTTCGAAAGACACGTTGTCAACGTTTTTGGTTTTTCTTTGTTTCTCTAGGACTTCAGTGTCAGAGTCAGTCTGTCTACTGCTTTAATTCATACGCAGTTGTCTAACTGTGTCATGTAATGAACATCACAGAATCTACAAGTCTGCAGCTACCTCTGGATTCAAGTACTTATACTAACTATATAGAAAGTCTTCACCCCCCCTGGATATTTTTCCATTTTATTGCTTTTATAAATGTGAAACCTTCCCTCACTAACTAAAAAAGTTGTGTCTACTAAATATTGACTTGAAAGGGGTGAAGATTTATGCAACCACTTACATACTTTACACTAAATGTTTTGAATTGATTAATATTACTTAGTTGAAACCAGGTTTCACTTCACAGTTTTAGCCTGAAGGTTTTTTTTTTTTTTTTTAAAGGTTCACTATGCAAATCTGATAATTTTTTCTCTACGACACTCCCCCTACAGTCTCAGATTAAGGCCAAGTTTAAGATGCAAGATATGTAACAAAACGTTTAATTCAATAGAAACATGACACAAGCCTTAAGACAACTTAAAACAGCAGTTTAAATGGGCGGGGTTTATATACGCATTGGTGCTAATTGGGTAACTCCTTGAACATGCCAACCAAACGGGAGAAAACTACCTCGAAAGCTTGTTGCGAATTGTTACACAACGTTGTGTCGCTGAACTTGCAATTAAGTCATTAAACCATCACAGTGACAAAGCTGCTACATTATCTTAAAAAATCTTGCATAGTGCTCCTTTATGTCTCGCTTCTCCTCTTTGTTTGTGATCAGACAGATCAACAGTACGTACTGTGTACGAGGAAAGCGATGGTGAAATCCCCTCCGTGGACGCCGATGCTGCACTCGTCACCAGTTTGTCCAGCTGACTACACAGCCGGTCCTCGGTCAGAGAGTCCTGACACCCGCCGAGCACATCTGGAGTCCTTCCTTCCTCCCCGCCCCCCCCTTCCTCCTCCGTGCTCTGACCGTCGTCTATGCTCGACAGGATCTGAGAATGAGCAGAGGTCACTGAGTAGTTTCGGGAGGAGGGGACACCCGAGTCGGGAGAGTCAAACTCCACCAGAGGACGCTCCTCTGGGGGGAGGGCGGCCGCCGGGACCAGGGTGGTCATGGTGGGGGTGCTGTCCTCTCCACTGGGCGTCTCCTGGCTCCCTGCGTCCGGCTCATCCACTGACATAAACACCTGAAGATGCAGTGATGCAGGGTACGGGACTACAGTTAAATATACGGTTTAATTCTCAGGTGTGAAATGTAAAAACACAGAATATCCATAGTAGGATATTAGATAAGATAATACACTTTTCTTTTGCTTTAATCTCTCAGTGTCCGAGAGATTAAAGTGAATGTGGATTTCTGAATTATCTGTTCAAACAGGAAAGAAATTAGCAAAATAACAGGATCCTAATTTTTCAACATTAGTTAGTTGGATTTGTGTTATTGTGTTTGCACATTCAAATAGTATAGTAAGCTTATATACAGTGAGTCAGATTTATCTTCCTGACGTATGTCAGAGTGTTTGAGTGTGGTCACCTCGTTGCTGAGCGTCGAGTCTCTGTGAACCAGTCGCAGGACGTGACTGTCGATGCTGCTGCCTGACGACAGTTTGGCAAAGATGGCCGACTGCATCTCCTTCTCCCTCTGCTTGACGATCACCTCGCAGGCCTTCCACTCCCGCATCACCTGCTGGTAGTGCTCGCTGATCTTCGCATCGATCTTCTCAGGGAAAAATAAAGACGATCACACCTCGTTCTCCAACATTACACCAAATAAATTCATTAACTGTATGTGTATACATTCACACCTGACTCATGTCTTTTTTGCCCATTCCGAATTTGTAGTGTCCCAGCAGGAAGGGCCACACCTCCTTCCTGATGTCGTGCTGCACGCCTCCATAATAAACCAACCTCAGCAGCTCCAGCTCCTTATAGTTCTGCACACACACACACACGTCGGCAGGAATATAAACAGAGAGGAGACTGAAGATGCCGGGAAGAAGGAGCTTGAAGGAGAAGTGCATCAATAATGTACGGAGACAAAGAACAACTGTGATCCATACAGATGAGAACAGCAGCAGATACAGAAGAGAGTGTAAATTCATAATGATGACTTTGTTTGAGTTGATGGATGATTACAGTGGTGGCTTTAATAGCTACGGTGGTATGATGCTGCACTGCTTAATGAGACTCCATTTCACTGAAACTCATTAAAATTTCATTAGTGAAGGTGGTGGGAGGAAGAGGAGGAGTGGAGGGTTTAAATGATCTCTGACTTACAATTATACAGAACTACATTAGCGGAGGGTATATACTATAGAATATATGAACAGAAACGCCTGATCATTACTCTGTCAATTAAAAAAAGTCTACATTGAAATCATTTGGAATTAAATAAGAATGTTATTTGTACCCGAGTTCATTTGTGAAGAAGAGCTTCATACAGACTCTGACGCAAACTGAACAGGAGCTTCACTCGTCTGTAATATAGTAAAGTATAATATTTTATGATATATAATGTTTTCATTAGGATATTTTATGCACCGTAAAAAGACTGATGAACCTGCTTTCTCACCATCCAGCTCTGTATATTAGTACTTCCAGTGTCTATAGAAAGTCTTCACCCCCCTTGATGTTTTTCATTTTTAGTTCTTTCATAAATCTTATCATAGTTGATATATTCTGTTTCTTGCCAGCAGTTTCCAATAAAACTCTTTGCTGTAAAATAAGTGCTAGTGCATAAATGTTCACCCCCTTTAAAGTGACTGTCTTGATGCTCCAGTGGTCAGAGTCAAGGAGTCTCTCAGTTAAAAAGTTTAGTTGTGTAAAACTGCAGACGTGTCTCGATGTATTGAAGTTTAATGGACTTGAGCTGTGACTGCAGATAAAGGTGCATCTGCTAAATACCGACTTGAAGGGGGTGAAGATTTTACATTAAATACTTTTCTTAATCAATTTGCAAAACTGTACTATAGTCAGAGGTTTTTATTGTAAATTCTCATCAAAACAATCAAAAGAATTAAATAGGAAAACATCCATGGGGGTGAAGACTTTTATACAGAAACTATAGATTGTTAGAGAGTTTGAGTTTAGGTAGATGGGGTGTAGTGGACAGACATCATCGACAAGGCTATTAAAGAACGTCTTTTGAGGACACTCAGAGTTTATGGACTGAAACTGACTTTTCACATCATTATAAGTATATATCACTAAATATGACTAAAGTGGGATTTGTCAGACAACAAGCAACAAACTTGTAGCTGAAACTAAAGTCATTATCACAATGAGAGTCATCTTTGATGAGACCGAGACTGAGACAACAGCAACAAGGAAGATTAACCACATATGTTTCATCTCGGACAGGTGTCTTAAACAACATAATGAGGCATCTCGCTGCTGAAAATACAGATGACGGGGAAGTAGCCTCATTAAGTGACACTCTGCTACATTTCAGACTTTAATTTCTTTTACTTTTTAACACATAAACTTACAAAACATTTATGCCACTAACAGTATATAAAGTAATTGATCAGGCAGAACCGAAAACCCAGTCAAATAATAATTACTGCCTCATTAAAGCAAAGGCTGACAGCAACACACACACTGGTAGTTACATTAGCATTCAAGTGATGGCCCAGCCGAGTTTAAAATCTGGGATCTAACTTTTTATTTACACATAATTTAGCAGCATTTCTTGCTTGAACTTTTACAGTTCACTTAACACAGTTCATACTAATGACTGGTGATTTTCTGATCTTTATGCAACAGCTGCTTTTTTTCATATGTGCTATAAAAATAACAGAAAGTGTACTCATAAAATGTACAGTAAAGAATCCTCCTCTCGGGCTGTGTCATTGCTTTATTTCACGTTATAAAATATAACGGTAAATGAGACATGCACTGGTCTGACACAGCACAAAATAACCAACATTTATCTTCTAGGTCTGATCGATACCAATGACTCAATGATGACTTGGCAAGTTACTGTGAAGTCTGGCTTCTAAATCCTCCTTCCTGTCAGAGGTGCAGAGGTCTCAGAGATTTGTTATTATTCCTGCAGCTCACATGGGATCAATCCTGCTCCCCATATTTTAACTCACCTTGCAGTCTTTCTGGTACTTGCTCCACACCTCTTTGCTGAGGCCTCCAGACGCCTCACAGGGTCTGTCTGGAGGGACGATGTTGTGATTGACCAGAGCTGAAAGGTGAGTGCGCACGGTGGACAGGTGTCGACAGTAGGCCAGCCCTGATCGTGGACACATGAAACAACAAGTCAGACCACATTGTCAACTCAGAGGATGTTACACACTGAAAAAAAAACATCCTCAGTTCAAACACACGAAGGTAAAAACCCAGGAGTGATGCAATTCCTACATTTTGTTTACTTTTTACCTTTGTTTGCACAATCACTTCCTCTTCCAATGCTCTTATAAACCTTATTATAATAAAGTTTTCTGATACAAGACTTACCCAACGTCTTGTTTCCATAACAACTGCTGATGAAGGGTGTTTCATCATTTTCCTGACCAGCAGGTCGATGTGTCCGTGAGGAGCGAGGAAAATGATGAATCTGCTGATCTGGAACACCCTTCACCACCAGTCGTTATGAAAACAAGACGCTGGGTAAGTCTTGTAAAACAGTCGTTTTAATAAACTCTCGGTTCACTTACTAAGTTATCAGTACTTCAGTTTATGTGTAGGGACCCTATTCAGCTACTGCTGAAGTGAAATGATATTTTGAGCTTTAATAGTCGTTAAAAATGACAATTTAGATATGTTTGGCTGGTGGCCCCATTTGGCCCCATTGACCCAAACATGTGTGTTCCTAATGAATGTGAAGTGGTCACATGATGAACTTACATCCATAAAAGGCTCTGGAGACGATCTGCCTCTTCATGTTCTGACAGAGCATCTTCAGAGGAATTCTGTGGGAAACAGAGGTCAAACATTACCACCGTGTTCAGTTGCCAACAACACTGTTTTTTTCTACTGATTCTTACATATCTCTGAATTCATTTAATTTAATAATTTGGTTTAAGTTCAGTACTATACAAGAATTCTTATCCTTTGCGCTGACTCATAAACATACAGTACTGTGTAAAAGTTATAGGCACCCACCACATGTTTTGTTTCACCAGTGCTATAAAGACCATACATATTTATCTCTCACTTTCTTTATGCAGATATAATAAGAAAATACATAAAACACATAAAATGCACTAATGATTCTGGTTTCAGACTCTGGTCACCCTCAGATTTATTGCCTCAGCAGTGTTTCAGTGACCAACAACCACAAAGAATAAGCTGATAACAAAGTCACTGTTCCACACCCTGATCACTGATAGACATGTCTAGTCTGCCAGAAACTGTTGGCAGATCCAGATGTGACAGAGATCTTGAGATAAGCTGCTGACTTCACTTTGGCTCACCCAAAAGAGATGCTGTAGAGACAAGCATATTGCCAAGGCAATAATAAATCTGGGGGTGATTAGAGTCTGAATCCAGAATCATTAGTACATTTTATGTGTTCTTTAATACTTTGTGCAAATTTCCTGTATTTTCTTATTATATCTGCATGAAGAACGTGAGAGATAAATATGTATGGTCTTTAAAGCACAGCTAAAACAAAACTTGAGGGGGTGGTGCCTATAACTTTTACACAGTACAGTATATTGCGACACATTCTCCTTGTAATAACAGGTTGGAAGTGTTTCCCGTTTCGTACGTGTGAATGTCTGCGGGGTCGTGTATGCAGGTGCAGCCGGCTGGGTAGTCGAACGACACGTTGCTAGCAGCCGTGGAGCACGACTGGCACAGCGACTCATGAGTGGTTACTTCAGCCTGTTGCCATGACAATGGGCTTCCTCCGAAACCCTGCATCTCCATCATATCCCCGTGGTCTAAACCGGAGGGAGAGAGAGAGAGAGAGAGAGAGAGAGTGAAAGTGAGAGGACAGAGAGGTCTAAGTGCTGGGGAGACAAAATGGACGCTGCTGTTTAATCATTTTAAAAGTCTTTTTTTTTTTTTTTTTTTACGTCTTACATATTATGACATAAGTCCCTCAGCTCAACCATAAATACAGTTTTCTTCTTGTTATTCGTGACATCAAGAGATGAATTGATGGATGGACGTTTTAGACTTTCGTTACATGTTCGAGCTGGAAAAAAAAAAAAAAAAAAAAACCAAACCAAAACAAAACGAAACAAAACCAAAAAAAAAAAATAAGCGTTGAGAAGAAACCAAAAAGTGGAAGGGACGGGGAGGCAGTTGAGGTTGCAGCGGGAGAGACAGGCAGAGAGGATGCAGGGAAGGCATGCTGGATCGATTCATTCAAGAGGGAGGAGAGAGGAGACAGATCAGACAAGAGGAGAGAAGAGGAGGAGGAGGTGGAGGAGGGAAGGAGAAGGAGAAAGGGAAGTGAAGTTAAAGGAAGAGAAAGAAGAGTGAGAGGAGGTCAGGGACAAGGCTCAACTCTCAGGCCGTGCAGGATGCATAAAGCCAGAACAAGACAAGACAAGAAACGCCAAAGAAAGGAAATAATCTGAGAAGGAAAGAAAGAAGAACAGAAGCAAATGGACACCAAGTAAAAAAAGGGTGGGACACAGAGGGGAGGAAAAAAAAAAAAAAAAAAAAAAAAAAAAAAAAAAAAAATCAAAACAAAGTTCAACATTAAATAAATGCTCTTCACCTTAATTCTTCAGGTTGGAGCTGATGACCTGTCATAAATATGAAGCTGTGTTTTGGTTGTTCGATAACCCCAAAAAAAAAAAAAAAAAAAAAAAAAAAAAAAAAAACAAAACAAAAAAAAAAAAACAAAGACAAAAATCATATTAAAAAAAAGATAAATTAACAGAAAAAATGCTGGAGCGAGACCGACATTTGGTCTTCCCCCTCTTTCTTTACTTTTTCTTAGGGCTATATAACGTGATCAACAAGTGTTTTCTTTTTTCTTTTCTTTTTTTTTTTTTTAAAAATTATGATTCTTATTATTTTTTTTGGGCTCAGTTTAACGCAACCCCCCGTTCAACACAAGGACTCCACGTCTCTACTACTGCGGAACCCCACAGGACCATAATGGGAGGAGGGGTTGGAGGGGTGGGGTGGGGGGATGAGGGAAGGGGGAAGGGGTCGGTGGTGGGGTTGAGGTTGGGGTTGGGGGGGTTAGTGAAGAATTACAGTGAACAGCATCGCAGCAAATGACTGCACAAACAGAGGAGAAACAACCAAGAGACAGAGAAGAGAAGAAAAGAGGAGAGAGAAACACAAACAGAGGAGGAGGAGGAGGAGGAGGACTGTGTGGAAGGATTTTGCAGAAACACAGAGTCGTTCTTTTTTTTTTGAAAAAAAAAAAAAATAAAACAAACAAAAAATACAATGAGACAGGCGCATATTTCACATGCAGAAAACTGTCAGGCGTGCCGCACGTGAGAAATGAAAGAACGCAAACAGATTGAATTCAAATTAAAGGAGTGCATACAAAAAAAAAAAAAAAATACAAAAAATACAAAAAGATTTAAATTAACAATTAAGCAAATTATCAAAGCAACTCTTGGCCACGACGATGTAAAACCCAACAGTGTTAAAGCATGCGTCGAGAACCTGGAACCTGTCGTAACGATAAACATCGTCCCAGATTGAGTGAGTGAGAGAGAAAGAGAGAGAGAGAGTGAGTGAGAGAGGTTTAAAACCTACAGGTGAAACCTACGGATGTCTGAAACCAGGCAGACATGTTCATCCACTGTGTTTGGCAGCGTCAAGTTTCCCTGTGTTTCTGAGTGTCTCTGCCAAGCAAGTGGATTCATATCATGTCACCGATCGGTTTGTTAACAGAGAGAAGAAGAAGAAGAAGCAGAAGACAAAGAGTGATATTAAGCAGGAAGGTGAAGGGGCAGTGTGTCGACTACAAGTCGAATATAATACGTCTCCACCATTAATATAACAGCAAGAAGGGAACATACGATACAAATTCAGCAAAGAAGAAAGCTGAAATGTATTTATTCTTGTATGTGTGACATCAGTGTGAGATTTCGGACACGTGACAAAACAAATGTGAGGATATAAATTACAGACCAAGCCGGAGTTCATGTCTGATTCTGATTCATTCAACAACAACTTTACGCTCGATTTTGTTCTCCACCGACTCCTGAGGAAAAATCATCTGGCTCTTTAACAGCCACGTGTTTGTTGCATCATTTAAAGCTAGTTAGCATCAAGAGAAACTCTTAGCTAAAGATCTTAGCTGAGAGTTTTTAACAATAGTAATTCTATTATTAGCTAAAAATCATAAAAACTCATTTCTGTGGACTGATTGTTGATTAGTAAAGCACAGTAATAACACTTTACTACTGTACTTAAGTATGTTTCAGGAGTATCTTTACTTCAAGTGAGTATTATTTTTTAATTCTGTCAACTTTCACTTTTATTTACACTTTTCAAAGTAACATCGATTTTAACTGTCTTTTGCTTTCACAACCAAATAACAGTGAAAGTAAATGGGGCCAAACACCCTTCATGGTGTCCAGTTCAGCAGATTCATAATTTTCCTCATTTTCCAAAGGACACATCGGACTCATTGTTGTTTAGGAAAATGATGAATCTGCTGATCTGGAACACCTTTCACTGCCAGTTGTTATGAAAACAAGACTTGTAAAACAGTCTTTTTAATAAACTCTTGGTACACATAATTCGGTTATCACTAATTTGGTTTATGTGCAGGGACCCTATTCATGCTACTGCTGAAGTGAAGTGCTACTCTGAGTTTAAATACCTTTGGCTGGCGGCCCCACTTACTTTCACTGTTAACTATTTGGCTGTGAAAACAAAAGACAGTCAAACTATGAAACAGACTCTGGGTTCAAATTATTCTGGACCATCACTTTAAATAGAGTAAACACTAGATACTCTAAGACTTTTACTTCAGCATTGCAGTTGGCAATTTGAACTTCTACCAGAGTCATTTTTGGCTTCTACTCTTCTACTCTACTTTAGACACAACAGATGTTATCGCATGAAAGAGGTTGAAACTAAAACATCCAATTCAGACACCCAATAAATACATGAAGGTAATATTACATCTGATCAGTGTTTTCTTATCTGCTGTGATCTGATCCACACTGTTGGGCTTTGGCGTCAGGCAGCACACACAGGCGGGCAATGCTGGCGACATGAGGCTGAGGGAGGATAGTTGGGGAAAAGCCCAAAGGGGGCGATGGGGGATAGGAAGCAGGGAGGCAGGGTGGGGTTTCTGAAGGTGAGGGTTGGTCTCAGGAGTGGGAGGGGGTGGGGTGGGGCGGTGGGGTCAGGTGGGTGTGTTTTAAGGCGATAAAAACCTTTCATGACATTAGGGTCTGTGAGGTTCCGCGAGCAGATCATTGAGATCATAGCATGGAGCCTATCTTCCTCTTCCTCATCATCGTCCAGCGACGGAGCACGGCTGCCCGTGGTGTGGTGGTAGTTTATAGTGACTGCTTGCACCAGTGGGACAACACAGAGAACACAGTTAGAGCAGCGCCGCCCTACAGGCTTCGACATGTGCAGTATCGGGAGGGGAGACGGCACACTACAAACAAACTTCAGACAGATAAGATTCATTACTTCAAAAAGCAAAAAGCAGCAGTCACAGAGATGAACGTTAAATCAGGAGGCAGGAGCCACTACTGTTCTGTGAATGTTTGGATGTTTTACCCCTTTTATTGCTTTTATGAACAAAATTATGGTCAATATAATTTAACACACAAAACATAGTATGTGTGGAAAAATCCTGGACACTGCAGTTGTACTCCATCAATCTTTGTTCAACTTCTAAAACTTTGGTTGCAAAAAGAAACAAACTCTCTATTGGAATGAGGTCTGAGCTTCATTGTCTTTTGATTGTCTGCCGCGCTTCACGGCGGAGATGGTGTATTTATGGTGACGTACAGCATCATAGTGTCTAGTAACTTAAGTCTAAAAACTTAATGTTGGTCTCATTAGACCAAAGAACCATCTTCCAGTTGATTGTGGAGTCTCAAAGACATTTTGGATGAAACTCCACTGGTCCATATTTAATCTGAGCTTTTCTTTTCTTCAAGAGTAATGACCTGCTGATAAAGCTGTGACAGTTATACGTATGTATCATACCTTATGTTTGCTAATACTTTGATTTATCTGAATTCCAGTTGACTTTCAGTAACTTTTTGTATCCTTCCACTTATTTGTCTGTGAAATTTCATCATGTCTTCATGGTCTAATTGTTGCAAGAACACAGATGCACCAGTGACTTAATAAAGTCACTTTAAAGGGGGTGAACATTTATGCATTCTCTTGTTTTACATATTATTCAGCATATATATATATATATATATATATATATATATATATATATATATAGATAGAGAGAAATTATATTGACCTACATTCTATTAATCAAAGCAATGAAATGGGAAAATATCCAGGGGGATGAAGACTATTTTCTACAGCCACTGTTTGTAAAGTGAGTGTGAATAACAGTATAAACATGTTGCTTACTGGCGTCGTAGCGGTATCCAGGGTAGACAATACGAAACACATAGTCAGCAGCTGTCTGCTCCTCACTGTTCCTGTCCTGGTCGATGAGCCGCGCTGTGCTGCTCCTCTTCCTCAGTTTAGGAAACACTTTTCCCTGCGGGATCACATGAAATGGCGTTCAGTAATCGGTAATAATCACCCCTCAGAGGCAACGTTAAAGCCAGACACATCAAGTAATAAGCTATATCATTTCATATATGATTGATGTATTTTTATTATTTTATATTATTTTGTTCGTATTTATATTTTTTCTAGTTAGATTTGTTATATTTTATACTATAAATATTCATTTTTTTAATTTTTTTTTTGATAATGTCGACAAGACAGAGGTGATACAATATACTACATTTGGCTATAAAGGGTTTAAAAACCAAACAAAATTTTGATTAATTTTGTTTAATCAGACTCTCATTTCCTTCACAGACACAGACACAGACAATATCTGGTTTATCTGAAACTAAATGCATATACCAGACTCATTGAAATACACTATAGAGTGTCAAGCTGACACACCTTCCCTTTCTGGGACCAGAGTGGGGGCTCTAGTTGACCCCGTGGTAAAAGGCCTGTTTCCAGGCAGGAGAGGAAGGCCAGGAGGTGACCACCGGGGGGGAAGTGGAGCGGCGGTCTCTGGATCCCGTCCTGACTCACCAAAACTAACGTGCCGCCACAATCGGCTGGAACGTGGAGAGAAAGCACATATATCGATGTAACAGGAAGGAAGACAGAGAGATATGATGATGTATGAGGTGTTTACTCACAGCGTTGATGACAGTGGATACAAACTATCTGGCGCAGAGGAACAGTCAGTGCATAGTCCCAGTAGATGCTGAACAAGTGGAAAACATATAAGATAAGATTCATAAGATGCATCTTCTTTTTTTTTTTTCAAACATATTAATGTTTTATGTATTTTCTGTTTTTTTTCCCAACCTCTTCTCCAGGTCACAGTCTCCCAGCGTGCCGTTAATGAGCTGGTTGGGCGTCCACTTCAAGGTGAGGTTATCTCCAGCCTGGTGGAGCGACAAGTAGCCCTGCAGCACCTCCATGTCCTTCTTCTACGGCGGGAGACGAGACGAAGATTTCACATCTTGTCTTCACATCATGTATTTCTCATTAATTAACGTTATTCATTTGTGACGAATTCAACGGCGTTAAAATTCTCAGTAACAGAAACATGTACTTTTTAGGCTTTGACTTTAACTTTAATAAATAAAAAATATTCAATGGGATTTAAATGACAATTGTGTCTCCATGGAAACAGACCCCTCTGTGTTGTCTACTATGATCTAATGGAGGTTTAGTCTTTTCAAACAAGTATATGGAAGGTTTGGACAGAGATGATAGAATAAGAAGCAGAGAGTAGACTCATATTCAGGAGCATTAAGTGTAAGTAGCATGCAGTGAGTGGTGTTTTATGTGTGTGTGTGTGTGTGTGCACTCAGACATGTGTGTTAGCGTGACTGTCAAAAGCTGAGCATTGTGGGAGGCTCATTATACGTTAGATCAGGGTCAAACATGCTGCAGCAACATGACAGGCTTTCACTTCAAACATCATACACATTAAATGCTGTGTGTGTGTGTGTGTTTGTACATTTGAAATATATGTGTTCAGTGCAACTGAGTGGGTGTAAAGTCGTGTGTGCGTAGCAAAGTGTTCAGACCAGAGCGACAGCGACAGCTTCAGAGGCTCCACATCACGACCTGCTGCTGAATCTCAATCAAGTTTCCATCAAACTATAAACATTCGAGCAGCAAACTGACAAACTGATGCACTTAAATCTAATAAAGTGATGAATATCAATTATTAAAATGATTGAGTGAGAACCACAAATCAAATCAAAACTATATAAGCCATTTAATAAAGTCATATCTACTTATAAAGCTTTCTTTCCTAGTTTCCTGATAATAATGTGAATTCTTCATCTTCTTCTTATTATCATTATCATTATTGTTGTCATGTTGGATTATGTTTACCGGTTGCACCAGGACGTTGTTTTTGCCGTAGAGAAGATGCGTCCTGGAGTTTTGGTGAAGAGACTCCACGTATTCTCTCGCCGATGCAGCGAACCGGTCTTCTGACATGCTCCCGCTCGACTGTCGCTTACGGATCTAGAAAAATAAAAAAAAAGCACAGAAGCTATTTTATACAGCTAAAAAAAAAAAAAAAAGCAAGTTACATCAGTAAATACCAACACCTCCATGAAGATGGATCTGATAGATCAACGTAAACTCTCACCCCCAGGGCAGGTCGCCGGCCCGCCGTGGCGTCCTGACTGCGATGGGCCCCGTGGATACGATGGCGCTGAACCAGCTCGTTGGCTGAAGGGTCGGTCCATAAATGATCCGATGTCTTTAACTTGGTGTACTCCAGAGCACAGGGACCCACTGAAGACACGGCAAACACATAGAAACATGTATAACTTCATTTTAATTTTTTGGCACTGAGTTATTATCTGAGTGACTTGTTTATGTATCTAGACTTGAGCTGTTTAATGTCTAAGTGTCGTCTTTATCGTGGTGATGTAAACACTAACTCTTATGGTGTTGTCACAATACACGGTACAGTATAAGTATACAAGATTTCAAAATGGCTTCATTTGTGAGTGTGATTTTGATAGAAAATACTGCAGAAACAATGCCAATGAGTAAATCTAAATTTTATTTATAGTATTACTTGGTATTCAATCCCCATTATTCCTTACCTGTCCACCAGGTGTCCTTAGTGTGTTGTGCTGTTGAGTATCTGTATTTTTTATTTTTTTTGTTAGTTTCCTGTCCCTGTCTGACCTCCTGTGTGTTTCTGTGTCTCTGATTATTAAACTGCGAGTCTCAGTCTCCTGCCTGCTGTTTCCTGTTTGTTTTCAGCTCCTGCTGGTTAAACTGCTGGTGGAAAAAAATGGCTCTAAATTACACCCTGAAACAAACAGTCTGATTTCTGAGAGTTGTTGAACTGGTTATAGTCATTCAACAACTGTACACCAGCTAATATGAATATAATGAACATATGCCCTGGATTCCTTATTTTGGTACATTTTGTTTGTTGCTGGCCTCTGGTTATTTTGAGTTTAGTTTTAGTCTTGTATACTTACCCAGCAGGACTGCCAGGATGGGCCCAAACACTGAGTCATGCATCAGAGCTTCTTTCTCATAGTATTTACTGAAACATAACACATAGAAGAAGGTGAACAAAAGGAAAAACTGTATTCACTGTATTCAATGAGGAGTCCTCCTAAGCCTTATATATATATATATATATATATATATATATATATATATATATATATATATATATATATATATATATATATATATATATATATATATATATATATATATATACAATTGTGCACATGAGATAAGTGCATATGAAAAGTGTTGACACACTGAAACCACACTGAAACACAGTAAACTCATCTGGTGTTTGAGTGGATCTGTACTCTGAAATGACCCTGAATCAACTGATGTGCAGTGTAATTTCAAGTGTTTCAGTATAAAAGTCTTTAACAGACTTTATGTTAATGGTATCTTAAAATGACAGACCCGAGTAATTTGAACCCAGGGTCTATTTCTCCACGCATACGAGTTGAACATCCCGTCAACATCTTTCGACGCTGGTCAAAACAGAACTGAGTTTGACTGTTTTTTTGTTTTCACAGTCAAATAGTTAACAATACAAGTAAGTGGGGCAGTCAGCAAAACGTATCTCAAATCACCAATTTTAACCACTAATTAAGCTCAAAATAGCACTTCACTTAGTATTAGTTTCATGTTAAAAACCTGATTATCATGAAGTGGGAAAACTCCAACACATCTGAACTAATATTCCACTGTTGTAAGTCTTTGAGTAACTTCAGTTGCTGAAAAATGTAATAAATCAATTTAATTTTAGCATGAATAGGGTCCCTACGCATAGTACACACTGGTCCCTATACTGCTGATCTGGAGCAAAATGAAGCGTGTTCCATATCAGCAGATTCATCATTTTCCTCGCTCTTCACAAACACATCAGCTGTTTGTTCAGTAAAATCAGCAATATAGGCACTAGTATGTGTGGGGACCCTATTCATGCTACTGCCAAAGTAAAGAAAATTTTTGAGCTTTATTGACTTTCACTTACATTCATTGTTAGCTATTTGGTTGTGAAAACAAAAGATGGTCAAATGTGGTCGTATGTGTTGTGAATTAGACCTTGGGTTCAAATCACTGTGGACCATCACTTTAACAAATTAAATCTCACTCTAAACTCCAAACAATAAATAAATAAAAAAAATTAAATAAAATAAAAAATTAACAGCAATGACACATAAACAACACATCTTTGGGTCCTTTATATTTTTTATAGTTTTACACTGATACGTGATGTTTTGACCGACGTCATGTTCTTTAAACTTGCGTCCTTCTGCTACTGTGTGTGTGCCCAACAAAACCTGATCTGAAGTCAGCGGTGCAATATTTCACTGTAATCTAAAAGCTGCATTGTATCGATAGTGATATGTGTCTGTGCAGGCAGGTGCACAGAGAGCAGTATGTCTCTGTGTGTTCCTGTTTGTGTTGTATTGCTTTTTATGGTTTCACATGATTTAATAAAGATGAACACACTGGACACTGGACGGCCATTTTTTTTTTTCTTAATGGTGTTTGCCCAATTTTAGGTTCAGGGCATGAACGGGGACTCCTGTTTTCAGACAAGATGTGTCCATGTCCTGAACCACAGCAAACACAAGAAACTGGGCTCTAGTGTAAAATATAAAGATGTCTAAACACGTTCTAAAGTGATATAATTATTAGCTTAAAGCTCAACATGATTAACTTTAAGTTTTTATATTGTTAATGCTGTTTTTCTTCGGTGTGTAACTCGTTCTGTATATATGTTATATCGCTTTATCCCTTTTTGTTGCAACAAGAACTTTTCTTTTTCTCATCTGGACTTTTCTTCTCCTGTCATTTAGTGCACTAAATAACCAGAGTCCAACTGTGCACTTCAGTGCACGTTGGGACTTTGATAAGTGAAGTGCTGCTGCAGCATTTCACTGTGTCTCACACACACAGACACACACAGACAGTGTAGACTCCTGGTTGAAGGACACAGTGGTTGTTATCCAGACTGATCCCAGAACAAAGCAACCAGAGAATGAGCACAGGAGAAAAATGGGACACATAAATAGGTAATTCAACAGACTGTTCATCATTCAGCTTCAACAAAGGTGGGAGTGGAGTACTGTGAGTCACTGCTGTGCAATGTCAGGGTACGAAGAATAAAACAAAATCACCTGGAGTTGTCCACAATGTACTGCACAATCTTATCCAGGGCTTTCTCGAACAGAGCCGTCCGGACCCAGATGTGTTTGATGGCCTGGGCAGAGAGCGGCTGTGGGGGGCGGCTGGTTGTGGACGAGCCCTGTCTCCTCAGAGGTTCATGTCCCACGCTCTGAGCTCGCCTGCAGGGGCACAAACCACATGTCAACAGCTCAATTAAATCAATACTTAAAAATAAATACTGAAACACTGTCACCGTTCATGAACGTACGATACAAAAATAAGGATTAGGAACTAAAAGTCAGTTCCCAGACTTAGAAAAATAAAATGATAAATAACCAGTGTGCTCTTTTAACACCTATGGTATAGATAATATCAGCCAGATAATCTGATTAGTCTGATTATGTTTTCAGTTTTGATGCACAAACGCAGCTAAATATGTCCCAAGGACAAATGACAGATATCATTTATAGACTAATGTGAGCAAACAAGACAGTAATTCAGTATAATAATACGATTAATAGTCTACATAATGTTGTTGGAAGTGTGTATTGCCAAACCATACAACACTGCAGACGCATTGTGTCACATTATGAAAACAATCAGGAGGTTAATTAATAAGAAGTTGTGACTTTGACCATGTGGAGGCAGCATTTAACAGCATCACTCAATAGTGTAGTTCATTATGATTCATCAGTATTTATAACAGGTAATAACCACTGGAAAAGGAGAAGGGGGGTGTTTAATAAATCTGTCCCACGTCAAGAAAAAAAGATGCTATTTAATGCTAAAACTCAACAGAGTGAAATATTTGATGAATATGGAGACAGATACGTGACATCAGGGAGAGGAGCGCTTTTTCATCCCAGACTGAGTTTGATCCCTGGCACTTGTGCCGCAATCAGACACGACCACTCGCACTCCCACTTCAACACGCTAATGAGTGAGCGAGTGTTTGTGTGTCTGTCCTGAGAACGACTTGGCTGCCGTAGTCACGATGTTTGATATCCCCCAGAGTGTGTGTGTGTGTGTGTGTTTGAAAGCAGGGCTTCAGCTAAGTCACGATTCCTGCAGTCCCCTACCATTTAGAAGACAGATGATTGTGTGAATGGTGACGGCGCTCGAAGCGAAGGAGCATCAGAACGATGTCACGGAGAAGACACAGTGTACATTAGAAAGGGTCACCCCCTCCTGTTACAATGTGTTAGTATTTATTTATTTATTTTTTGACACTTTACTTTCTGTGTTTCTATGTCTTTCTCCACATTAGTGACAAGGCCTAAAGATACTAACTATGTTTTGGTTGTGATCCTTCTTCTGAAGGATTAGTTTCATGTTTGGAACAGGAACTAAATTATATGAAGTGCGTAACTTAAAGGGAAACTCCAACGCATCTGAACTGATATTCCACTGTTGTAAGTCTTTGAGTAATGTCAGTTGCTGAAAAATTAAACAAATGGTTGCTATGTTAGCAGAGATATCGTGGTAGCGGTGAGTCTGGCCAGGCAGCTAATAAACTAAGTGATAGCGGCAGATTTCTAACCTCAAAGTAAACTGTATGTTTGTGTCACTAAACAGGCTGTCACTTAACTCTTGATTTCCACCACGTTTGTGAAAGTTTAAACAGTAGATTGTCAAACTCGCAATGTTATTTCCTCAAAAACGATGGTCGGGTATTTCAGTTATTACGATATTACAAATGAGTTTATAACAACATGGACACATCATATGTTTTTCCTATATAATTTAGGCCTTTAACATTGCAGCTAGCTCATATATTCAGCACTTACTCTGTGTCGCACAATTGCAGCAGAAATGAACAGAGGTATGTGACAGCCTACTTAAGTGTTTTATACAGTTTCTTTACCAATACTAAATTAAACAGACATAGTGTTATGTTGCTAAGGCTCCTGGCTGTGTTTCATGGGACATGTTCAGCCTCAGTGACACAAAAACACTGTTTACTTTGATGTTAGAAATCTGCCCCACTCACTTGGCTTATTAGCTTCCTGACCAGGCTCACTGTTACTACGACATCTCGGCTAACGCAACATCGGTTTGTTTCATTTTTTGGCAACTGACATTATTCAAAGACCTTTAACAGTAGAATACTAGTTCAAATGTGCCTGAGTTCCCCTTTAAGTATCACAGTAACATATATGAAGGAACACACTAACTCTCACACACTTAAGGGACCACATTCATGTTAGATTGTTGTCATTCCAGCATTATGGCCTTCATCTTTTCATACCTTTATTTCTTTTTCTTTTTTTCGCAGAACTATTTCTTCTTACATTTGTGTCAAGTCAGCTCAACACTGAACCTCCAGGTGCTGAACGTTTGATATAAGATTACCGCAGGATATGAATCACTCATTCGAAGGGAAATTAAAATCATTTACAGGCGTTACTGTGGGATGTGAGCCCATGTTGGTTGTACACCCAGGACGGATCGCGTCATTAGACAAGCTTGAATTAATAGAACTGTCCCTCGTTGAAGGAAACGTTATATCTGGCTTGTAAATTTTGCATGAATGAGAACGACGGATAAATTGATTGTCCTGAAATGAGAATTAGGTTTGGGAGATAAAATGTTCGATTTTTCCAAGAAAGAAGCAGTGTTAGTTAATACTAATTTTATTCTGCATTTTTAATTTGTCTTTCATATAATCTCGTCTGTGCTATTGCATGACCTTGTCTTCTCAGGTTCATTTTTTTTTTTTGGGTTGGAAACAATAGTATTAAAAGTGTTGGAAATTAATCAATATTGAGACCAAAATAATACTGCCTCTGAACATATGTACACAAGATTGTAGATATAGAAGCTTTGATCAAAAAGTGTAAATCTGTCCTAACTGAACATTTTCTTGCTGTCTGTCCTTCTCCGCTCTGTGCTCCATCATTGGTCTTTACAAATCTAAAATGTCAACAAATGTCAACATGTAGCTAACTGAATTGATTATAACGATTACAAGCAGATTACATTTTTCAGCTAACAAATAAATATGAATATGAAAAGGAATATGTCAAGGTGATTTATTGGATGTCTCGGATTTGCACAAGGTGAATTTCACTTTGTTGTCTAAGGATGTGCGACATCTTAAGACTCCCCTGACATTTTTGAAAGGATTTCACAACTGTGACGGCAGCAGCGCAATTTAAGTGTTAAAAATTGAATTATTTTGAGTTTGTTCTGTGGGAAAAGAAAGCAAAGGACACATAAAATACCCGCTGCAAGAGTCAAACAAGATTTCGTGCTTGTTTAGTAATATTAAAGGCATGCTGTGTAAGATTTTCTCCTATCTAGTGGTGAGAGCGATGAATCATACATATAAATGGCAAATTCAAAGCCTAGCAGAACACTTTGATTTGTTGTTGTTGATGGTAACTACTAATTAATGAGGTCATAGATGTGAATGAAAAAATCGATTTTTGTTAACGGACAACCTGAAAAATTACACAATGTGGCTTTAAATACTCACAAATAATTGTACAGATGCAGTCGTACATGGTCTTTAGTGTGTTTGTGCAGACATGAACCTTAATGTGTGAATTTGTACAACAAAGATTGTCAAAGTGAAATAAAGTTTTACAGCTGTTTAATATATATTGTGACACATAACACTAAAGTTACAAGCTCACAAACTTTGAGTTACAAGTGCAAATTTTAACCCCTAACGTTTTACGTTTTAAAGTACACAAAAGGTGACATACAGCTTCAGAAGCACAAAATTTTAGTGACTCTAATTTGACATAGAAAAGCAATGAAATACATTTAGCACAATAACAGTGTGGGTTTTTTTCAGGCACTTTGCAGGTTGGGTTAATTGATGACTCTATTGTGAGTATGAGTGGTTGTTTGTCTGTATATGTCAGCTCTGTGACTGACAGATAGATGGTGACCTGTCCATGATGAACCACTGTCAGCTGTAATTGGCTTCAGTAACCTCCACAACCCTCAACTGAATAAGTGTTAAACGTGACGAGTGGATGGATGGAAACAACATACTTTTCTGTGTCTTCGTGATGATTTTCTGTGGTTTTGTGGTTCTGTTGCATCACTTTGTGGTCTTTTTTTTAATTTATTCAAGGACATTTTGTTTCACTTCTCTTCTTTTTGTAGTAATTAAATAATAACAATAATAACAACATAGTTAGCATGCTAGCATTGAGAGTTTTGTAAGTCAGGAAGAGGATTTTATTGATGCGTGATTAAACCAGGAGCCAGTGGGGGTGGATGAGGGTGGGGGGGTAATGTGCTGCCAAGCCTTAGTGTGGGTGAGAACTCTGGCAGCTGAGTTTGGATGTGCTAGTGTATGTCCAGGACTTTACTGGGGATCCCGAATAGGACGCCTTTTTCTTTCCGGTGATCCAGACAATTCCGGATGAGAGTCTCAGCAAAAGAGAGAGAAGAGTCGTAGTCGAGAGATATTTTGGAAGTTAAAGAAATATAATATTGTAACGTCTTAACAATCACTCCGTAGAAGTAGTGATGTGGGGCTGTAAAATAATAATAATAATAATAATAAAAAAGTAGGATTCTACATCACAAAAGAGACAAGAAAACAGGACAAAGTGTCCAAGAGTGTAAATACGAGGGCTTCACCAGACTTGCTCCTGGCACCAAAACACAGACACACACACACACACAAACAAATCCAGACAATCTGCTCTGCTCTGTTAAAATTACCACTCAGTTCTCTATCGTGTTTGTTAATGTCCGGTCTCATGCTCCTTGTCTCTCTTTAGCCCTTTAACACTCATCACTCTTTGTCGAGGTGGGAATGTTGTGCTTATTTTTTTTTTTTGTTGTTGTTCTGCTTTTCTGTTCTGTATAAAAGGTGTGATGGTAGAAAAGGGGGAGGGGGGAGGGAGAGAGGGGGGCCTGCAGGAGAGGTAGTCACAGAGCTGAATCGATGTGTGTGTCGCTGTGGGACAGACGCCGGTGGCCACACTTTACACCGGCTTTGTTCGGTTCAGTGTAAACAAGCAAAGGTGGCGTAAACCGGGGTTTTTTTTTTTTTTTTTTTTTTACAGCTGTAGCACGATCTCTGTGTAATAAGGGGAGGGGGAGGTGGGGGCTCCTGTCTCTTGTTTCCCATAATGCTTTCTGCCTCTTCCTCAGCCAGTGGCACAAACCATGTTGCCATGGCAACCTGGGTGAACGAGAGATAAAGCCCTGAGGTGGGATGACATGGAGAGAGGGAGAGAGAGGGGGGTGGGACCATGCCTGTGTGGGTGTGTGTGTGTTTGAGTGTACGCATGGATACATGTATGCATTCTGGTGGAGGGGTGTGGTGTGTGTGACTTGTGTAAACCACATCCAGAGCACAAGACCCAGGCTTTAATGTTGTGTGCGGTCTGTCTGGGGAAATAAAGGCCAATGAGATGTGACAGATGAACGAAGAGACGGAGGCTGATATGAAAATGGAGAGCCGTGTACCCAGAGTACCCAAACAAACTAAGCTGATTTACATCACGGAACGCAGCCAGGTTCCAATCATGTCTCGCTACACATTCTGTCTGTGTTTTATTGTTTTTGCATTATTTATTAAGACGTCAGTGCAGAGGTGTGTGTCCGTGTGTGTGTCAGCTTTCAAAGCTTTTTTTCCTCCTCTATTTCTAAACCTCTCAGCACAGACATGTGTTAGTCATGTGGCTCAGGCTAATGGACAATTAATGGGCTGGTAAACAGCTTAGCTAGTACCTAAGTGTTTGCAGATAAAGCAGTTTATCATATTCTGTACATACACACACACACACAAAATAAGCAGAAATACATATGCATAGGCTTAAAGGCTTATCACAATGTGTACACAGATCGCTCAGCTTCAATAAACAACTCAACTGACCAGAGATGGCGAGAAAAGATGACCTGGCGAACAAAGACAAAGTTCACGTAAAAAAAAAAAACAAAACAAAAAAAAAACTGTTGCACATAAAAGACAAAAAAAAAAAAAAACTTTTTCCACTGTAGTGATGCAAGTCAACCTTATTTCTGTAGTCTAGATTAGGACGCAGATACATGCAGTGCATGTTAAGCCTCATTCACACAATCTTACACTACCAACGATTTACGATTGTTGGTGAATCATCACTTAATCTTCATAATAAGTGAACAGCCCTAACGACTCCATCAGAGTCCGTCGGGACCTGGTCAGAGACTGGGACTGGATCTGTCATGTTAGAAAACTGGAGGAGTTGGAAGAGACTGACAAAGATCAACAGCCAATCAGAGGAGGGATGTGAGATAAATGCTGCTGCAGTCTCACTGATTCACTCACAACCACGTTTAAAAGTCTAATGCTTTGATGCTTTTGGTTTTAGTTTCAGTTTCTACAAACTCCCCACGCCTGATCCAAATGTTACCCGGTACCGGGGAGGTCTGCTGCTGATTTCAGCTCCATCATGAAAACCACTGTGTTGTCGTGACGTTTACACAGTGGTTTATTGGTTTAGTCTGTGTCAGAGGCAGCGTCTTCACTGGTGCTTGCCAACAATAATGGTAAAGTCGACTATTATGAACTAGTTTTATGAAACACAGTCAAGTCAAGTCATTACAGGTTCTTTCAGATGCAGGTTAGAGTTTATTAAGTGAACGGTGCAACAAGGTAACTCTACTACATGTTGGGTTTTTAAACCTGTACACAAACTGCCTCTGATTCTACAATTATTGTGGCTGATGTGTTGATGTTTTGCACATAATTAAAGCTTCACTGTGAGTCTTATTATCGGCTATAACAAAGTGGGCTGTAATGGAGAGGACTGTCTCCTCCGCTCTAATTAAGACTGCAGAGTCACTCAAATTAGGCAAATTACATTCTGATTGTGGTGTCAGGAATGGTCCCGAGTGGTAATGCACCAATCATAAAATGATGAATTGAAACTTTTATGTGAAACTGAAGCTGGGCTTTTCAGCGAGCACTGGTCTTCACTGCTGCAAAAAAAAAAAAAAGAAGGAAGAAAAGAAAAAAAAGGCGAGAAGAGGTGGAAGACCAACCTGGTGAGATCAGCGTGCTGCTGGAGCTGCTCTTGCACTTTCCGGCAAATCTCGCCAGCGGTGTCGTAGACTTTACCCACTTTGGTGAAGAGGGCAGCGATCTTGTCGCTACGAAGAAAACCAGCTGCACGTCTCTTCAGCAGGTGACCCAGACACGCCTCGATCGCAGCTGGAGAGAGACAGAGAAAGATGAGTGGCGGGAGAGTTAATGTTGTAAAGAGAGAGGAATGCAGAGATGATGTGGAGAAGCATGGAGTGTAGAAAATATTAGCAGAGCGACAGATTATTTGCAAAATGAAATGATGAGGGAAAGTAAAATAACAAGGATATAAAAAGGAGAACGAGATAGACAGTGGCAGCCAGAGGCCTTGGAAATCAGACAGTTCATAAAGTTTAAAAATCTTCTTCGTGGGTCGAAAATGACACACAAATGTAAAATGGTGACAGATTTCACAAATCCGAGGTACAATATTAAAAACAGTTACATGTTAAACCTCTCACTGTGCTTGTTAAATGTCTTTTTGATGATGGTGCTGTGCTTTTCTACTTACCTATAATACTACTTATAATACTAATGTTACCCAAAAGCACTTGTAAAATGTATCCAGTGTATTTTCAGGGAAATTGTAGTCAATTGGCTTCAATTATGACCACCTGCTTTATATTGTGTAGGTTGCCTTTACGCCACCAAAACAACCCTGATCCATCAAGACCTGGACTCCGCTAGACCTCTGAAGAGGCTGTAGTATCTGTTACCAGGACTTAAAGGAGGGGCCACCAAGTACCAGACTTCTTTGTCCAGCACAACCTGGACTCAGATCTGGGACTTGATATGGAGCCAAGTCAACACCTTAAACTCGTTATTGTGCCCTAAACCATCCCGAACTATTACTGCAGCGTAGCAGGAGCATCATCCTGCTTGGATAATTCTCCACTGGAGAATATCTTTCTAACAGAACCAGCACTAACTCGTTTATGATTATCTGTCAAGTCATTACGGAGCTATAATATCTTCCTAGGAAGGTTTAGAGTTTGAGAAAGTAAAGGCAGAATATGACCCACTTGTAATTTACTTGCAAATGAGATAATAACAAAAACAAATACAGCGTTCAACATAACTGTCAACATGTCTTTGTGATTGATTTCTTCATTGTACATGCAGGCTCTCACAGTTTTGCTAATGGACTTGTGTGCAGCGATAATGTAATTAATGAACATGTTTCCTCCCTACCGCTTGTTCTAGAGAGACAGAAAGATGACGACCACTTATTAAATCAGAACCAATGCGGTGGTTTTCCAGAAGTGAGCCTCAACTGTTGGCTGTCTTCAACAGCTTAAAATATTTAGAAAGTTGAAGGTATTGACCTCTGTGCAGTCGTTCCATAACGTTGCCCTTTACACTGCAGCTACTTGTGTTGCCTGCTCATTACCAATAGAGATATGATCACATAAAACTTTAATGAGCTCGGTGCTTGGAAAATTGGCTCTTGACAAGAAACAAGAGTCTCCAAGAAAAATGGTGAAGTAGACCAATTAACAAGTCGAAGTAGACCCGAAGTAGACCAATTAACAATTTCCATGCAGGAAATTAAAGAAACCGTGAGTCTGAAACACTTTGAGATCAACATTATGGAAGTGATAAGAAGAGATTTATGGCTTGTCTGCAAAAATACACAGTCTTTTTAACAAACTCTCGGTTCACTTGATAAGTTATCAGTACTTCACTTTATGTGTAGGGGGCCTATTCATGCTACTACTGAAGTGAAGTGATACTCTGAGCTTTATTAGCGGTTAAAAAATTGTGATTTAGATATGTTTGACTCACTGCCCCACTTACTTTTATTGTTAGCTATTTGGTTGTGAAAACAAAAGATGGTCAAACTATACTACTTATATTACGTAAAATAAGTCTTGAGTGGGCGTTTGACTCGTATAAAAAAGACCCTCGCTGCAAATTACTCTGGACCATCACTTTAAGTTAAACCGCATCTCAAATAGCAACAAATGAGATGTGACAGGGAAACATTCATGTTCTCCTAATGTCTTTTGTTCGAGACGATAATGTACCTTTAAACTGTGTAACTGTGCAAATACCATCTTGACTTATCTAATACTGATTACCATAACAACAACAGCGACAGTGTAATGTCTACAGTGTTTGCAGTCATAGTAAAGCGCAGTGTTACATGTTTTTATAATGAGACTAATCAAAGGCACTTTGATATATTTTTGTTGTTGGAGTCGTACAACAGGAAGTTGCTCCTCTCAGTGAACATGCAGCAGTGCATTAGTTTTTCCATTACATGCTTCCTATAAAACCTCCACTTTGGCTAAAACTTTACGGCCAATCCTGAATATCCCCTTTGGGCCATCCTCTTTTGAAAGGGAGAATTAACACAACCATTGTAGCACTGATACCAGCAATAGTTCTCCATTTGTCAGATGTGCCAGAATAAAGCTGCTGTGAATTTTCTGTACTGAGAGCTTTTGGAAATAAAACCACAAGCCTCTCAGCACTTCCTCTGGCAATAAAAGCTCACTATTATATCCATAAAGCACAAGTTTTCCTTGCATCACTAAGAATTATGTTCTTGTTTGTCATTATATTTCACGGTAATAATATCCACTGGGTTCAGCTCACAGAGGAACATAATCTGACTTCTACTAAATCTCAGAGCAGAAAAGAATTAATACGATGATCTTTTCTGTTTTCTTTATGTCTCTGGCTTTGATGAAGATATTCTCTGTGGTTGCTCTATGAAGGATGCAAAAAAAATTTAAACAATAAAAAAACTAAACTGGCCACCTCATGCAAGCCCGTGAGTTTTTCTGTTTCACAAGGAAACAACTTTACAACCAAACGATCGTGCCCCTTCCATGTTTTCCATTCCTGTCCCCAGAGAGACACTGTACACGCTACATCCATGGAACCGAGTGGAAAGAGGGAAACCATACTGAAAGCACTGCAAGATTATGTGTGGAGGTAAAAACTAACGTCATCACAATCATGCAGTCGCTAGTATGGTAATGTTTTGGATTCAGCCAACACATTGACATTGACAACAAACTGAGACCTAAATTGGCTAAAACCTCATCATTGATTGCTGGACCAGGGTGACTGAGAGTTTGCTGACAGTGAATGTTTATTTTAAATTGAATGATGATGAATGCAAAAGAATAAAACTGCTTAAAGTAATGGAACCCAGGGTCTATTTCACCACACATATATGTCGAACACCCAATTTTACTTTGGTTGAAGTAATATCGAGTTTGACCATCTTCTGTGCTCACAGCTAAATAGCTAATAATGAAAGCAAGTGAGGAAGTCAGCCAAACGTATCTAAATCTTTATTTTTTAACCACTAATGAAGCTCAGAATAGTGCTTCACTTCAGCAGTAGCATGAATAAGGTCCCCACACATAAACCAAAGTACTGATAACTTAGTGAGAATTCATTAAAAAAGACTGTTTTTCAAGACTTACCCAACGTCTTGTTTTCATAACAACTGGCGATGAAGGGTGTTGCAGATCAGCAGATTTGTCATTTTTTCTGTGCTATTTTGAGCTTTATTAGTGGTTGAAATTTAGATACGTTTGGCTGACCGTGCCAGTTACGTTCACTTTGAAAACTCACTCGAAAATTCTTTGACAAATGGAAAATATCTTTTGAGGGGGTGTTTGACTAGTATTCATGGTGAATTAGATCCTGGGTTCAAATTACTCACTATCACTTCAATTCCAACAAATTTATCAGTTATCAAAGAAGTTGATGGACTTGTAGCACAGATGTTTGTCTCCTAAACTGTGCAGCTACGACAGCAGTTGCACTCAATGCTTATTATTTTTGTTTCATTTCAGTTTTTAAGACTAGACGGCTGTTTTTAGTTTTCAATTTTAAAATGATTAACTACATGTGTACTTCATTCTTATTCTCGGGGTCAGTGCAGTAAAGCGGAGGATGAGCTTACCACAGAACTGCAGGAGGAATGTGCATCACATCGCCAGGAGGTTGAACCATTCGGACAGGCACAGATAAAACCTTTTTCCCAAATGATTGAGCTCATAGTCGATGATTTCTAGTTGCAGGCAATCAGACTGAAACCAGGAAGCAGAATGCAGAGGAGGTTGCAGTCCTTTCCTTTTTCAGAAACCCTTCATTTTATTTTGTTTACCAGTAAGTGCGCGCATTATTAAAACTTATTAAACCATTTTGATGAGTGAAATCATCTCAAAGCCGTACAGCACAAATGAAAATGAGGCAAATTCCCCGTTTGTGTTGGCTTAGATAATTGTGTTAGAGTTGTGCTCTTACCACCAGCGCTAAAAAGCTCATTATGGCCAAACATGAAAGCAGCAAAGAAACGGAGAGAGACAGGTAATGAATCAACAGCCTCTCTGGGCCATTTCTGTGCTTCTTGTTAGAGTAAGATGCATTTGTACATTTGCAGCTGATATAAACAAACAACTCAATAGTCTCCCTTCATATACAAAATATTACCTATATTTGTTATTATAGTCATGCAAATGATTCTAATGTGTTAATGTGGGTTTTTTTTCATTTAAAATGAGACTCATGTCTGGATCTTACCAGCTTATGATCTGTAACAATGGAAATTACATAATACAATATGACTTAAGTAAGAAGTGGCTGCTATATCATCAGCTGGAAAATGTGGGGTTGACAAATGTTAACCAGTGAGTTGTGGTGAAATAAATGACATCTTCATTGAATGTCAAGTTTACTACATTTTATTATGGATTATGTTTACTGTGTAGAACTCCAAATACGATATGTGGTTTGAAGTATCTTGGATTCATAGCTACAATGTCAGAGTGGAATTTTGTCATTTGTTATATTCTTTAATAGCATTTAAATGAACATTAGAGGCCCTGAAATCCATCTCTTAAAAACACAATGTAAATGTAAAAGGCATGTAAATGTAAATCTAAATGTAAATTCCCACCGCACAGGATTTGTACAGTTGAACTATCTTACGTTGGTCGAAGTAATGTCGAGTTTGACCATCTTTTGTTTTCACAACCAAATAGCTAACAATGAAAGTAAGTGGGGCCACCAGCCAAATGTATCTAAATTGTCATTTTTGGCTCAAAATCTTAAAATATCACTTTATATAAAAATAATATCACTTTAAAATATCACTGTGCTATTTTAAAGTGAAAGGTGTCATTTTTCTGAACAACAGGCCCATGTGTCCGTGAGGAGCGAGGAAAATGATGAATCTGCTGATCTGGAACACCCTTTATCCATTTGTTATGAAAACAAGACACTGGGTAAGTCTTGTAAAATATTCCTTTTAATTGGTACACTTATGTGTAGGGACACTATTCATGCTACTGCTGAAGTGAAGTGCGATTTTGAGCTTTATTAGTGGTTAAAGAATGACAATTTAGATACGTTTGGCTGACCGCCCCATTTATGTTCATTTTTAGCTATCTGGCTGTGAAAACAAAAGATGGTCAAACTCAAACATCCTTTTATCCAACATGAAATAGCTCTTGAGGGGATGTTCTACTCATATATGTGGTTTTCTCATTTTAATTGACAGTATGATAAGAGACAAAGTGCTGTTCCTGATGCTGGGTCAGTGAGGGTCTGCATCTTTCCTAAACCACGAGCTTCACCATTGGATGTAAATGAACAACATCTCCTCAGTCATCGGAGAGGTATTTACAGGCAGCGCTGCCAACCTGGCTGTGACTGATGGTCAATACAACCTGCTGCTGACTGCAGGAGTGGAGTGTAAAATCACTGCAGTCCAGTCCGATGGACACATTACACCTCTGCGGTGTGACTGAGACCAGTACATCTTATCTGTGTCCCTGCAGCAACAACTGCAACAGCTGTTCTGTGGTGCTTCCTTCATGTCACATTGCTCTTTAAACCCAATAACCCATCTCAGACCTTGTCATCCAGTGACATCCTGACACTGCAAACGCATAGGTGATTCTGATATGTGCAAAACATAACATCATAGCTTTTTGTCTTTCATTTAAGTGTGTGGCGACTTTGTGTGACATTGACAAAGCCCGAAAAAAACTGCTTGGGAGCTAAAAATTTTCTGCAACCATTTCATTCTTACACTTTTCACAGAAACAGCAAAAAATGTAAATGAGAGCAAACTTATTAGGAATTAGTCTGTGATAAATTCTGTGAATTCAATACAGACAGCATTCGACAGAAGCAAACAGATAAAAGGCTGGCACTGGGGATGCTGTAAATGCTGCATCATTACATCCTGAATATTTCATGAACATACTAATTAGCATATTGCACGTACACAACAGTTTTCCCTCATTTCCTTAGCACATTGACTGTAGACGGTCCAGTTATAGTATGAGCATCTCTGTGTAAATGTTTAATGTTAGAAAACAATCCATTACATACACGTCCAGCAGACATGGAGCAAATTTTCTTTTGCAGGAAGACTGAAACCTAAACCATGAGTGAAACAGAAAACATGTGGGACTTAAGTGTTCAGTAAGAGTACTAGAAAACTTGCATCACCTGCCAACACTCAGCTTATTCATTCGGTATCCATGTCAAGAAAAGTCTTGCCGAGGTGCCTGGGGAGCCATGTTGGGGTATATATGCTGTGCAGCTGTTTGCCGGTTCGAATCCTGACCAAGTCGAGCTTTTCCTGCATGTCTCCCTGGTTCCTGTCTCTCTTTCCTCTCTCTGTGTTTAAAAGGCAAAAAGCCCCCAAAAAACTAATATTTAAAAAAAGAATAGCCTTGTCTGAAAGCTGCTAACTGCTGGGCTAGTTTTAGCTCCCTAGCAACAAAGGCAAGATTAGACTGAATGGTGTAGAAGGTGTACACAATATTCAGTTCACATTTGTAGCTTCACACGGCACAGACACACACTTTAATAATCAGTTCCAGCAGAGAAAGGTCAGCTTATTCGTCATTTTCTCCTGCAGTATCTGTGTCCGGCCTAAAAGCTGCTAAAAGCTCTCTCGCTGCATAGCAAGATTAGACCAAATGGTGCAACTATTCAGTTCACAACTGTGGCTTCATGATCCATCAGTATAGATCAATGCATCCATTCAATGCATCAACTCACACACACAGACACAGACACACACACATATATATATATATATATATATATATATATATATATATATATATATATACCAATATTTTTTTACCAATTTTTTAAATTTTCACAGCACACCTGTGTCAACATTTCCTTCCAAAACTATCTCCTGCTCGTTCCTCATCATTCAAACAGCAGGTCTAGTAGCCAAGTGCCTCAATCGCAGCCAAGAAAAAGACAGTGAGGAAATATACTCATCCCCCATTGGGAATAAATCAGTGGTGTGGAAATATCTTAGATTTAGCTGGTAGATGACTAGTGGTCAACAACACATCCAGTATGCAATACAAACAATGCAAATATGATGCTGGTGTGAGCATATGTTTTTAAATTTTTATTAAAAATCATACGATTTTAGATTTTAGTTTTATTTTTGTGAGCTAATAACATGTACCAGAGAATTTAAATGAAAATTTCACATGATTGTGCTTGGTAAAAACTTCTCGGCTAACAAACAAAATCAACCACAAAGCGTGTGTGAAGTAGTTGCAGGTGAATGTGTAGTTGTCTCCTCTGAGATCATTAGCAGATCTAATGAAAACAAAGTTAATTAAGCAGCAGCTTACTTCCTGTCTGTCTGACAACCTTTATCTCAGGTTCCTTGTTTGTCTACTGCTGTCAGTGTCTCTTGTATCATCTCTCCTAAATGTAAAACTTCTGACTCAACAAAGAGTCTATGACAGAATCTGCACATTACTTCATTTGGCCTAATAATGTCCGACCAATATACAGACGGCCACCAACCAGGCACACTGTTTTTTGTAGATTTAATATGCCCTTACGCTTTTATTCTCATGCTGTAAAAATGAGCGACAATTCCAAAAGAGTTGATTTAACATCCAACGCAGCAATGTTGACCAACAGCAAAGAGAGAAATCTGCATTATTTTGACAGCAAGAAGAAGAAAAAAAATAATTATATGGTGCAGCAGATGGCTGGGAGATGCAGGCAATATGGTGATGTTCTGTCTCACAGCAGTCTCAAGTCTTCAGTTTTAGCTGTGACATGTAAAATACTCCTGCAAGTAACATGAACAGCTGTTTGGGAAATCTGACTGCTGAAACTGCAGACAGCTGATGAAAATCTCCTGTTAATATTTCCACTAATAGATACACATTGTACAGGCAGACGCAAAACATAAGACAATACAGCAGAAAACAGAAAGCGCTGCGTGAGATGCTACTGTGACTGATGGCTGAATGTTTTCATGGTGGATTTGTAGCTCTAATATCCTCGTGCCTTGAAGGGAAAAAAAATCCACCATAAAATCAATAAATACCCGCAGCACAAACAGCTACATATCACAGTGAGGTGTTGTAAATATTGGTGGATAACTGGCCACAACATAAAATCTATAGTTAGCGTTAGCTTTCAGTACATCACTACGCACAGACCACAGAGCCAGTGGAGCTCTGAATAGAGGATGAGCTCCTTAAACCGTTGCAGGTAATACTTGAAGAAGTGATTACAGCGTCCTCTGAACTTTATAATCTGTTTGAGATGTGGAACAGTTTCATTTAAGCTTAGTGGATTTCACTTGCACAGATTTGAGTAATGCCCTCTGATAATCTTATCATATAACAAGCTGATATCCCTTAAACGTCTTAGAATATATCTGAATACAACAAGCAACGCCACAAACTATACAAAAAATATTATGCAATTTAAATGCAAATGATTATTAGGACGAACACTCCAATATTTAGTTGTGGCAACAAGTCAAACATACATGATATAAATATACTCTGGATTATTTTTACTCCTTTTAAAGGGTCTATACCCATCTCACTTTATGACTCATACTGCTGCTGGGGGCTATTGATGAAACAATGGCAGGAGGACTCCTGAGACTGAGGCAAAAAAACTAACACAGAAAGAAGAGAGAAGAAGAGGAGTACTTGTGCTTTCCTCCCACTTTCTCCTCGAGCTGTCCAACTCCCACAAGGAAAAGAAATCAAATCAGCTGTCAAACAGGTGACACAGCAGTGTTTATGCAGGAATTTCCGCAGCCTTTCTGAATCTCAGACGTATTGCTTAACGCAGCCAGACAATGCAATTTTGCAGCAATAAAGAGCAGACTCTTCCTATATATAACTATGTAACTGTTATTTCTGAACCGCTGGAAACAAGCTGAGAGTGGCAGACTGTAAAACCACAACACCTGTACCACTGTTGTGTGCATATAGCTGCAGGCAATATGGCGCAATGGTGTGATCGGTGGATTTTGAGCTACATTTTTATCAGTGATGAGGATTAATTTTCTAAAATTCTATGTATTCTGTGATGGGTACTGTTTTACATTATATTCCATCTATCCATGGAGAAAGCATCATAACTATGCACTTGTTGACATGTGACTGGTTTCTTGAAATTTACTTACTCATTGTTTCTTATCCTTTTATTGCTCCTGGATCCAAGACTGCTGGGTGGTGGATCAAGTAAGATGGGTGGTGATGGCTGATATATAAATGCACATCGATCAGCCAGAACAGTATGAGAACCATCCTATATTGTGTAAGATGCCCATCTGCTCCCAAAATAGCCCTAGTCAATTGATGGACAATGTGAAGTCTTATTTGGCACTAAGATGTTAGCAGCAGATCATTCAAGTCTTTAAGTTGTGATGTGAGACCTCCATAGATCAGACTTTGTTGTCAAGGAGTCAATCAGGAGGAATCAGGAGCCAAATCAACACCTTCAACTCAATAGAAGCGTTTGTGTTCTTCAAACAATTCTTGCACCATCTTTACAGAGTGGCAAAAGCATTAATTTGCTGAAAGAAGCCACAACCATTAAAGAACACTGTTTCCATGAAGCGGTGCACTTGGTCGGAAAAAATGTTTAGATAGATGGTGCATGTCAAAGTAACAGCCACATGAATGGCAGGGCCAATGGTTTCCCAGCAGAACACTGTCCAAAGCGTCACACTGGTGTCATGTTGTCCGCAGGTAAGTGATGGTAATGCTCTTGGCTGTCCACATGATGTAAAAGAAAACATGATTCATGAAACCAGGCAATTTCTGTTGTTCTGATGCTCAGTGTAGGTGATTTTGGCGGTAGATCAGGGTCAGCGTGGGCATACTGAACACTTGGCAGCTATGCACATGGGACTAGAGCCAATCCCACTGTGGAAACCAGTTAATCAAACCTGTATATCTTTGGACTGTGGGAGGAAGTCAGAGTACCCAGAGAAAACCCACAAGACAAACATCCAAACTCTAAGTAGAAAAACCTTTTGCAACACTCAACAACTCTATCTGTCAGACCCAACATTAACTTTTTTCAGCAATCTGAGCTACAGTAGCATTGGCAAACAATGCATATAAATGAATGTTAGTTGCTTATGATGCTGTTGGCGGTTCACTAGTTTTCCTTCTTTGGGTCACTCCAAACCATGAGCATCCTACAAGAACTGAACCTTCGGAGACACTTGTCAAAGCCACTGAGATCCTTATGTTTTCCCAGTTTTTAGTATCTTTAGCATGATGGACTCCCTCACACACTCTACTACTCTGACAAGTACCTTAGAGAAATCATAGGAAAACCACGTTGGATGACAGACACGTTGATATGAGCACATTGCAGTGATTCACCTGATCCAAATATAAAAAAAGAGAGAACACAGTGTTACTTTAAACTTGAATTGACACCCATTCACTGTTTTCCACTCACAGTGAAGCTGTGCACTGGGATCAGGCAAATAAAGGAGATGATGCATATAATATAGAAAACTGTTCCCATTCTCTGATTATTAATGACTGTGTTCAGTCATTAATACAAAATGCAAAGGCATTTCATTCCTGAATATAAGAGCATGAATGGAATAATGAATCCTGTCGACATAATGTGATGAATCTAAGTTAAAATTAAAAAAAGCTCTGGGCAATGTATTCTATCAGTGGTTCCTGTGAGAGGAAAAAGAAAAATCTGAGTCCCATCCCCCAGAAATCCTGTGAGGTGAAATCAATCAGCCACGGAGAGCTTATATTTATCAGGCCTGCTGGTAAAGGATAGTGTGCGAGGTCTCTGTCAGATTTTTTCCTTCTTTGTACAGAGCTCTATCAGCAAACATACACGAATCCACAAACTGATTTAAGTAGACAAAGAAAACTTGGGGAATTTTAATTATGGGGTTGCATTGCTTTTTATTTGTTTGTGAGTTAAAGCAAAGGCATAACAAGCCAAGAACTCATAAGTGGAAGACTCTTATAGTTACTTTGTGAAGATTAAGATGTTCCAGCAAACACAAAGACATCAGCAGGAGTCTTGACAGTATTGTTCAGGTTTCACACTCTGGTATTTGCTTCCCACAGGTGTGGATGGAGCATGTGTTAGTAACCCTGAGAAAAGAATCAAGGTCTTCTGAATCGACTTGGGTAGACTCAGTGTAAACAGACTCCAGAGGTTTCTGCATCTGATGCCTTTTTCTGCTCTCTTGCGTGGGAAGTTGGAAGGAAAGAGGAGGAAGCTCGGGTGCGGAGACGGTCAAGAGTTCAGGCAGGTTGGCGTGGCCACCGATCTGTATCTGCTTTCAGTTTCCATTGGAGAGGAAGTGTTGCAGCAGTAGCTGTAAGCAGAGATGGAGCTCTAACTGGACAAATTTAGCCTGTGTTTATGCACGTTGCTCAGTTGCAACCTCTGCTGATTGGGAGGGAACTGCTATGGTATGAACTGCTACTGCTTCAAAGCAAAAGATATAAAATCTGGTATGACTAGGGCTGCAGTCCTCTGAGTCCCATGATACAATGGATATAGGAGGGATTGGTGGGTTCAGGGCAGGGCTTAGTAAAATGTAATTATAAATGAAGTGAGTCAGAATGGTGCAGGAAATCCAGGCAAAGATAGAAGTCAAGTAGGATATAAAATGGAGGAAAGCAAAGGAGATTTGTGAAGAGTGGGCATGAAGCAATACCTGTGCTGACCCCTGGGATAAACACAGGATTTACCAAGGTTATGGTGGGTGTATTCATGAGCTGGGTAAATCATGAAAGGCAGATACACTGGTGGTGGTAGGAGGTAACTCTGATTTACCTTACCACTACATTGCTTTAGATTTAGACTAATTTGAAATGTAAAAGAAGCAAGAATTAATGGAAATTTGCTTTAATGTTGAATTAATTCGCTTAAACCATTAATACACTATACTCAGAAAGATAAAAAAAGAAGTTAAAAATAAGCTCACTGTTGTTCATTGTTAGATAGAACACCCACACTTGGAAAATGAACACTAGCTGTAGTTCGAGTTAGAGAAAAATGTCCAAGTCTGTGAGACCAGACTCAAGGTGGTTGGTCTGGTACTAAGAAATCCAGAGAAATTAGCATCAGACTCTTGTAATAGTATCAGATATCATCCTTGTATTGCTGACACTTAAAAGACAATTAAAAGTATGCAACATAGATAACATTGCTTTAAGACATCATTAGATTCTTTGTCACTGCCTTTGGAGCCTCAAAAAGCTCTATATAACTTTTTCTCATAACTAGTACCCGTTGACAGAAAAAAATCTGAGGTCTAATAAGTTGTAGCTCAGATCAGTAAAACAAATATAGGCCAAACGCCAAAACAGATGTAGATCTACTTTTCAAATGTGTCTATAAGTAAATGTAGATGCCTCCTCCCTGGTGGTGCTGTTATCTATCAGTTGCTAAATAATTCTCCACTTCACATCCACCATGTGCTTGCAGTAGCAGCGCTACAGCAGCAGGAGGCTGACATTTTTCAGAGCAGTCCTTCTCTAACTGGTTTTGTGTCACATTACAGAGGATCAATGGTTTCCCTGTGAGAAGACAGACATGCTCATAATGTGGGGAGTGAAGCACTAATCATGGTGATTGTCAGTGAGAGTTGGGGCTGATTAAGCACTAGAGTTTTAGGCGGGCTGCTGTGTCTGTTTGCCTGTATCTTCACACCATGGAGTGCAGTGTAACAAAAACACCCCAAAATACACGAATACCAAGTGCCTACTGAGGATACTTGATATAACTGCTGCTACACTGCATGACGAACATGGTGGTGATGACGTGGCTTTGAAGGAACTGCAGCTGTGCAAAAGGGTTTTCAGATTAGCTCTTTTAGAAAACAACAAAATATTAATAAAATGCAAAAGTTTGCTGTCAACACCTGCTCTATCACAGAAGGCCTGGACTTTTTATGTAAAAATATGAAGACTAACATACGGTCAGTTGATCCTGCTTCCAGTCTAAAATTCACTGCAATGGCAGGTCTTTGCCTTTGTCCTTTATAAGACTAATAAAGATAACATCAGCTTTTCTAAATTCATGAAAAACTGTGACAACAAAATTATTTTTGGGGGGTTTGCTTCTATTCTACTGCATCAGTAATCACTTGCAGTGCTGATAAATATGGCTAAATGATAATTAAGACATTGCTTTTCAGGTGAAGTGAACCAGGCATTATATACCCAACTTCCCCAAATCTAATTACCTACCTGGAATTTGATATCCTTGCATCTTACACTGCTTTGCAAAATGCTTCTGACAGATATGCACCAAACAGTCCAACCATTAATACTGTTGCTGTAAAGTCCAAGGAATCTACTTTGCTGAGCATCTCTAAATGCCACTTTTAAACCTTGTATTTCCACACAGTAAGTGCTTGTGGTGTCCATCCACCATGAAAGATAAGAGTTCATGTTGTTTGCATGGGAGTGACAGAGGTTGCAGCAGTCAAGAGGAAGAAGAGAAGAGCGGAAATATCAAATCTAGTGAGGGGAGAGGTGACAGTGGCTATTGGTTCTTATAACCCCTCCACATCCCCTTCCTGATACCTGCTGCCTCTCACCAGGCGGTCAGGACTCCTGGTGCCAGTCTAACTAGCATATCTTTGAATAAAGCCAAAGTCTTAGCTGCCAAGAACTAAATGCACTGCAATAAGGACAAAAACACATAAAATATATAGTTGACAAATTGTTGTATGAAAGGAATAGTCTCATACAATCGTAAATTAAAGGGATTGCTGTTTTTTTCCACAGAACAAAGTGTTCCCCTCAAATCTGTCATCTGATCTCTGTTCCAGGAAAGGCTGTCTGTGTTCAATTGGTGCTTTGCTGGGCAGAGAGCGTGACTAAGCCTTGACAAGATCAGAGAGGAAACCGTGTTGAATAGACTATTTTCTTAACAGTAGAGAGTACACTGAGATGAACACCTTCTCTCTCTCCATTAAAATGATATCTAATATTAGTCATCTCCCCCCATTCATGCACTCAGACAGAACACAAGTGCTGGGATTAGACAATGGTACAGTGTAATAGTACTTGATTGACTAGATTTGGGTTATTCTGAATACTTTTCTTCTACCATGTTACTTATTTGGAAAGGTTGTAGTTAAATGGGTTATTTTAAGGGAATGAGAATCTTCATCTCTTTGTCGTTTTAGGATATCCCTTAAAGATATGATTTCCTGTTTACACTTGAAAGAGAAAAGCCATTAAGGTGTGTCCAACTGGGACCATTTATAGATTATATCAGGGGCAGGATGTCAACAACAAGGGGATTTATGCAGGACTGTTTTACCCACACCAGCACTGTCTATCTACAACTAAAGGAGACTATATGTTTCTATGCTCATTAATTGTTGGTTGCTCTTGAAAATCTTCTTAGTTCTTGGTTCCTTCTGATTCATCATTACTTTTATTTACTTTTACATTACATTACATTACGTTTTGTTGTTTTTCTCCTTTTGTTTCTTGTATGTGTAATCTACAAGGTTGTGCACGTGCAGGAACTGACACGTTTTTGGTAAGTACATCCAGAAGATTAGAGGACCTTTGTTATCATGATTGCCATAATAAATATGAGATTGAGGTTGGGGGCAGTCACAGATAAAAGACACAATAGAATCACAGTTATAAATGGGAAACCAGCAGCAGTCTCTTGTGTAAACATCCTGTGTTCGTCAAGCCCAACTACTGATTGGTTTGATTGATTCAATTCCTATAGGAACTCACTGGTTTTAAATCAATTCAGTACTTAATGAAGACCAGGTTACAGAGACTTACATTTTTATGTAGTTGTGAGCATAGAACATCCCAACAGGTCATTTGAAAGATGTCAATGATGCTACAGAGAAACAACTACCCAGCTGCAAAACTAGAAAATCTGGTCAAGATTCAATCTATAATTATTCAGTAAACACAGATATAATTAATACAATACAATGTAATGATTGTTTAATGTTTACCTGGTTGTTCATCACCTCTATTAAGTTTGTACACTGGTACAAACATGGCTAATGTTACTACATTAGGAGAACTTGCAGTCTTACTATTTGGTTTTTCCCTACAGCCAACTATAGTGCTTCAACTAAAAATAATTGCCTGAATCATTTCCTGTACACTGTAATTATACAATGATTATTAAAAAAACCGAGTGGCACAAAGAGTGAATATTGCATTACTAAAAGAAACAAAAAAGGGTCTATGGGGAAACATCAGCAATGTTCTTTTTCAGTTGGCTGGAGTGTCGGTGTGTGTTTGACTGACAGCAGCTGGTGGGATGAGCCTCACCAGGGGGAACTGGAGACAAAGATGGAGACAAACAGTAAGTAGCACACCAGCATTTAACAACACTTAGGTGATATTTGCAGGTGCGATCATATATTGTTTAGTGGCACTTTACAACAATGATGCAAACCAGGGAACGAGACCATGTTTTAATTATATTGCTTATCCTTTAGAGGATGGTATGAAGGCTGCAGGCAATCTGAGCTGATTGGCAACAGTCTTTCACAGAGACATATAGGCAAACGCTCATGCTCGTATTCACACCTTCAGTGTCACCAATCATCCTCCAAGTCTTTGGACTGTGGGAGGAAACTGGAATACCTAGAAAAAAAACACAACTACATGGGAGCCTGCAAACTCCACACAGTGTTCTCAGGCTAGAAGAGATATAAAATCTCTACCCTCTATCCTCACTGGATGTGCCAAGAAAACTTCTATCAGGACGGCGTTCAGATGTTATCCTGATTGGATGCCCAAACCACCTCAACTGGTTTCTTTCTACTGCTCTCCTCAGAACTTCCTCTAGATGTCCACGTATATTCACAGTCTCATTTTTTTTGGTCACTACCCAATGCGTATGCCCATCAGTGAAGGTTGAAATGTAAAAGGAGCCAAGATACACTGAGGTGCTGACTCTCATCCCAGCAACAACAACAGAAGACACTCTTCCTCCCAACCTTGCCTGGAAAACCAGGCAAGGCAAGGATTAGTGACAAGGGGGAAGCCTTTGTGGACGTCAACACCTACTGGAAAAATGGGTTATATCATATACAGCACAGCTCTCACTTCATACAGAGCCCAGATGGCTTGTACCAATTGCTCCAGAGGCCCATATGCCCACAATATCTCCTATAAAATGCCTTGAGGAGCTCAACTCAAACTCAACCAAACACAGACTGGAATGACAATACCCCTGATCCCTCAGGGAGTCTTGCAAAAGGACTGTGGCCAGGACAGAATTTGCACATATATGAAAAAAGATATTTCTTTTAGATCTCACTGAAAAACAACACAAACATTGCATAACACATGTCTCACGAGGGAAAGCACTTGTCATTTTCCCCAGTAACATTACGTGTTTGCTCAGTTTATTAATGGCTCTAAATATCAATTTGTTATTGCTGCAAGGAAATGATGCTGTGATTCAGCTGGAACTTTTATCTTCAAACGTGTGAGGCTGCCGAGTTATGAACACTATGAAGTCTGACACATAAAAATGATCTTTTTATAACAATGTCTGTACATTATACTAAAAACTATTATAAAATACAGAACAGATAGCCTGGTTCAGAGTTGGTATGGCTGTGTTAAACAAGTGATAGAATGTTAAGTGAGAATCAGTTTCAGTAAAAGACTGGTATGTAAAAATTAACAAAATCCTGTGCATCAAAGCAACAGTGAACAACAGGCCTGTGTCTGTTGGTTGTGACTGTAACAACAACATATCATGGAAGATGTTCAGCACCTGACTGTGGCAAAATATTGGAGAGTTTAATACTGGACAACAGTGTGGTATTGGCCCTTATGGATGTGCAATTCACCAGCTAAAGCTAATGTTTGCAGTTCAGAGTGAGCTACATCCATTATTCTTTCAGTTCAGTGAATGAACTGAAAGAATAATGTCTCAGTCTTTGAAGATCGCAAAGACTGAGATTATAGAAGACTCAAGCTTCATATCTGCATCTGTGAGTGTGTTTGTTGGTCTAAATGTCCATATTTGTGAGTTACAAACATTTATCTGAAGTTGGCAGGGTTGCCATGGGGACTGTTTCTAATCAGTAAACTACCTGATGCTTCACTACAGTCTCTTGTGACCTCTGATTCCTGTCCTTCTCAATTAACTCTGAGGCAGAATGTGAAGGAGAGATGCACAGACAAAAATAACTGCACAGATGGGCACGGAAAACCCTTGACGCTCTCGTCTCAGAGCTCTCATTCAGATCTAGCAGGTTGGATTATTGGTACAAAGTGCTTTAACTGCCATTCCACGTGAAACGTGCACAATATAAAACATTGGCCTTTGCATATGTGATATACAGAAACAGGAAATATATTACTGACATTTGCATTGTAATTGCTTTGTTAGGTGGTCTGGAGCTATTTCAAGACTACATGAAAGCTTCAGTTGGATACATAATCCGTTCTCATTTTCTAATGAGGCTTATTGATCTTAATGGGTCAAGCATTGACATTTTTCACCATGTTTAAAGGCTTTCAAGATACCTTGGTATTGGAAATTAATTGTCTGGAAACAAACAGTTCAGTGCTGACCTCTCTCAAATTATGCTTACATATATTTCCATGTGATTCGTGGCCAAATGGCAATTAAGAAATGCAGTTTAATCTGCTTCATTTACAAAATACATGAAAAAAAAATTGGGATTAAAGGACTTATACTACACCGGTTGATTTATAAGTCATGGAGTTCCACAGGCTTCTTGTGTTAGACCAAATCCTGTTCACCTCGTGAGCAGGATTTGGGCAATATCATGAGATCGCACCCATTTAACATCCATTGCTATGCAGATGACAGGCAGTTCTACGAAGCCACACGACACTAATCATATCATCACATTTTAGGGATGTTTTAAAGACACAAAGACCTGGATGACCTGAAATTTCTTACTTCTAACAAAACTTACGTGTGCATGTGCATTATGTAACAAAAATGATCAACATCCCGTCTCAGAAGGACAGAAAGGATGTTAAAAAGTTAGTGCTTGCATTTGTTATCGAGACTGGGCTACTGTAATTCTTTATTATCATAAATGTCTCTGTGACTGGATAAATGTAGCTCAGAATAAAAGGTGCTTTGAGTAGTCACATAAGACTTAAAAAAAAAAAAACACTATATAAATACAGTCCAGTCATGGAACCAGCTCCCAGGGAGGTTTTCCTCCCTAATGACACTGAGTACTTGCTCAAGCTGGGAACTGTTGGATCTTCTCTATAAAATATTGTAAGGTTTCAACCTGGCTATGTAAAGTGCCTTGAGATACAAATAAAACTGAACTGAAATTAATTAGGTTTTATCTTAGCAGCACCATTAATTTTAAAGCGTGTGTGCCCGAAAGGGTTTGGCAGTGGAACAACTTCTCGCTGCTAGCTAAACCCTGGTAATCAGGTTCTTTGGATTTCATTGCTCAAACAGAGACTGAGTGACTAATCCAGATGAGAAATGAAAATTCATTTTCTTCTATTTAATCTTTAATGCTTGAAGCTACTAAAAACATTTTGTTGATGATCTTTCTGGCACAATAAAACACTCAGCAACCTGGTCAACAGCTGAAGCAGCAACTGTGGCTGTGTCTTCTCTGCATGAACGCTATTTATTTAAGCATTGAAACACCAAGTGGCCGGGTCTGACCCTTTAAATGGACCCAACCAAAAATTAAATCGAATGGGTTCTTTGACCAGTGTCCCATCCCATCCGTTCAATACTTTTTGCATAATCCTGCTGACAAATTAACCTACTAACAAACAAAACATTCCTGGCAGGGGTGAATATATAACCTTGTCGGAAGTAACTATTAAAATAGGGCTCACTTGTGAGTCAAGAGATGTTTGTATCTCATTTATCAAGGCATAAGAATGAGCATCATTTAAATAACACATATTCTGACATATTCATGGTTCAGGAGGCCTTTCCCTGTAAAAAAAAAAAAAAAAAAACAAGATAAAAGACCTTTAATCTAAAAGTTAAGTGGCCCCCAAAGCCCTATACTATCCAACCTTGTGGTATTTGGGTTAAGTTAAGGACTAACCCTTAGTAAACTCAATTATCATAAAGGAAACACATTATTTCTGTCCTGCCAGAACCTAGTCTGTATTGTCTTAATTCATCAAAGTAAATGTGTAATAGAATCTGTTTTCATTACAGAATCAAGACAACACAATGTATCTTAAGACAGATTGAAGTGGATGTGTTCTGTCACACTATCCTGTAATCAAACCAAATAAATATATTTGATTTAACCTCACGTTGCCTCTGGTATCACTACTGATACACTGTTGTAGTGATCAGATAGGACTGATTAGGCAAGTTTGAGCCACATATATTAGCAGGACGTGTAATATCTATAAAGTGTGTTAGCCAGTGTTATTTACTGTCATTTGAGTATCAATCTAATTAAAAAGATCATTTTCATCTCCATGTATAATTTGATCATTTTGATCACAATATCTATTTGAAGTTAACATCACAAGGTGAACACCTGGTCATATTCCCCTTCATTATAGCCAGTGGTTAAATTAAATACACACATGCCTGTCGTCTTTCTTCTTTATTGCCGCCATTTCTTTCTGCTATCGCACTTTCCTATTTTTCCTTTCTATTTCTGTCTGTTCATCTGTCTGCAGTGTGTGGAGCCTCAGATGTCCATTTGGTGGCAGGTCATTACATGACCACAAGTTTCCTAATGAGCCTATTAGCGGCTTCAGGCCATCCCTTCCTCTCTCACTCACCAATCACTCCCTTTCTTCTGCTCTACTCTTCCATACTTTCCCAGTTAATCAAATAATGTCCTTTTTCTAAAACCTAATCACTGTGATAAATTATCACCTTTTTTTTTTTTAAACTCCCTTTCCCTCTCCCTTTTTCTATGTCTATGTGTGTATCTATCTATCCATCCATCTATCTACGGCTAAAAGAATATGGCTGCAGTGCAAGACCACAATACTGACGCTAAACGTTTTATTTTGTTGGATTGTTTCCAGTGACACAAAAATGTGTCATTTTTGGCAAACTATTAAATTCTAAATTATTACCACCATCTTGATGTAATTGAATCTGAATGTGAGGAAAGTCCCTCACCTTAGTGAACAGTCTATATGTGACAAATTGAAAGCTGATCTGTAGTCAATTATGTCTTATGGTACATAGACTTGTATCTTGTATCTTGTCCACGTGGCTGATGGTGGTGTGACGGAGTCCGCCACTGATCCTATCAGGGTGGTAGGTAATTTGGTATTGGGACAGTAATGGAGTATTTAAAGCATGTACTGTAGGGATGACAGGCTTGAGTCAGAGACTTGTTGAAGGAAAATGAAGACTCCAGTAACCTGGTTGATGCTACAGCCACCTGGCGCCACCATTGGGCCTTGGTTTTGTGGATGTGGCACCCTTACACATTACATGCTCTGTATTGATATTGTCATCGAGCTCCACTGGCAAGCAACGACTATAGATATAGTTATACCACTGTGGCCAGGCTGAAAGAAAGTTATAGATTTGTTGAGCTGTCTATTACTCTAACTCTTAGCAGTAACAAGCTAATGAGCTTCTTTAAAAAAAAAACAAACATTGTAACTATCACAAATTAATTATTTCCTTAATTAAATATTTTCTCCTTCCAAAGACTGGCACTGACATTTTGTCTAGTGCAAAACTTGCACTTGGAATCAGCAGTGACACTAATTTATAACTTGACAGCTTCTCTCCTCTGCTTTGGCATCATGTATAATGGTCTATTACTCTTTCAAACACAGACATGACAGTTAATTGAGCACTATGTGTATTTTAAGCACAAAGTGTGGGAAGGAGTGACTGACTTTCAAAAGATGGATGGCTTCTTCTATTTGAACATTTATCCTCTATCTGAATATTTTACTTTTTCTGTTTTTGGCATGTTGAGTTTGGTTTAAAGAGAGAGAGAAAAAAAGTGGACGTAAAGGTGATGAAAGTTCTTTAAAAGCTGCATTTAATGGTGTTCTATTGACAACACAGACATGGCGTTCATTTTAAGTCTGTGTATTTGTTGGTTTCATTGCGCAATTATCAGATCAAGAGAGGCAACCCGCTCTGTTTTTGTCCACACACAGACACACACACACACAAACATAGAGAGAAAGATAAAATGTATGGCACCCTAACAGCTAATGCATTACACAAAAGAAAAAAAAAAAAACCCACACATTACACAACTTGACTCCCCCGTCCGCGAAGGCTAATGACGCCGAGTTATGTGATCACTTAAATGTTGTGGAGAAGTTTTTGGACACCTACACATAAACACAGTTATACAACTATATCTCAAACCACACAGAGAGACGGGCCAACGCACATGCTGCAAGTTCCTATCTATATCTTCAGTAAATACCACGAGTATTTGCCAGATATTCCTGCTAAATGCCTCATTAATGGAAGCACAGGAAGAATAGGTCACCTGATGAGAGAAGCCTTTTACTTAAGTTTACATACTAATAATTAAACTTTACCTACCACGAACTCTTAAACATATATACAGTCAGTCCATTTCATTGGATTATGTTTATGCTCTACCACATTTGAACTTGAGCTACTTCCTGCGTCATGTGTGAATTAAAAAAAAAAAAAATCAGCATTAGTTCAGGGCTGAAATCACGCTGCTCAAACCACCTTAGTAATCCAGATAAATGTTAAAACGGTAAACGAAATCATCTCTTCAAGACACATATTCATGTTTATCTTTATTCCCTTGACTACTCTCTGCAGGACTCTGTAGGGTGCATGTCTGTGATTATGGCAGCTGCCTGTGACAGATAAAGTGACAGGAAGAAAGCAGCTTTTTTTTCTTTTTTTAAACAGAAAACTTAACTTTCTTTACATCTTCTCCAATGACTGACTCAACATAGTTATTTAGCTTTTAGTGTATAACTTAATGATCTTCATTTATGCCTGTTCCCCAGCAGCTTTAGGCACAGGAGCCACCACCCTTCTACAATGATGTGATCTAATTTACATGTATTCTGGGAAAACCAAGACAAATGCAATCAGACTGCTAATCTGGCTAATATGTCTTTAAGGAAAATCCAGTGTGTCGTGTCTGTAATTTATTTAGCCTTTATCAGAGAGTGAAAATGAAGATAGAATGTGAGAATAATGACACTGGTGGTAAGATGCTATATGTTTTAACTATGGCAGCACCAAGACAGCTTTATATTTAGGAAAAGCAACCGACATTTACTCTTTTTCTGGAGTGTCGTCCATTTAGTTCCCATTTTTGTTTCCTTGGCGACACCTGTGTGTATCTCCTTTTGTAAATTTGAGTCATTTGACCTGTTACGTAAAAACGCAACAGGTGGAGCTGTATTTACCTAGTGTTGTAGTCTCAAGATGGCGCCGCAACATGGTGCCGTGCATTGAACTCACCAGCTCTATGTATATGTAAATAGCAAATTCAAAGCCAACCATAACATTTCAACTTGCCTGATGGAGGCAATTATTAATTAACAAGGGTTTTTGTTAACAAGACAACCTGAAAAGTTACACAATGAGGCTTTAAAATTAAAACCTGAACAGACACATGCACAGCCTCTAAAATGAACTAAATTCTACTAGAAAACATTTTTATTTTTACAGAAGAAATGTGTAATCATTGTAAAAGATGAGGTTTTGTGACAGTAATCCTCATGTTTTTCCTGTTTCTTATTTGAAAAAAAAAATATAATGAACACAAGCAGAGAAGCACCGAATCTGTCTTTGTGTCAAAAATATTTTTATCATCCCACTGTGTTGCATAAACAAAAAACAGCTTAAATGTGAATGTTTTGATGTAATTCATTTATTTGAGTTGATGCCATCCCTAATAGAAAATGAGATATCACACATCCGTGTTTAATTCTGCCTGTTCACTAATGAAACACTGGAATTAATGCGGCCTTCATTATCAAGATGTCGTGGAATTAACATGTATTAGGAGCAATGCACACAATAAGTGGGCAGTGACTCATTCCTGTGATGACATCACTGCTTATCATTAGCACCTGACCTTTTACCTCTCATGGAACAAGTGACTACATCTAATATCTGTTATCGACGACAAATGGTTCCCAGAGTCTCTGAGTTTAGACTCTGTGACCTTCAGGTAACATAAAAACACAGGGGGTCTTCTTTAAAGCAGCTGTTTGCTTTGTATGTTAAGTAATTATACACTATTGAAAACATAATTATGAATCTTATATTCAGTTGGCCCTAAATGCCCTACACACTGGACCTTTAAGTACATTCCCATCTGTAAACATGGAAGGAAATTACCGCAAAGTGACTAATCTGAGCAGAGGCAGACAACGGTGATGATGACAGACTCCATGAGCTGGCACACTCTTACGCTTTCTGTCTCACACACACACACACACACACACACACACACACACACACACACACAATAAAGGTTCAAGAGGACCACGTTGTAATTTCTTTGAAAGGGCCATGTGGGCATCCAGCAGGATTTGTACTATGACTCACAGCTATTTGTCTCATGAAGGTAATTTAATACAAACAGAGCGGAAACAAAAATGTCCACTACAGGTTATAATTAGAAAACAATGGGGTTGTGGACCCCGGTGAAATTGTTTGATTGACTGCTAAGAGGCTGATAATACTTCTGTATTGACTTTTTTAATCAAAAAGATTTGACGCCAGAACATTATTTCAATCACGACGAGCGGCACCTATGATTTAAAATTTGTAACCTGGGGAAACACTTCTGTGTTTCCATGGCTTTCAATCTGTCACTGAACTTAAAAATGCAAAAGGTGGAACTGTATTTACCTCGTGTCGTCCCTCGTGTTGCCATCTCAAGATGGCGGCGCAACATGGTGATCACCACTGAGCCCACCAGCTCTATGTATATATAAATGGCAAATTCAAAGCCTACTAGAAGACTTCGACTTGTTGATGGAGGTAATTACTAATTAATAAGATCATAGCTGTGAATGAAAAAAAAACATTTTTTGTTAATAGCTCAGAGAGTGAGACATAATTAGATTAATCATTTGGCCTATACTCCATGAAATTACAATCAAAAATTCCTGTGACTGACATAAAAACTGTTATACTGTATTATACTATCAGCTATAGTGTCTTTACTACATATTACTAGAAGCTTTTTACTTTGTTCATCACTGCAACGTCACTGCAGCGTCTCAGTGAAAGCTATATGTGATCATCTGCTTATAAAATGCTGAATTATACATGTGTTGTCACAGCTGGAAAGTTTCCTCCACGTATGATCGGAGATTCGTTGAACGGTTCAAAAGCAGGCCTACATATCTGAAGCTTCGGCTGTGTCACCGGTCAACTCGGCTGATCTGAGGCTACAGGCACAGTCAGCTCTCTCTGACCAGCGTGGAAGCTGTGACTCACACATCATGCAAGCTCAAGTATCTGATCAGGAGGCAGCCCCTCTACCACACACACACACACACACACACACACACACACACAGGCAGATATGTCTAGGGCTTAGAAAGCCTCCTGTCTCTGAAATTGGTTTCCATTAGCTCCACTGTGATTATTAACTTTCCATTGATGCGGCAGCATAGTCAGAGGCGCAGTGACGTCAACAAGTGTCCTTGATGGAGACGCAGCACCAAGTCACCTGCTGAGGAGTTCAACAAGTGTTTGTGTGCAAGGCAGGAAGATGAAGACAAAGAGACAGAGCATGAGTGTGTGTCCAGAGGGGAAACAGAAGAGCGTACTTACTGCACAGAGCAATGATGTGGCTGCTGTCTTCGTGGACAAATTTCTTGGTTACTGCTTCCTCCATAATCTGTTTCACCTGCACACAGAAGACACAAAGAGTTTGTTAATGTGCTGTAAATCAAAGTCAGAATGGACTGTGCCACCATTGCTTCTGTCTATGAATCTTTTATCTCATCTCTTGGGCTGTTGTCTTGTGCAGGAACTCAGATTTCTTTTAGAGTAAGTCCAAAGAGACATCACAGAGTCGCCCACACTGTATAATTGTCGAGCGGTTTCTGGGAAGCACCACAGCAATTAGCACTTTGTGCCAAAGACAGATAAATGATGAACAACATCCCATCACAAGCCCATCCCTCTGCCTGCCCACAGATGCGGAAATGTTCAATACTCCCTACAATGGGAAGGTGTCGGACAGGTGTTGTTGTTTTCAACAAATGACTAATTGGAATTAAAACGGAAATGATTTATGGTGAAAACCGCAGGGATTCATGTACCCTGCAAAGGTTATGCCAATCAATCAAATGATTTGCAACTGCAAGGTTATCTTTTGGGAAGTAGAAGTTTTGTCAGTCCTATTAAACCATTTGTTCAACCATCTACATAGTTCAAATTAACAGATTTCACCTTGTGCTTTGTTCACATTTATATTTAAGATTTTTAATTTTTTTTTTTGCCACAAATGTGAAGTTCAAGTTGTCCTAAAATGACATTTCAACAAGGTTGGACAATCTCAGACAGCACACCTCAAACATCTGCACCACTGACTTCCAATTAATATCATGACATCCAGGAAATACGCTGCTGATATCACTTGTGTCTCTGGGGAAGAGAGAGCAACAGTGAGTTCAACAGCACGGAGTTAGGATGGTGTTCGCTTGTCTAAGTTTGCTCTCTCTGTAGAATTAATTGTTGTCAGTAATTAATCCGAGACCTGTCTGACACCTCTGCCTTGTTTGGGTGTAATTGATAAACAGGAAGAATTTAATTGCTTGGCAGTATGATAATAAAACTCTGTTCTGACTGCAGTGTCACTCAGACCTTTTCCTGTTTCTAATGGAGGTGTGGGAGGATGTAGAGTTTTTTTTAATCCACATCCAAAACATGAGCCACGCCTTTTTAAACAAAACCCTGATGTGACAATAAATGGAGACTTTTCTCCTTGGCGAAACCTAAAGGGACTCGCAAAATGAAGACCCTTGACTAAGCTGGACAGCTGGATTACTGTGGCTGGAAATAAGGAGAAACAATAGGATGCTGACACAGCTGAACACTTCTCTTTTTAATTAGCCTAGCTGATTAAGTTTTGCTGTATAGAGTGATAGAATACATGTAAATACCAACTGGTAATGGCAAACATAATCCTGCAGCTCATTATCCTGCCCCTCCTCTGCAGGATAATGTGGATAATGATAATGTCCCTGCAGCACTGCAGAAAGTGATAAGAAGTTGCTGGGTTGTGCATCTGTTGGACATGTGCCTCATTACACACTGATACCAATGAATCTGATGCCAGTGTCCCACCCTCGGTATCCACAGTTGATGTTGATGCCCTGACAGGTCAGGGTTGTTTTGGCAGAACAAGAGGAACCTCCACAAGACAAAGGAGACTCATGTTGTATAAGGGTTACAGTGATGATCCAGAGTAATTTAAAACCAGTGTCTATTTCACCACAAATACAGTTACAAATACAAATACAGGGAGTTGAACACCCCTTCGAGATTGTTAAAAATTGTTAGCCAAATAGCTAACAATGCGCTGATTTGCCAGGCTGATGTGTCTGGGAAGAACAAAGAATATGATGAATCTGCTGATCTTGATCTGATGAATTGGCAGTCTTGAAAACAAGATGTTAAGTAAATCTTGTAAAACAGTCTTTTTAATAAACTCTCGGTACACTTAGTAAGTTTTCGGTACTTCAATTTATGTGTAGGGACCCTATTCATGCTACTGCTGAAGTGAAGTGCTATTTTGAGCTTTATTAATGGTTAATGATCATTTAGATATTTTTGGCTGTCTGCCCCATTTACGTTCATTATTAACTATTTGACTGTGCACGAAAGACAGTCAAACTCGATATTACTTCAACCGATGTTAAATAGCTCTCGGGGGAAATAGACCTTGGGTTCAAATAACTCACCAAAACCAATAACTGACCATCATCTGGGAGAAGACCTTGTTAAGTCTGCTAGTTGAGATGTTGCTTAGGGTCTTTGGTTTCCCCTGCATCGATCTGGAGCTGGTTCTGTAGGTTTTAGCAAACCTTAACTATTTCTCTCAATGCACATGTATGTAGATCGTATTTAATGTTTACTGTCCCGGGACAATGAAAATTACACTATGAAAAGTAAAATCTATCAGTATTCTACATTTTTCAAACTTTGAAGACTGCAATTCTCCGTTGCACTTAACCAGTTGAACCAGTCAGATGTGGTCAAACTCGCTGTTTACCATTCCTGTCACACAAGGGCTTTGTTAAAAGAAAACAAGGAAATGACAGCACATTTAAACGTACAACTATCTGAGCCCTTTGTTAACACATATTCTACCTAGTTCTGTGACTGCAGACAGTTCATTCAACCAGATAATTAGTGTGTCACACAAACACAAACAAATCAGAAGTAAATACTTTACTTGGCACCAGCTAGTTGAACTGGCCGCTAATTTATACACCAAGAGACCTAACTCAACAATTAAAGGTTAATTAATGGAAGATATAAAGTATAAATAAGTGATGATCCCATACTTAACATCTGACATCACTCTCAGGTCAGAGCCTCTGACTGACCGCAGCCCACACAGAGGTGTGCGAATGGATCCATACATTTACTCAAAGCTGTAACTCTACCCAGTGGGTTAGAGTGAAGTGATATACAGCTGTCGGTCAGAGCTGTCAATACTATTTCATTCAGCTGGGTGAAGCCACTGTGACACTGACTTTATTTGCGTGTGGGAATGAACCAGTTTAATTAGTGCTGACTGTCACTGCTTATCATTTACACTGTCGGATGTTCCTCAAAGCACAATTAAGTATATGAGGAGTACAGTAATTAGCACTGAGAGCAGCGAATTTGGTTAACATGAATGAATAAAATGAATTTAAAGCAAACACCTCTGGATCTGAAATGTACCTTGAACTATTTTAGTATTAATGTAGCTGTGGTACTGTGGGTTGATCGAACTATACAACTGACTCACTGTTCCAAACAACTGGGAAACACACTTTTTTAGTTGTTTAACACAACACAACATTATTTGATGTCTGGACCAAAAGTTTCACATGTTTGAAGAGCTGTTGCTTCCATCAGAAAACCAGATTCCTCACTGACATAATAACAGATCACAGATCTTGGGGAAGGCAAACATCTCTCATGGCGGCTTCTAACTTGTAATTCTAGGTTGAAGTTATTGGGAATTTTTGACAAATTATATCTTCCAGTTGGTAAAAAAAAACTCCAGATCCTGCTGGTAGAATGGCTGCAAACACACCAATCCAATATCAGCACTAATATAATAGATTTAGCTCATTTAGGTTTCACCTGGTACCTAAACCTTACAGAAGACACAACGGTCAACAACTGTTTTCTCTACAACTTCTGGCTTTAAAGGTGATTCTAGGAAATCAACTACACAGTTGTCACCACCCCCTCTGCCAAAAGAGCAACAAGGAACGACAACAGGGTAGTACTCCACAACCCCCAGGGAAAAGAGGAAGGAGTTATTAAATTAATATGTTGTAGGGATGTGTGTGTCATGACAGGTGAGAGTAGAGGCAAGGACATATGAGTGTCTTCCATCAACTGAAGCCAATAAAGACCCACTGCTGCTGTGGTGGAGTGGTTGTGCAAGAAAAATGTCTCATATTTCCAGGGCTACACGAGGATTTCTGTGCATTACCTGCAACTAGTGTTCCCTCTGGGAGAGAGTTTTGTGCCAGTGGGCGCATTATCAAACCTCAACAAACACAACTAAAGCCAGGAAAAAATAAAAATACTCATATTTTGGCACTTGTATCCGTCTTGAAATGGACCAAGGTTTTGTACACCACACACATTGTTGTTGAGTCCATAGTTCAGTTTGACTCTTTACTGTTTATTAAAGGCTAGTTCCTGTGAGTGAAAAGCAGAGCCTGACTGAAAAAAATCACACGGTAAAGAAGAACAGATTTTATATTTTAAAGGATATTTTCATGATTTTTGTGATTAATTTAGGAAGGACAATCAGATCTATCACACATGCTGAGTGCGATTTTTTTTAGTTAGTCGGACAAAGGCCTTCATCAAGACTTCTAGGCTCAAATAAATGTAATATTTAATTTATATTACGCCACAAATACTAAGCGACTGAGAACCAATAAAGTACACCCAAGGTAATACACTCATAATTGAATCATGAGATTGCCAAAACTTTCCATCCCTTCTAACTGATTATGTTCACATTTTCATACTGATACCTCAAAACAGCAGCAGGCCAGCTAAGCTTTCAGTTACCTGTGTTGACACGATAAACCATCTGCACATCTCCATACAGTGATAGTTAAGAGTTTTAGCAATCCTCAAATTTACTTGCAGTAGATTTGGGTTGACACACACACAGAATGGAGGTGTAGGCAGGAGTAACAGCACAAAAGCTGATTCATGAAGGTAAAACTTAAAAAAAAAAATAGCCACCTAAAAAAAGAAAATCTATTTAAGTGTTCAGTATAGTTTGAGTGTTTTCACACCTTGATCAGACAGATTGTCAGACAGCTCTTTTCTTTGGCACTACATCTTCTCAACCATTGAACTTCCGTTTTCCCACGCATAAGCACATCTACACCACTCATCAGCTGTTTGGGTCAGAGAGGTAACTTGACTTTTGTAAGGATCTCAACGATGGTGCACATTTGCGCTTTTGCAGGCTGTTCAAACGAAGGTACATCCAAGTCACATTATATAGATTTCACTGAGATCTGATGAATGATGTTTGATGATGTCTAAACCAGACTGATACAACTCCATGTTTGTATTGCTCATTTTTCTGATGAGGATTGTGTAAAACCACTGGTTGGCAATGCAGTACCCAGCCAATATTAAGGAAGTAAATTAATGCTAGATCAGTTCAATAAGACAAAGTGTATGATCCAGTAAGAAGTGCTTCAATCCAGACTAAGTGCCAGTCAGAGATGTTGGAGGACTGTTGGAAGACTTAGGAGAGAAGATCTCTTCTTTTCAAGTAGTCTTTAAGAGATTCTTGAGGATGCAGATGATGGTCTGACAGCATTTGGAAACTTGTTTCAGTATCAGAGAACCACAATTTGAGAACTGTCTAGACTGCTATTTGCTTGCGTGCAGTGAGTAAATGTGTTTAGACCCAAAAGTTACTCTTTTGGGAAGGCGACTTGAATTTTAGAATTTGTGAATGAGCAGCTAAGCAGCATATACTTTTTCAGGCTAATCAGTCTATACATGCTGCTGCGTTCTGGACCACTTGCAGGGAGTTCACTGTGCATGAGGGTACGCCGACCAGAAGGGCATTCATGCACTCTGTGCCAAAGGTTGGGTGGTGCTCTATGTCAGTTTTTATAGTTGCATGACCGGAGGATAGTGGGAACATGGTCAGAGAGGGTTGACTAGTCATCAAAAATAACGTCCAGGCATCTAGCCTTAGTTTGGGAGAGGGACTAAGAGGTGGTTTTGAGATTGAGTGGCTGGGATGACTAAGACTTAAATCTTAGAGATGTTGAGTTGTCTAAGATGTTCATTCATTCATGTGACTGTCTGTGACACAAACTAAGATCTCTGGTAGGAATAAAACTTGACAGTTGAGTGTCATCTGCATAGTATTTGCCTGAGAAGCTGTGTGAACATCTATTGCACAGGCTATAAGGTAATAGGGAGGTGTTGAAATTGTGTTGTAACAAAGTCACAATCACGGCATTAGTAGCTCTGTGGATTCACAAGTCTGCACCATTAGCTAGCTTTTGCGCTCTAGCTTCTACAAATGGCTGGAAATATGACTCAAACAGCTGATCTGCTGCATAATACAGTACAGGGCCTGAATAAACTTCTGTGTACGCAGGTGCAATGATTGAAAAAATGTAATGCTAAGGGGCATTTGATGGAAAGATACCAAAATATAAAAATATACCAAAATGAAAAATATTCACGATAATGTACACTCAAATTGATATTGTTCTAAAGGGCTAAAATATGTTAAACTGTGGACCAACCAATATCTACTGCAGGTACATCTGACAGGTTGCTAAAACTCCAACCTACTACTACATGCAGGTGCACAGATGTGTCATCATTCTAGTAACCTTTGTGTGCCATTCATTTCATGAGATGTGACATAGACTCATTGATTCTCAGTCAAGAGAAGAGGAAGCAGCAGCAAGAACACATTTGTGTTTCTTTATCTTTACTAAAACAGGGTTTTCATTAATTTATGTTGTAGAGCACCAAACTCTAGTTATAGAGTAACAGGGAAGACATTGAAATAACTAGTTTTAATGAGTATATGTCAAATGGATGAGTGGACCTGGTTAAGAGTGATATACTTCTATGACTCCAGCAGCTAATGGTTTCTGTGAGGAACGGAGCGAAAGACTCATTAGCCAACTGTCAGTTACATAACAACACATTTTCTTTTTTCCCTTCATTTCATGTTCACGACTACAGCAAACCACACAACAACACATCAACAGAGTCTTTCTGATAAACTAATGAGATTATCAGATGTACATTCTTTCGGAGGAAAAAAAATATGCTACAAAAATGGAAAAAGATAAGAAATGTTTAACACACTGTTCACTAATTCAGAACATTTGTTGTTTGTCTGGGCCAGTTTTCAGCGTTTAGCATCATTATAGATTATAAGCAGAGCAGAAAAGTGACCGTGCCCGAGGGGAGTGAATGTAATCTCATACGAAGTTCAGAGAAAAACAACATCTATAATACACTTATAATTACGCTAACTACAACAATGCATTTCATCTTTAGTTCCCCTTTTCTAGTGTTACAAAAATTTACACAACTTACCCACATCCTACTTTAGAAAATGAGTTACCAATTATTTCTGATGGCGTAAAGTGCATCATGTTTATTTTCACTATCGATTAACCTGCCATTTCCCCATCAGCCCATTGAACTGATTGATTAAAACTCTTCAAATAACCAAATTAGAGTATAAATATGAAGTAAAAATACATTATCAACACAATTTATGGTATATTCAGCTGTGCAACACCTATCTGAATGATTCCAACTAATTAAGAGTCAGCTGTTTTTGTAACTTTCTGAATTACACAGTTAAACAACAAACCGTGGTTTGAGCTACTTTTTTAATTATAGAACCAAGTACAACACCACATACAGCGTAAGTGAGGCTGAATCTCAGTGTCCCTCTAAAGACACAAGCTTTGAATTGACAGTAGTAGTAGTAGTAGTAATAAAGCAGTAACACAACAGTAGTAGTAATAAAATAGTATCAGTAGGGATGGCACAGCACATAGCGCCATGTTATGTTACCTAAGCAACATCAAAATCTGAGGCTAAATTTACATAGACCACAGTGAAACCTCTAGGTACAAGTAATTAAAAGGCCATTTGTTGGCATCTGTGGGTCAGAAGGTAAAGCGACATAGAAGATCCACAAGTTTTTGCTTCTTTATTGTCTTTCGTGTCACCTCATTGTTTGTTCATCCATCATAGTGTCCAAATTTCTCATCATTTATCATTTAAGACTAACAAGTCAATGTTCAACTGGTGAAGACAGATGGCATCTTTTAATTCAGATCTTTTTTTAACTTGGTTCAATGGATGGAAAAACTGATCAATGGGTCAAACGTTTCACTTCTTTTGATTCTCACTGGAATATCTTGGACTAGCAAATGGATTCTCATGAAACATTAATGATGCTTTGAGGATTAATTCTAATCACCGGAGATTATCCAACAGTTAGGTCCCAATTTCCATTTCATTACTGACTGGATTGGCAACTTTCATGATCTCGACAGACTCAACTATCACAATTTTGTGACTCTCTCACTTAATATTGAAAAATTAAAAATTGAAATAACTCCCATGTGGTTGGAGAATCTGACTGCATCCACAGCCAAAGCTTATATCCATCTAACAGCAATTAGTCAGATTTGTGCTTCAAGAGTTCTGAGACAAAGCACGGTAATTAAAAACAACTTTCATTATGACTTAAAATCACATCTTCAGCTTCAGTCACTCATCTTTCCATTCTGTCTATATGAAAATATATCATCCCAGATACAAAAACATACTGGTTCTGCCTTTTACTCAGTCTTGAATAAGATGCATTTGAATTGGACTCAGGTCAAAATGGCTGAAGCTCTGGGTCTCAGATTGGGAAATAAAACACAACTACTTTCACATCTGTAACACCTGTCTCTTTTATAAGAGAACGTGTGTCTCTACTTTCATTGGAAATGTTGATTTGTCTGTGCTTGTTAGAGAAGTTAAGCAACTAGAATCTGTACTGTTCTTAGAGGAAATATTTAAATATCTATTAGCAGACGATGCACAGAAATATTGTGTAGTGCCTGTTTTGCTCTCTCCTGAACAGAAAACCTCTACACGTATGACAAAAACAAAAGGATCCTGATGGTTCAGGTTCATACTGGAAAGCACTTTTTGTCTCAGTACAAGAGACCACCTGCCTCACTTCTGTGAATTAATTGCCAACTGATGCAATTTAACTTCTTTCGGGGAGCTGCTGAAGCTTTCAGTTGCCAAGCAATGCTGAGATAGCTGAGTGCCACTTAAAGAGACAGGCAGCTTTAAAACAGGAGCAGCAGGACTTTGTTCAAATCAGTGTCATTCAGTTACAAAGCACTGACAGGAAGCTCACGGACGATAATGATAACGACAGAAGTGGAGGGAACGTGTATCGCATAAGATTAACCCACAATAATGACTATTTCTATTCAGCTGCGATTCAAGTCCAAAGCTCTGGAGATCCAATAAAACATCTGGAAGCAGTTTTCTTTAAACGTTAACAAGCAGGAAACATTAAGAATTGGTCACATTGACCACAGATGTTCAGATAATCGGCAGATGACTGACCCTTTATTTCACTGCCTCAAGACATCTTGACAACCAAAGCTATTTTCAGTCTTACGGACGGTGTGATACTTCAATTATTTAAGACTGAAACCTGTGGGTGACTATGGGATGGACAGAGGACGATGGAAAACGTAATAGGGATCTCAATGAGAGGTGTCAGGACCCTGATGAAATAAATACTCTATTAATCAACGCTGTAGTATTGGAGTCTGTCATTTATTTTAACTCAGATTTGCCTCTTTGATTTTCGGGTGTCGACATGTCGCTGGTTTGACTTAAACTGGTGTCATGGTTGTTACAAATCAGAGATTTTGATTCCAATGTGACTTTAAGTCATTGATTTGAAGACTCTAACTTGTTTTAGTCTTGAGGATCTTTGGAATCAGACTTGACTGAGTCTTTTAGGTGTTTGGACTTGAACTTGTCTTGAAATCCAAAGGTCTTTACTCAAGTAATAATTCAAGTATATATCAAAATGTATTCTCACTATAAACTACAATAATAAACGTGATAAGATGGTGATGGATAAGTTCATGGGCTGAAATAAAGGAAGATGCATGTCCATAAAGTCCATGACCAACACCAACAAATACCAACCAATAGAAAATTTGCATCAATATAAAGGTTAGTACAGTCACAGCCTGGACAGCAGGTGTATCACTGACACACAGCTCAGAGCATCTGGTCTTGGTATTATCTAAAACCTCCAGATTAGCTTCAGCTTCACAATCCTACAGGCGTTTTTAATGTAACATGTTGATCGCATTTCCTTCGTTCTACATTTGAAGCGAAGCCACAAATGAGAATTAAGGGCATTTGATTTAGTAAAGATGATGTTTGGCCGGATATTTTTAGCCTGACCTTTCCTCCTCCATTATAATGATGATGGAGACTATACGCGCTCACACGGATCCTTTCAGTCTGACTGTGGATGTGGACGGTGGCGCTCGCCGCTGAGAGTTTCGATTCACAATCTGCTTGATTTGGGTTGAAAAATGACATTCAATGCTCCTGGTTATGTGTGTGTGTGTGTGTGTGTGTGTGTGTAAGGGTTACAGTAGCAGTGGGCAGAGAGGTTAAAGAAGTAATGATTTACTCCTCAGTGAGGAGATGTGCGGCTCCATCAGCCTGTATCTCTGTATGTTACATCTGCTCAAAAATACAATATCACGCACGCCACACACACACACACATACATATATATATACATATTATAGTAAGAGGTGAACAATTGAAACTTTGGTGTTATATAATAACACATTAAAGATAGCAAGTAGGCAGTAAATATTAAATACATCTAGTGTGATTTTATTGTCACATAAACTGAAACAGGTTGTGTGATTTTATCCAGCACCTGTTTGCTGAAACTTAACTGAACATTTTCAACATCATAATGTGTTAACGCGTCAGACCAGATTCTGAGCGTGTGTTTTGTGATATGGTGTCAGATGGTAAATGAACAGATGTGGATGTGCAGCTCGAGGCAGCGCCTACCTCCCGTTTCACGTTCCATAATAATTTCTCTTTGTACTCTTCGTCCGTGCAGCCCTCCATGTCTGCTGCTGCTGCCGCCGCCGCTGCTGCGCCTCCGTCCGCCCGTGCGTCAGTGTCCGCTCCGTGCGCCCCTCAGCTCCGTCTCTCTCTGCTGCCTCCGTCTCCGTCCGCTCTCTTTCACAACATCTATACTGGCTTTTTTTTTTTTTTTTTTTTTAAACCTCTCCTCGTTTCCTTCTTCCTCCCTTACCTCCTTCCTTCCTTCCTTCCTTTCCCCCTTTTTCACTGTGACTCGGGGCTTGGACTCTGACGCAGCCGAGCAGCTTGACAACGACGTCAGAGGATCCGCCTTCCTCACTACACTGATCAATGGAGGAGGAGGAGGAGGAGGAGGTTGACACACACGCACACACGCACACACACACACACACACACACATATCAGGAAACAACGCTGCAGACAACACTGCAACCTGTGGAGCCGCCACTTATTTATAGCAGCTTCTGTTATATATATATATATATATATATATTTGTTTCGTTTGTTTGTTTTTTGCTTTAAGACACTAACAGTTAAGTTGATGCAAATGCCTCTTTAATACCTAAATATATGACGTCAACGTGAAGAGCATGTGATGCATTATTAATGAGCTCTTTTTTTTTTTTTTATGATGATTCCATTCACAAACTTGCACAGGAGCACCGACACACAGACAAACGCGCGCGCACATACACAAAACGCACGCACGCACAAAAACACACACACACACACACACACACACACACAGAGAGAGGGATCTATAAATAGTGCTGTGTGAATCACACCTTGTCCGTCCTCAGAGCTGATGCCAGCCTGGCTCTGCTGCAACGCAGATGATGTCACAGCAGCGTGATGTGCCATCATCTCCTCTGTTACAGTCTCTCTCTTCTGTCTCTTGTCATCAAAACCTCCTGATTGTGCCTCCATGTGGACCGAGGCTGCACCTGCAACCAGAACCAGCAGTTACCTGCACATTACACACTATTATAATCTAATCTCCTTCTGTCTCATCAGTCATTTAGCAAATGTGCTCCAACTATGGTCTGCTATTATACTTTATGTACTTGAGTGTTTTCTGTGTTAAAATGACATGTGGACATCTTGTACTCAATACAGGATTCTAGTTGGCAGGCAAAGGTAGTGATGTTACGACAATGCGAGAAAATCTGTTCAGGTTGATAAAAAGTGGAAATAACAAAATGATGAAAAAAGTGAGGAGAACACAAAAGAAATGAAAGCTTTGTGGACTTCTTCACAACTTAACATAGAGCAGTGTGGCCCTTGTTTTATTTCAATATATATTTTATATGTTATCCAAATTGAAAATGTACATTAATGTTCATCTTTTGGTGATGTAAAAATATGTCCTGACTGTATTTCTGGTAATAATCATCCATCCTACAGAGGAGTCTTGTGCCGAAGTTCCCAGTTTTGTACATATACATTCATTCTAGTTCATTCTATTCCTGGAAGAACCTGAGGCTGCTGATCAGCTGCTGCTGCAGATTGTGAAGATGAGGTTGAGATGGCTGTTGACTCTGGAAGACAGACAGACAGACAGACAGATGCAATATACATATATATAAATAAACATATAAAACACATTCAGATAGATACAAAAAGTCGTCCAGGATAAATAGATAGATGGTTACATTTGTATATTCTACATTTGTTATATTATATATTGTTTCACCTTTGATGTGTGTTTGAACTTGTCACAATCTGCAGAAAAAAAAGTTTTATATTAGCAGTTTTTTTTAGTAGTTTTGTCCAGTTCTGATAGTAAACACAAGGTTGTAATGAATCCAATAAATGTTTCTTAAACGTATGTATGACTCATGTAATGTGTTGCTGAATATTTAAATTATGATGATTATGTAGAAATAAATATGTTCATGTTCTTCATGCATTCATATTTATATCACGTCTGTTTAATTAGGACGACACATCTCTGCTTGTTTGTTTCAAAACGTATTTTCAATGATGGAATTCAACGTATTTAAATTGTGTTGTAATGTAATTATGTATCTGTTGTATTATTTCACTGCAAATAGAATTACCTTCGAGCCGTTTCACCGGAAATGAAACTGTAATGTATGTAATGAAGTTTAATGTTATAATCAGAGCTGTGTGAAGTTATTGGCTTTTTATTGTGAAGAAGCTGCAGCAGCGTGATGGATTACTTACACGTTTGTCTGCTAAACCAGACGACCAGCGAGACGTTTTTCATCAGTGGAGGATGTAGAGTTCAATCCATCGGGTGGAGGACGAACAGCAGGTGGTGGTCAGGTACAACAACTTCATTATATATATATATATATATATATATATATATATATATATATATAAATGCAGAAAGGTGCAGCTCTTTAGAAGAAACTTAGAAGAAATCGTGTGCATCATGTTTATCTCTTATTGGTTCCTCTACACACTTCGAGTATTAAATCACAGTAACAATGTCAGTATTTTCAACTTTTCTTAACTTCTTTAACTCAGTGGTGGTAAAGAAACAGTATAAAACAGGATGTCACACATCTGTTGATTTCTGACGCATTCATAAAAGTCATAAAAGCGTCAACTGTCAAAGGGCAGGATGGTCAGTTATCCACAAAGTACTGAATATATGAGCGAGCTGCAATCTTACAGGCCTAAATTATTAAAGACAAAGACAGGACGTTTCCATGTTGATACACACTCATTTGTACTGTTGTGATGATTAAAATGCTCGACCATCGTGTTTTAGGAAACTACATCACAAATTTGACTATTTTGGAATTTCACAAACGCATCGTAACTCAACAGAGGCAAGTGACATCCTGCTTAAACACTTCTTTTCTACCGTTTCTTTACCACTATTGCTTATTAGCTGACTGGAAAGGCTAACGTAGCACCGATTTGTTTGCATTTTTTGTCAACTGATGTTACCCAAAGATTTATAACAGTAAAATATCGGTTCAAATGTACCGGAGTTCCCCTTTAAGTGTGGGAACCATTTTATAAAAACATACAAATGTTTTGATAAAGTGGGTGAATGATTTACTAAAACTAGCGAACAATATATTGTTTTTCTCTCCAAGGCCTGGTGATGATCACAGGTACTAGTAGACACTGAAAAACTGAAAAAAACATTAAAAACTAAACTAAAATATCTTCTGATAGTTGAGTTCCAACTATAGATTTTCACAAACCTCCTGTTTATTGACTAAGAAAAAAAAAAAAAAAAAAAAGACAAAACAACAATTGAATGACAAAAACTTTTATCTTCACAACAAAAAAAGGCATCGTGGTAAACTGCATTTAAAAACGTCAGAGAAGATTCTTATAAAACTAAAACGGTTTCCTCTTTGGAAAAAAAAACAGAAAACTGTTTGAAATGTTTTGTGTGTATATATATATATATATATATATATATATATATAAAAAATACAATCTATAAATATGAAACATGCTCTCCTGCTGCTTCAGAGAGGAAGTGCGATGACTGGAACATTATTTCATCTAAGAAATAGTGCATATTAGTGATTTTCCTCCATTATTCATCTAAATACAATAAAACACTACAGTTTTTTTTTTTTTTCCTATTTGCTGCTCTCAGTCCTTTAACAACAACTTTTCTTAAATTATGATGGACAGAGCAGAAAACACCACAACTATCAGTCAATAACTTCTTTTAGAAAAGTGGTAGGTGATTTAAAAAAAAAAAAAAAAAAAAATCAAAATAAAATATGATTGATGTATGAAACTACAGTGAGTCCAGCATTTTTTTTTTTTGGAAGGTGGGAGTCTCGAGGGTCAGTGTCCGAGCGGCCGGTCGTCGTACGTGCTGTACCTCTTGACGTGGATTCTACGGACTCGTTCTCGAAGTTCGCCGCCGCCGCCGCCGCTGGGCCCGTCCTCCTCTTCGCTGTGAGAGCCGCAGTTCTTGTAGCTTCGGCGAGTCGCCTCCAGCAGGGAGTTGTCGGGCAGCGGCATCGTCTCGTACAACAACGTGTTCAGGGTCTCCTCGTAGATACGAGCTTCTGGAAACTCCACCTGAGTCACACACACACACAGAATTTATATTATATATAATGAACCTTGGACCTTTTATTGCCGGACACATCAAATAATAGCCAGAAATTTTATGTTTATCATTCTATTTCTTTATTATATTCTTTACATTCTATTTCTTATTTTATATTATTTAGTTATCATCATTATTATTTTTTTGATAAGACAGATGCCTCAGAAACTCATGTATTAAACATGATACAATTGGCAATAAAGGGTTAAATATGTTAAAAAAATACATAACAAGGAAAATTTGCATCCTACTCTAAGTATTTTACTCTACTAGCTACATTGACACACGTGGAAATGTTCGGGTTTGGTAACTTTCCGACATAAACGTCCTTTAATAAAAGTTTGTTCATAAAACGTCTCTCAATCAATAATTTGAGCGTATTCCTCACACAAACAATAACGACTGAATCAACAATAATGAAGTTTTCGTTTGCTTTTAAAGATCTTTCCTATTTCATCTGCTGTTTTTGTGCACGTGCATTAATTTAAAAACATGTTTCAGGAAAATCCCTTAAAGAAATCAAGCTCCTTTAATTAAACACACACACACACAAAAAAGAGACACAGTCACCTTGGTCTGTTTCTTCTCGGTGGCGTAGACGATGGAGGTGCAGCAAACCTCGGCCAGTTTTCGTCCCTGACCGTAGAAGGACCAGCAGCAGATCTCGTCTCCGATCACGTCTTTGATGAAGAGGACGCGTCCGTTGAAGCTCAGGGACAACCTGTCGAACAGCTCGATGTTCTTCAACAGGTTGTCGTCAGAGTTGCTGTGGATGTTGAAAAAAAAAAATCTAATTAATAAATAAAAAAATGTAGAGGAGACGTCCTTCATGAGCTGAGTTAAACTTCGAAATGGCTTCTGCTTCTCTGAAGTTTGAAGATGGAAAAAAAATAAAAAATAAATCAGAAAACTCTGACCTGGTGTAGGAGTATTTGTTATTGCTTCTGTTGTACACCAGCTTCACCACAGGCTGACGGAGAAAACAGAAGATAGATAAATAAATCAGGATTTAATGATTTAATATCGAAATCTAAACGTCATTAAACAATCAATTAAAAATGTTGACATGAAAGAAGCTGATGTGAATATTTTCAGTGATCAGACGCCTTCAAGTTTTGCAAACTGTGTGTGTGTTTTATCATTAATTATCATTGTCAGTCATCACACAATAACCCTGAATGAGTTAAAGTTAAAGTGATGGTCCAAAGCAATTTGAACCCAGAGTCTATTTCACCACGAATACGAGTCAAACACCCCCTCAAGAGATATTATACGTTGGTCAAAGTGATATTGAGTTTGACCGTCTTTTGTTTTCACAACCAAATAGTTAACAATGAAAGTCAGTGGGGCAGCCAGCCAAACGTGTCTAAATTGTCATTTTTTAACCACTAATAAAGCTCAGATTTACAGATTCATCAATTCCTCGCTCTTTGTGGACACACTGACTGGTTGTTCAGGAAAATGACAAATCTGCTGATCTGGAACATCCATCACCAGTTAGTATGACAACAAGATGTTGGGTTAGTTTTTAATAAACTCTAAGTACGCTAGCTAAGTTATCAGTGCTTCAGTTTATGTGTAGGGACCCTGTTCATGCTACTGCTGAGGTGAATTAATATTTTGAGCTTTATTACTGGTTAAAAAATGACAATTATATACGTTTGGCTGGCTGCCCCATTTACTTTCATTGTTAACTATTTAGTTGTGAAAACTCAATATTACTTCGACCATCGTAAAATATCTCTTGAGGGGGTGTTTGACTCATATCTGTGGTGAAATAGACCCTGGGTTCAAATAACACTGGTCCATCACTTTAAATTAATTACCAAACCATCCTAAAAAAACAGGCTTTCTCTTTGTCAGGTAATCGAGTGTAGATAAAATTTAGACTTCAGAATTAAAATCTCAGCGTGAAAGAAGTAAAAGGGTCTGAATGTTTTCTAAAGCTACTTTGTATCAAATAAAAAAGTAAATATTATCTTTATCTTGTGTTATAAGGTAGTTTTCATTAATAGGCCAAGTAATAACAAAGTTATTCCAGCACTGACTGCTCTGTATTTACCTTGGTAGATGATTGGATGAGCCTCTCCTCTTCTTTACTGGAGGTGACCACAGGTATAACACACAGCGGCTGCTCTTTATTGCCCTGACGAACAGAAAATCATCATATCATTGAAAAACGTTCTGTAAACTTGCAATTTTTTTCTCGCCAGGTAAATCGATTTTTCCGGCCTCTGATTGGACGACGATGAGATTAAACCAACAGGTTGTGAAGCTGCGGGCAAAAGGCTTAACGCCAACAAGTAACAGTGACAACAGCTGAAGTTGGATTCACGAAGAAAAACCTCCGCCTGGAGGCTGAGAGTGGTGCAATCACACCAGAACAAACAAAACCAAACAAACGAAACCTCAGCGAAAGTCTTTAACACGAAGCGTTTTTGAGACATTTAACATGTCACCATGTTGTCATGGTTTGAAAACCACAGTAAATTAAAATGAATTAACAGTTATTATCTAATATAAATGCCAAACATTTTAACTTTGCATAGAGATCAACCTCAACAGAAATCAACCCAACCAATCAAACCGTTTGGTTTGTTCTTTAGCTACAAAACATCCATTTCCATATTCATGTCCTCAGTTTTTTTGCTACAACCGTCCTTTACTCTCACTGACGGTGTTTGAAACGGACCTCAGAGGATGTTGCGGGTCGTGGTCCGTGTGCTCATAAACTACCGTCCATGATGATAAACGAACGACGGCCAACGGGCTCGAAGCTCGGTGACTTATTGCCTCTCCATGTGTTCCCCTGGAAACCAGAGGACGTGTAAACGTCTTCAGCCCGGCGGACGTCCCTTAGAACATCTGTCAGCGTGTGATGCATGTCCACAACAAACTGTGCAACAAACAGCCGCGGGCCAGAGGAATAAACGCACACTGTGGTCCACAGCAAATAAAAAAAGCTGCACCTAAGAGGTTCTGATGTGGAGCTGAACACAAAACAGCAGACAAATAAAGAAAAACCTTTCAAGATATTGTTGTGTTGATGTAAACCACAAGAAGAGAAATCCTCCATTGTAGTATGTTATTTATATCTTCACAGCTATATATTGTGTATATTATATACTGTAATGAAGTAGATTAAATCATCATAAGTGGCACTTAGTCCAGTATAAACCACCTTAAAGGCAAAACAATATAGTCACAAGTATATTGACAAAATACGCTTTTATCAGTTATAGCTTCATTTTTTTGGTTTATTTAAATATACTTATATATTTATTTATTTATACTTATATTCTTTTAGAATAAAATGTACAACTGGTATTTCCCTCCTAGATCAGTGTGACAGTGACAGACCTCAATCTAGAAAACTCCAACACCTTTAAGCAGGATACTTTTAATGTCATCGACCTGAAGAAAATCGAAGACAAACTGCAAACACTTCCATTTCTGTCTCTGCATGAAGGATTTTCTCACAGGCTCACACACACTACTTCATTAGTGTGATATCAAAGAGTGATAGTGATTCTCAGTGAGGAAATGATCAACCTCCAGAAGTACCGAACCGACCCAGGACATCAAGATAAATGTCAGCCTCTGTGCAACTGAGAGTTTCCTGGCAAACTGGCACTGCACTGTGTCGTTCTCCAGCTGCACTGCAGAGGAGGAAGAACCAATAGTGAAGACGACTCTGAGGATTATTGGACAGTTCTTCCGAGGCTGAAACACGTCGACTCAGACAAGGAAACATCGTGACAGATCCTTCACATCCTGGTCAATGACTATTTGTCACCTTCTCTCAGGTTCAAGGTTTTACAGAAGCAACAGCAGCTTTTTCAACAAAAGCTGAGGATGAAATGCTGAACTCGCATGTCTTATTTATGTATCTTTATCAAATGATTGAAGCTGCTAAGATTAACAGCTGCAACCAATTGTATTATTTTCATTCTGTTGGGTTAGTGTGAGTGCGACTGACCTGCAGGGTGTTTTGGCAAAGCTCCACCAGACCATGGATGAGGTAATACTTGGCCTCGGCCATCAGCTCCTGAATGGCCTGACGGCCTTTGGGTAAAGTGACTGAACCGTCACGCAGGTAACACAGGATGCTGCCGAAGTGCTTCCCACTGCGATCAATCAGGATCCAACCTTAACACAAACGACAGACCATGATAAGAGTGCGACTATTCTTGTCGTGTTTCATCAGTTTCAACACTAATGTCAACAGATTTGTGCTGTAGAAGTAAATAAGAAATTCCTCACCTTCTTTATCTGTGAACACTTCCTTCTTCCCACTGAACATGGCCTTCAGCAGGGAGTTCTGCCTGGTCAGTATTTGCTGTGTGCTGTAAAACAGGGTCCCGCCAACATTGAGCCGAACATACTTGTTGCCGAGGCCGACCGCTCCCAGGTAAGTGCAGGTCTTGGTCTCGGGGCAGGTCAGAGCGGAGGCTGTGGAGGTGGAGCCGGACTGTGTGTGATGCTGGGGCAGGCAACTGTCTCCGGACATGTCCTTCTGGAGGTAGATGACCACCCTGCAAACGGAGGTCCGAAGGTCCCCCGCCGTGGTGACAGCTACTGATGAGGTCGCCACAACCGCTCGCTGCTACAGATCATTTCCTGACAGAAGAGCTGAAATGTCCCTGTAAGGGAAAGTCAATGAGACCTGAGGAAAACTTCTACTCTACTAGTCTCTCTTCCTCAGTTTCTCTTTCATTAAAATATGCTCCTGAACAGGACACTTGCACATTGTTCCTTTAAATTAAAACGTTATGGTGAAGTAAGTCATCCGAGACCAACGCCAATGTCATAAATTCACAGTCATTGGACTGATCACATGGATAGAGGAGACAGTTTATAGAAGAGAGGTGACAGGACTTAAGATAACCATCTCTCCTTACATTCAGATAAGACCATAAAGATGATTATTGATCCTGGGAGGAGGAGGAATGAGCAGCATGCTCCAATACACATCAGTGAGACAGACAGACTTTATATCATCACAGCACAAACGCAGGATAGTCTGTACTCCTTAAGAAAAAGCTGAGAAAATCTGACACAGTGAGACGCAGGAGCTGCTCTGTTTTCCTGTGGTTCATCTCCTCATAGTCGTGTCCTCTCTGTGGGAGATTTATACAGCGACACAATCGACTTTATCAAGAACAATACATGGTCTGTTCACACGTCTGTGGTCAGGGAGACAAAGCATGAGTGTGAAACCAAAGATAAAAAGACACCAACAGCTTACTAATATCTTTACACTTTCTATTTCCACTGTGTTTATCATAATAAACCTCTTGAATCTAAAATTAGCAGCTGCTTTGAGTCTCTGCCAGGTGTTGATGGCGGTTCCTGCTAAATTAAAGCAGTGACAACATTAATGATGATCTGGCTTGTGTTTAACCTAAACGATTTAGACTGTGTTAACAAATAACAAACACCAAATAATGTCATTTTAACTGACGGACAATCTATGGTTTGTTCCACATCTAAAAGTTTCATTACAACAACTAAAAGAGTAATAACACTTTTATTCTGCGCCACAGTGAAACCGCTACTTCCTACGTGGGTGTGTTTTAGCTCACAGCTACACACACTAGCCTGTCTCTGAAGTTGAATATTTGGTCAAATAAAGGTTCGTTTTTACACTTAACACGCACTGAATACGTGGTTAGAGCAAATATTATTTGTAAATAGTTCAAAGATCTTTAAAAGTCCATGTTGAACTAAAGAAAAGTGGCATTAAACAGCCAGATTTATCAGTGTAGCTGCTAACGTTATCGTCCATATCTACTCTGAGCAACAGTATCACTTTAACAAACTTTAACGTTAAATAACAAACTTCCGGGTTGTTCTCACCTGTTGCCAGCAAACGTCACACTTCACGACTCGATGACTTGTCCTTTTGTCGTCGTGACATACATTCCCGGTCGTAATGAAGTGAAAAAAAGTTGTGAAAAACTAAAATAAAAATAAAAAAAACTTTAAAGTTTATCTCTCTCCCCCCTCCACCACCACGCCTTCTTCTTCTGATGATGAGCTCACAACGTGTGTGGAAGTCAAACGTCGCCACCTACAGGCAGTGACAGGAACTGCAGGTGATCAGATCAACCGTTTCCACTTAAATAAATAGATAAATGGGTGTTAACATGATTATGACTCAGTTTGCAAACCCAAATGTTATTTATTAATGATAAAATAAGAGAATTTGAGCTATTTTATTATTTTATATCTTTAGGTAGTACATCCTGCAGCCTCTTGAGGATACTGTCAGGTGACTAAAACCTATTAAATCTGGACAATCATCATTCATCATCGCTAATCTGTTTTTCTGCATGTGGTCAGTGTATAGATCTGTTCCAAGAAGTAGGTTTTAAGTAGGAAAACATCCTTCATTTCTTCTTAACAGCTCATCTTTGGAAACACATTTGCCCAGGAAATGTAAAGGGATATAGACACAAAGTAAGGGAAACAATAATATAGAAATAAAATATATGTGTATATATACAAATTTTAAACCAGCTTTTTTATTTTTTAAGCTTAGGGTATAATTATGTCTTAGTATCTCAAAAACAACAAACTCTTTGCTATTGGTTGATGTACAAAAGGTTTCACCACATGATTATATTATGTTAAATAAATAGAAGATAATAATATTAAGCTAATCCCTGTTATGTGACGGATATTGAATGTTAGATTTCAGTATTTCTTTTTTCTCTCTAAAATAATCTAATTTTGAAATTTCAATTATCTAACCTTAAATATTTTTTTTTTATTTGGTATCTTGTAATTCAATCATATTGTTGGATATTAGATTTCAATATTTTAGACTCACTAATCTAATTTAGAAGACAAGTTGATTATGTTAATAATGTAAATATTAGAAATTCTGATCCCCTTTCCTTACATTTTTTTTCATTTTCAGCCTTTTTTTTTTTATTTAACATTATAAACATATGAACAAAAACATCAAACAAAACAAGATTGCTTGGTGTTATATGAGGATAAGGACAAAATAAAAACATAAACTAAAATAAAAAAAAATAGAAAGAAAGAAAATCTATCAATCTATTCTGCCTTTCATTGTAATTAATTGTATTAGAACATCTACTAAATTAGGATAAATTATTAAGTAAATTGACAAAATAATCAATAATAAATAATTAATAAAAACTAATTAATTAATTAAATAAATTTTTAACATTTTGACAAATTAAAAGAAAAAGTGTAATTGTAAAAGTTTTTTTTTTCTTTTTTTAATTCTATTATTTAAAAGAATTCCAAACCAATAGGTGGCGCTAACGCGTCAATTCGTTCTTACGTCATTTACATAATCGGCCTCGATCGTTCTTTTCCGTCAACGACCGGATGATGCGTCGTTGACGTCGCAAGGAATTGTGGGACGGCGGTGTGTGTAGTATTCTGATGGCGATGCGATATGAAAAGTGTTGGAGCTCGTTTCGTTTGCATTCAGCCCAGTAATTAGACACGTCCGCGTCATGACGTTGTTTTAAGAACAACCCGGAACAGAGTGGAGTTTTTCCACCCGCAAAGCACAAACTCTGACTCTCTGCTTGACTCTGGCGTCCGGTTTCTCCGGGGACGAGGAGGAGGAGCTTTGTCTGGTCAAACGTTAGTTGCTGTGCCACATAGACACACAACACAGATAAACATCAGAGTTGACGGCGACAAAGGTTAAACAGGTAAAAACTACTTTTTCTAACCTGTATGTAGCTACATAAACGTCAAATTAGCTTTTATGCTAATGCTAGCTCATTAGCTAAGTTAAGTTAATTTAACTATTTGGCAGCGACAGCTATTTCTAATATTAACACAATTAGAAGATGATTCTGAGTGGAAACATGTTATAAGTATATTAACCGATGTAATTTATACTGATTTCTTTGTGTTACTGTTGTAAAGTTACTGTTAAGTCGCGTGACAGCTGTAGACACTGAGCTAACGGTAACAATTTGCATAAAGACTCAGTTTCTTGCCATATGGTGCATTTTGATCAGATCACAACTCAACAAGTTAATCTAACATAAACAAGCTGGATGGACATGAAGACTTTTTGTGTAATAACGTTAATAAGACGCACGCCTGTTGATTTCAGTATAAAGTTAATTTAAACATAGAAAGTTTTACACGCGATCTGTGAAATTCAACTTACACAAGAGGCCGGAAAACATGCGATATGCGATAATACTGTTGAATATCGCGATTAAGGTATGACCTGTAATATAAACATATATCAAAACCATCCAGAACAGAAGGTTTTCATCTGATTGACTAAATATTCTGATATACACATTGTAAATGCTTAGCACACGGAAATTTATCATTTATTGTCATTCAGGCAGATTCTCGTATCGACATATATTGTTCAGCAATAGTTATTTCCTTTACATGTGGATACTAATCTGCTCATCTCCTTTGTGACAGGGCCTGCGGCCATGGCTAAAGACCCGTTGGCAAAAGCAGGCTTTTATTTTGATGAGCTCAACAAGCTCAGGGTGCTGGAGCCTGATGTCAGCCAAAAGACATCAGAGCTCAAGGAGGAGTGTAAAGAATTTGTGGACAGTAAGTACTGGAGATTTGTGTTTTGTTTTGATCAGTTTGTGTTAATGATAACACACTAGGTACATGTGTGTGAATTTGTTTTCCTCTATTACAGAAATCGGTCAGTTTCAGAAGATAGTTGGAGGTCTGATTGAGCTGGTTGACGAACTGGCGAAAGAAGCAGAGACGGAAAAGATGAAGGTGAGCGTCAGGAATCGCTTCAACTCTTGTTCAGATCCAGCCATTGCTACTTTAATGGTAAACCCTATGTATGTATGTTTATCTGTTTTAGGCAATAGGAGCCAGAAACCTGCTGAAGTCTGTGGCTAAGCAGAGAGAGGCCCAGCAGCAGCAGCTTCAGGCTCTCATCGCAGAGAAAAAGATGCAACTTGAAAGGTAACGTGTGTTTGTGTTGATCAACTTTACAACTTAACAGCTGATTTACATCAGACAGGTAGTGGGTGAGTTTTAAGCCCAAATAAATGGGTTATACATCCAAACAACATCTGAAGTTTTAAGCTAGCGACTGTTTATTGTCCTGATGTTGACTGTATAATGAATTTTAGTATATGTAACATATAATCACGTTGCCATATTTCTCTGTCCCAGATATCGTATTGAATATGAAGCCTTGTCCAAAGTTGAGTCTGAGCAGAACGAGTTCATCGACCAGTTTATTCTTCAGAAGTGAAGATGAGACTGAAACGGCAGAAGATGTTCCACTTCTGTGATCACATTTCCAGAGTGCCTCTCCTGTTTTCTCTGGGTGATGCCCACACTTCAGAGAATTACTCTGCTGCAGCCCCTTTTTTTTTTTTTTTCCTGAAGCAAACCCAAAGCTCCAGTTTTCATGGCACAGCTAACACCAACATCTCGTCCTTATGGGTTATTTTCAGCTGCTGGCTGCGTTGGAACATAACATCCAGCTGCTCATTGTAGTTTGTTCCCACTCTGGTTAGCAGATGTGAGGATTTGCCGTGATCGAAGCTTCGAATATAATTTGAACATTAAGTGTTGTTCACACCAAATCCCTCGACATCTCAGACCATCATTCAAAAAAGGAACGGAGCTATTTATACTAAGGAATATTGTTTATACTATTTATACTGAAGATTTATTCTGTAAATCTAGTTTTATTACATTTTGTATCATTTGAAATATCATATGTGCATGCATTTGTAAATTAATTTCAGGTTTTAAAAATAATAGATGAAACCGACATCCTCGTTTGATCGTATGCTATTTTTTTTTTTGTTGTTTTTATTCCACCTTCTGGTACGACCAGTACATGGGAACACGAAGTCAGGAGTTCACTCTCCTTTGTTTTAGATACGTTTCCTCTTCTCTGTGTTTCGTTTTGTTTTCCGCGCATCTTTGTCTCTCAAGCATTAAATGGACAAATGGTTATACTTGAACAAATATTGTAAATTGCACAATAACACTATCATTTTGTTGCTGTAACGATGCTGAACAAGCAGGTGCACATTATTATATTGTGCTATTATGTAATATTTCAATAAAAATGACTTGATTATGATCTGTTGTGACTGTTCGGTGGTTTCTGCGCTCTTAGCAAGTAAACACAAAAGTATATGTGAACAGCTACACCTACAGTTGATTTATAACAAACTAACGTTTGAACATAATTTACTCAAACTGCTTCAGACTGAGAGAGGAAGTGGATGAAGAACGTTGAGCTTCATTAAATACTTTATTTAAAAAAAAAAAAGCTGAACATTACATAATCAAACACATGTCAGTCTAAGGACAATATTTACACTTAAATTCACTTGAGTCATTGACGACAAGTACAGTACAGGTGGGATACTGGAGAAATAAATCCACAATTGTGAACCAGATCAGGTGCAGCTCAGTGGTGAACACCTTCGTCTCTAGTGAGCCTCACTTCTTCTTTGTGTACTTTAAAATACCAACAAAAATCAAAAAGACTAGATTAGTTTGCATTTCAAACTAGTGTTAAACTAAAGACACACACAGACGGAGTAGATGTTCATACTTACTTTGTCAAGGATCCAGTCAGCATCTGTGATCGCCCTCTGGATTATCATTTGTATCCGTTCTGGGTCGTCTTCATCAGAGTGGCTGTTAAAACCCTGAGAAGAAAAAGTAAAGTGTCAGACTTTAATTGCGAAACTGCCAGGTTTGAATGAGACAAACAAAGTGAGCGTTTGTTTCATGAATCTAACTCACAGCAGGTGACATTTTGGCTCATTAACACAATGACTTTGCTCACCTGCACACAGCAGCACACAAAATAACACTGATGATAAAATATTTAAATAAAATCAAAACATAGGATCGTGTCTGAAATGTTTGATGTGAAGTTACTTTGTATATTTGTTGTGAGAATTATCCAGCATGTCACTAAATAACCTTTAACCCGAGTGAAAAACATTCAGTAAAATTTTAGCATTTGCAAACTTTAACTATAGTTGAATAAATACGTTTTTACACTGCAAAAACTTTTTCCACAAAATGTCTTAATTTTTTTAAAACTTACTTTAAGAACGGTATTTTTCCCAGTGTAAGTTTGCAGACAAAATAAGTCGTTCCAGTCATTCCAACTCTTATCATAAATACGTTTCCCAAACTGATTTTGGGAAAACATCATGTCAAAAAAGCTCATATTAGACATCTTGTTTTAAGAAATCTTAACAAGTCAATTTTCACTAGTTCCATTAGCAGATTTTTTCACTTATTACAAGCAAATATGCTTTGTATTGATCAATTATTTCTTATTTTTGAAGGACAGTTTTTTGCTGTGTACCACTGACACCGACAGAATACAATTATTAGATCCAAGTTGTAATAAGAACAAGTTTCTCCTTAAGTGGATAAAGCATGAAGCATGAAGTCTTACACTATGTGGAAACCACTGTAGTGTTATTTTGTAGTATTTTGACATTTTTAAGAAGTTGTGAGAATGTCTGATAACTACCACAGCCTCTTCACAGTGACTGATGTTTATGTTGATGTTTAGTTAAATGTCTTGGACAGAGACATTATCAAAAGAAGCATCAAACCACATTTCTTGATGTTGGTTTTAACTGAAGCATGAAGCAAAATCTCATCGATAAAGACCATGTCAGAATAGACACAGTTTAACCAGAGAGATGCACATGCACTTCAGTGTGTGTGCAAACCGCCCAGGATGATCTGAAAAACATCTTGTTTATTAGTTCATTTGTCAGTTGATGGAAACTAAAACCCCACCTGTCTTATAGCGTGTCGATAGTGCTGCTGCATCGCTGCTGACGGTAAATGTCTGCAGCATCTCAGGAGATATCGATAGAGCTGCACTGGAGTGTGGATCAGCTCAACTCCAGCTAAAGGAGACATTCCCTCTTCCTCCTCCTCTTCCTCCAGCTGACAACTTGTTAGTACAAGCAAAAGTAAAATTATTATTATCTGTTGGACGTGGCAACTTTTAACCAACACATTAACAGCGTCACTTTAAAAACAATAACGTCTCTGATTTCCAAACATTTCCAAATAACATGTTCTCAGATCTGCTGTCCCACTGGCCGCCATTTGCGATATATCGTGCATCTTGATATCGCGATATTTGATATATTGCAAAGCTGTGATTCATAACATCTGGATACTAATTAGTAATAAACAGCAAATCAAATGATTTATCTGACAGGTTACAAATTCAACACATAAATATATTTACAACTAAACCATTTTGTTTGAATTAAATAATTTATACACATTTGTGGCGCATTTTTAAAACATTATACTCTGTTAAACCCACAACAAGTTGTCTCTAGTCTTTATCCTGAGGTGACCTACATTGGCTAATAGCTGATTTAGAAATAAATAAGGCGTAGATAAAATGTATATATATCTAAATATAAATATCACTGCTACATCAACACCGACAGACAAACAATGAGGTTAAACTTACTGTTAAACTGTAGCGACAGTCGTTAGCAGGTTCCCTGCATCTTAACAAACCTCCTCAGTCACATTTGTTATCAAACTTCACTAAAACCGGAAGTGTCTCCAGCTCTTCGTCTTCTTCGTGGTTTTTTTCTACGTAGCATTGAAACTGCGTCGCCCTCTGCTGCCTCATGTGAAGAAGTACAATATTCAACATGTACATTGTCAATGTTCAAGTACTGTATTTTTCTGCAGACACAATTAAATGTTAAGTTTCTCTTTTTGACTATAAGTCTAAAACGTTTTTTTTCTTATTTCTGTGAAATATCATGCAGGTTTTTAGAAACAATAAAAATCAAATTATTATCAATTAAATAAATAAAAAAAAAAAAGGTAATTACAGCTGTCGATTAAAATGCACAGAATATTATTCAAGAAATAAAATTCATCCAATCATTCAACTGGAGTCAATACAGCAAGTACTAACACATTTTTGACAATAATACTATAATATTATTATATAATATTGATAGTATTTGTTAGTATTTCAGTCGTGTACATGTGTGAATGATGTGATTACCTATAGTAACCAGTAATGTCAATGAATAAATATATAATGTAAAATAAGAGGTTGCATTGCATTCAACCCATTTTAAGTGACTGATCTAGTGCAACAAAGCGCCACCAGCATCACAATTAGTGAGTTAGTTACTAATCCACACCCAGCGACCAGCCTCATCTTGCTACAAACCCACATCACCCTCATAACTGGAACTTTCCAGGCTTGTTAATACTAGTTAGTGTGTGCTTAAGGGTCAAAGTTGAAACATTACATACAACATATACATTTTCAAATATAAATGTTAGCGAGACATGGATATAAATAAGAATATTTTACATAACATTTGAAGCAGTTTCCTGCCAGAGGCAGGTGGCAGTGATGGTAATTTGCCAGGACCTTCAGTAATTGTCGAGTTAAAATAATTGCTCTGCTTCTTCAGGGCAGACGCAGTGACTCATCATGGCAAAGTGGCCTGTGTAGGTGGTTAGCATGCAGCGTGCTAACTAATAGGAAAGCAAAGACTGATGAGCTGAGTTTCTCATGCATCTTCCAACCTGTGAAACCTCACACGCACTTCACCATTGGTCCCATTAGCATTAGCAAGCAACCCTGGTAAAGGCTGGAAATGCTGAAAGAAACAACATCGTACAAGAACAAGATTTATTCCTTTGCATCGCCTGTAAACTTAAAACTCGGGCTCACTAATAACTGAGCTATAGCACAGTATTTATAGACATTTGTGGTACCCGCATAGTGACTCTCTGAAAAGGTCAAAAAACGTGCCCGTACTGACTGTCAGAGCATGACGTGGTGTGAAGGTCATTACTCTTATGTGTGACATTAACAAATGTGCTCAGGAATTTTTAGATTCCAAACTGGGAGAAAAAGAAAACAAACAAACAAACAAACAAAAACAATTCACAAATCAAAAGTGGAAAATTCAAATGAAGCAGCTCACACACATATAACTGATTAATGTTCTTTGTTTCTTTATAAACAATAATTTACATCTTACAAAATGACACAATTATTTATCAATTATTACTTCAAACATTCAATGTTCATATTTCTGTACACATACTGTATTTTAAAGCGCGAGACAATCATGCTGATCTATAGTTGTTCGTAGTGTTAATACATTCTACACATTTACGTAAATTTACAGTTATAAATGGCATTAATTGCTATTATAGGATTGTGTGTGTGTGTGTGTGTGTGTGTGTCCTGATACTGTTGTTACTGCTGTGAAGCCTTAAATGAAGTCACCTCTCACAGCAAACAGTGAAGCATCACTAGAGCTGACTTACTTATGTGAATGTTGGACACAGACTTCGTTAAATAATCACTGGTGACTTTCATACAATACTATTATATGTATTTATTTATTTCTATTAGACACCTCTTACGGTGGCCCTGGAAGGTCAGGTCAGTGCATTGCCAACATGCAAATAGACAAAACATCAGCAAATGAAGAAAGAGCTTGAAGTTAAACAACACACAGACACGAAACACGAGCAAACACGGGAACATGCTGCAATAACAGAAAACAACCAAATACACAGGATTCACGTGGAAGTTTTCAAGGACACTGAGAAAAGTGATGGGTTCACCTGAGTCAAGACTCAGCCAAGTGCTGCCTCAGTTATGTTGGAAAATAAGTTACAAATGTTACATTTTATGGAAGTTTCTGATTGGTTCATATTCTGCACTTTTTGCTGATTTTTTGCCAACTGTATTCAAGTAATCACACATAATATCTGAATCATGCAAACAATACAAGAATATCAAAACAAATCACAATCATAGTTGTTTCCATAATCGAATGAGCATTTTTATAAATTCTGCACATTACTAAACTAATAAAGTATGTGCTGCATTGCGCACTGAGCTCTCAGAGCCACCATACACTTGAATGTTTGTCTTCTAGGTGTGGGATGTACTTCAGTGATGAATATTACTTCACAATGAAATGAGCACATTGAAAGTTGTCCATGCAGCTGAAGGATATTTACAGTACTTTTAGACTGTCGGGGTTCATGCCATTCCCACTGAACTCTCCAAACCAAACACAGCTTTGCTCCATGCATTAAACATTCCACGTTTATAAGAGACGATGCTTGTACAAGGTTACTGACTCAAGCACTTTGATCATTTGTTCCAGACTGGGACCAAAACTGTGACTAATCAGGATTAAGAGAAGATGTTATTGTGTGGGAATTAAGCCACATGTATCCTGATTGTTTTCTTCTTTAGTGCATACAGTGACATTCATTTACTGATTCACTGCTTTACTTCACTGCTCCATTTGATCAGTCCAAGAAGTGGAGTAGCCAGAGACTTTTGGGTGGCGTCTCCCTGCCCTTACTGCAGCCCTGGCTCCAATATGCGGGCCTCCTCCACCCTCCTGTACTTGTTGGATCCTAAAGGTCTCTCTCAGATTCTGTGCACGGATCTCCTTGCTCTGGATCTCCTCAACTACTCTACTAGGGAACCAGCCCCTTTCACCATCATGGAGCCTTTCACCCATCATCCAACCTGGAACACAGAAGATGCAAATTAGACAAGCGACAAACCAAAAGACAACATTTCCTTCACTTATTTTACGAGAAAAATCCACCAAGGAGATATAGAAGTGCCTCTACGAACCATCATCTGTCCTCTCCAGGAGGTTCAGAACATCAGCCATCTCTATGGAAAGTTCATCTGGTTCCTGAGAAGAGTATGACTGAATACACTGCACCTGTGGAGAGTCTGAGGAGTGCCAAGACTTTGAGTTGATCCCTGTGTGGCTGGAATGTTGAGGTCTGGACTCAGTGTTGGTGTGATATCCTGTCTCACCTGGTTGGTGGGCACTGGTGGACATAAAACGTGTGCGTCGGTTTGGAGTAAGAGCACACATCCATCGAAGCTTGTCACTCCTGTCCACAGGACACCATTGATTAGTAACCAGTTAGAGGTAAATTGATTATTGATGGTATTAATGTTTTGACATTAAAACCAACGTGCATCATAGGCTCATTTGTCTCAGATACTCACATACTGGTGGTCTTGAGCATGTAGTTGACCTGACGCTCCTCTTGGTTCTCCAACAGTTTTAGATTAAAGACCAGAGCCAGGAGTTGGCCCTGGTCGTCAAGGTCCTCGGTCCTCAACATGGACCTTGTGCATGAGTCAAGAACCTGGAACTTGTCCCCACTGACAACAAAATGGATTGATTAATATTCCCTGCTTTCAGCACAACTATTAGCTTATATTTCAGTATAGACAATTGTTCAGTTGTTCATTCATTAAGTTGTCTGTCTGGCTAAAACAGTCCAGCAGAAATCCTGGTTTAGAGGTGTTGAATCAATGGTGTGGTTAAATTGGGGGATGTGGGATATGTTGCAGTTGAATGGCACTGTGTTATACAGACATAAATAACAGTATAAACTACGTCCTCCACAGTGGTTGCACAGTTGAAATAATTCAATACTAAAACCTTTGTGATGGGAAGACTGTCTGGGGCATACAAAACAAAACGTTAAATAAAAAGACAAAGTTAAATCATGTATTGTAACAGAGGTTAATTTCAAAAGTGCAAATACTTTATAAAATACATACCTTGAACTGCGCTTGGTGATCAGTAGTAGATTGTTAAAAAGGAACAAGTAGAGTGGTTGGTAGAGCTTACGACTCCGCATGGTCTTAGTGCTCTTTGGTCCACACATTAGCAGCACTTCACCTTTCTTTAGCAACCACCGCGAGTGGGAAATGATGGGTACAGACTGCAGGGGTTAACAGAGATAGACAGATAGACAAAAGACAGTTAGGATTTACTCTAACACCTCCGAGTGTCTTAAAAAAGTATTTTATAGTTAAACACAATCAAAGAAATCCAAAGGGGATTTTTTTTCTCTAACCGATCAGTAATCAAGGCCCAAGCATATCCTTATTATACCTGCAGGGTAATTTACTGTACTGCCAGCAGTAGCAAATAAAATGATAATATATAGCAAGTATAAAATGAAATAAAATCAAAACCATCTAAATCAAAGGCCCAATGACAATAAAAAGAAGGATCCCACTGAGTTACTTAAGAAGCAAATGGGGCAAGTGAGTCCTTAAATTTATTTGTCTTGCATGTTGTCAGATTTTATCTGTGACTAGAAGAAATTCAGACCAGAGCAGAAGGAATTTTGGATAAGTCAGAACTGATTGGGACTGAACTAGATTGACTAGGTTTCAACATTTAGTAGGTACGGGAAAGCAAATCTCCTTCCAGCTTTATAATGTTTTCATGCCCTCTCACGAAGGGCATGACTCACTGAGCTGCTTTATCTCTACTTCGTCCTGATGACTATACTTAGCAAGTTACATCCTCTTGGTTAAAGGTTACATCTGACTGGATTATATCTGAGATCACAGATTTGGAGACACCTGGTTTAATACTTCAGGGATGTCCAGATTAAGAAAGACAGGTTTTAAACAAGTCTCAGACTGTGCAACTAAGGTACTCCTGGAGACACTGGTTCGACTTCTTTGACAAGTTCTGGCTTGTTTCTCTTTAGGACCAGTTTGAGGGACAGAACCAAACACACAGTGTTGTCATAAGCAACAAGAAAAAGTGATTTATGGGCTTCTTTGACAGATCAATAACAAAGGTTTTCATCACTCACATATGGTTAGATATTACACAAAGACTTTCATGGTTTGCACTGATTAAAATCAACATAAAAAAAGCAATCCTTTCAAGGTCTGGCAAGTGAATTGCCAGTCACTGTGGAATCCCTGTCAATGTGATATGGTCCTGAGAGCCATATTTCTGAATACTGACAAAGGTATCTATAGGATGGAGTATCCAGTGGTGTCCCTGTTTCAGTTTGCCATGGGGTCCATAGCACCCACATTGTAGTTAACAATAACAATAACACAAAGAAACCACATTATATTGGATAGGCACTCAGTAGTCCTGAAATCTGCTCAGAAAGTTGCATAATAGCATGAGAAGGAGGTGGAAGCCTGTCAAAGTGAGGTGAATCATTGTTGCTTGTGTCACACGGAGATCAGATAAAATACAATTAATTTAAAAGTGATGATAAACCAGGTGGAAAAACCACTGCACATATTCATAATGCATGACAGCACTAACAGCACCATTAAGATTATATAACAGACAGATACATTCAGGTAAAGTACATTTTCTCCAAAGAGAAAATAATAAAAACATGGTTTCGTAATATTTACTTGCTCTGGTGCCATAGAAATACAATAACAGAAAGCAACATGTACTTACTTATATACTAGTGGCAAAACTTTTGTAAAATCTTAAAAAATGCTTAATCCTTAATGGGTTTTAAAGGGGACTTAGATTTAGTCTTAATCTCTTTGGCTTTATATAAACTTTAGCATAATTATGGTCAGTTAAATTAAAGGCTATATGTCTATTTACATTCAACCAAAACCACCATTTGACCCAAAAGCACCAATGATCTTAGACAAATTGGACGGAACCAGTGTTTAAACTGTGCTTACACCTTGATTGATTTTGTTGATTGTCTTGTCCCACACCTGTACAACCAGTATTATGAAATGGATACACTACGTGCCACATAAAAATAGAAAAAAATGGAAAATAAAACCGTGCAACTTCATCAAAGTTGGAAAATCTAAGTGAGTAATTTACCTTAGATTTAAATTCCAGTGTTTTCTCAATGCTGATAAGCTCCTCGGTGCGACTCATTTTCCTCACTCCTTCATTACATTCTTTCACAATCTGAAAAGACACAAATATTCACCAAATATCAATAATACTATTAGTATATCAGAAGTCTTTTTCTCACTTGTACAAACCATTCTTACGTGGAGCTTTTGTTGTTCATTTTCTAAAAATATCCTCCGTCACACCTGTCAGATCAGACTTGCTTTGCTTAAAGGTCGTCTCTGTCTGTTATTAACTGTGCTGAACAGTGTACTCTGTGTAAGAGTACATAAATGTAAGCCAATTATTTTATCTGCAAACTCCTTGAAAATCGTTAAAAATTTTGTGAAAATAACTGATCTGGACCTTGTGGATTTGGGAGGTGAAGACATACAAACTACAGGCACAAAAAAAAAAAACAAAAAAAAAACGAACAAACAAAAACTGCAAAACTGTTTGTAATACGTGTATTTCATGATAAATAGTCAACAGTGACTGATTCTCACCTTCTCCAGTTGCTGATGAGCTTTTATAGCATTTGCTTCCCTCTCTGAGTTTTCTTCGGCTTTTTTAAGGATATTCTACAATAGAAAAAAAGTAAGTAAAAACAACTTTTAGTACAGCAACATGTTCAAATTATCACCAGGCTCACTATATTTAGTTGTGCCGGTCAACTCACTTGTATGAGCAGCTTGAGCCTCGTGATCCTCTGGAAAGGAAGGATGAGGAAGGAGGTGAAGGACAGACCTCTGACACGAGGATGGTTCTCTAACGCAGCCATGGAGTCCCGAAACGCCTGGTTTCCCTCTCTGCACAGAGTTAGACAAACATACAATTAGACACAAGGTTTAGTTGATCAGTATGTTGATAAGTGTGTTTTTCCCTTGTCCATTTGTCCATTTAGTCTGCTGTTACTTTTGTGTCATTATTTGTTCATTCGTCCTCTGCCGAAAACAACGCAACGGCTAAAACCATCAATACAACCACTGATTGTGATGTATGGCCTCAGCTCCACGCCTTCAGGATCAATCAGTTTGATCAACTGTCTTTCTAATACTGGCAGCAGGTGGAAACATCCAGATCCTGCAATACTTCCATCTGCAGCTCTTTCCTATTGCAGGAATGCAGAGGATTGGTGTGGTTTCTCCTCCTGAAAATTTCTTATTACCACACTGTGTTTATGCCCAAAAGAGAAATGACTTCCTTGTTTATGAATCTTGATTCTGAAGGACAGTGTCACTGATTCATCTTCAACCATCTGCTCTACCATCAGTGATTCGCTTCCACTTTATTTTCAATTTTCTGCCAACTAAAAAAAACAATCCTCCCTCCCCCTTAAATCCTACACACAAAGTCCTTCTCTGTGCAGAAATGTCTACCTCTGCACCGCCGTTAGTGGACGTGAAGTAAGAGAACAAATCTCCTGTTTTATGATATGTAGCCTGGACATAATCTGTCCTGGAATGAGCAGCAGTGAAAACCTCTTAAGAATCTATGAGTGTAAACTTGGAAGAAACACACTTTACAAATGAGGGGGAACGAAAACAGCTCTTCACTTCCAGTATCACTTTCTTAATCACTTTCTTCATCTCTTCGCCTTAAACTGAATCATCAAATACTTTGACACTGCAGCTCAGCTACTGAAGAGATTGCGTGTAGACAAACACCCATGTCAATGCAATCATACCTGCATGGTGTAATTAACATCTAAGGAGGTTTTGAGACTTCAATGAGGTTCCATCTTCAAAATGGGGATTAGTTAATGAACTAATTACAGGACTAATGTTACAAACGTAGGTCAGGAATTTTTTAAGTATGTGCTATGGGTCGGTTTAAGCGTCTGCCACCCGCGGTACCAGTCCTGTTCTGTCCGTGGGAACATCACACACTCACTCAGAGGTATGCGTAGTTGGTGATCCATTATTCACCGTCAAGACACACCCTTCACATTACATTTCACATGACCAAAAACAAACCTGTTCTCCTCTCAAAAGTCTCGCTACATTCTCCGACACAAAAAAACAGCAGTGAATGAGGGATGACATCTATTATTCTTTCTTTCTGTTCCTCTGTCTCTGCAAACACGCACTCAATGGAAGTCGTCAAACCAGACACAATGGGATTTGGAACACGGCAATGTTTATTATCCACTACTTACACAAGACTGACGTAGTGATAAATAAATAAATAGATAGATAGATAGATAGATAGATAGATAGATAGATAGATAGATAGATAGATAGATAGATAGATAGATAGATAGATAGATAGATAGATAGATAGATAGATAGATAGATAGATAGATAGATAGATAGATAGATAGATACTCACAGTAGGCGCCTGTAGTTCTTCTCCTGATACACCTGGTTTGTAACATACGTGATGAAAACACTGAAGTGTTCCACCGCATGTTCGTAAACAATGTCACTCACATCAGAGATTAAAATAGATTTCTCTATTCTGTGTTCAAGATCCATCAGGAACCTAAAAAATAATAATCAGAAGAGATTTCAGTCTATAACGATGATCATGTTTCATTTATAAAGTGATTTGTGTCGTGTTTGTTAAGACCACATCGTACCTTTCACTGGTTTTCATCACTTCCTCGATGTTAGAGAACAGAAAATGCATGTCCGACTGACTGAGAGTGTTGACTAAAACAGGGTTACGGAGGAAGTGAGCTTCTAAAATTTCCAAACTCTTGTAGTACGATGCTTCTGAGGTAATAAGCTCAAACATGGCCTAGAGAGAGAGAGAGAGAGAAAATCAGAAGGCAGTGTTTTAACACTGCATGGGGAGTGTAAACATGGCAGCTCAAACATTTCTATAAATTGTTGGATAAGCTTCAGTTGTCCCGGTTAGTTGTTTTGATTGATGAATATTTACACCAGTGGGTCTAAATTTTGTTTGCACTGATATGTTGATAAAATAAAATCTTGTTTCATATTTATAATCTTATCTTATCTTATCTTATGGTATGAACGAAACAATTCTTTTCTTTCAGTGACCTTTTCCAGCCTCAGTAATTTCCATTTAATTTTGTATGCCCTGGGTTATATCAAAATTAAACAGTAATAATCAACTTTATTTGCAGTTTTCTCTCTCTTTATTATAGTGATTGCCTGGTACTCTATTTGGATTTATTTGGTTTCAATACCGCATATGGCCACTAGAATAAATTACACTTTTCTTTTGTCTTTCCTTAGTCGGTAGCTTTGGCTAAATGTTAATCTTTATTCAAGGTATATAATATATTTAAGTGTGATATTCTAACGAACCTCTTGCATTATGATTTCTTTGTGCGGTAACTTGTCGAGCAGGCCGCTCTCCTGCACCACGTCCAGGTTCTGCCACAAGCTCAGCGAGCGAGAGTTGTTCCTCAGCTGCAGCTGTAACGTCGGAGGCGTCATGGGGCCGGAATCTGCCACCGTGCTCCTCGAAGTGACGCCAGGAGAAAGGTTGTCACGCTGCCGCCGCTGCTCGATCTCCTGCTGCTTGGCAGTGTCACGGTACTCCTGGTACAGGAAGGCTGGAAGGTCGAGACAAAACGTGTGAACGGGTATAAAACTGAACCTGCAAAACCCTCCGTTTCCATTAGGCTACTAGAAATCATATCATTAGAAACAGTGCTAGAGATTGAGCTTGTTGTAAACCAGCTAACACAGTAACTTTGCTGCAAATCTTTAATAATTCATTATTCATATTGAGCGAGTGAAACAAGCTCAGAGTCAGCGTGGGGCTGTCAAGTGTCGCCAGGTTTCAGGTGTGTTGAAAGTCTGCTGATAAGAAGAGAACACGTTTATCAATAGGGAAGGTGACTTTGAACAACGGGGCCTGTTGCATAATCTTCCTCAGTCATATACTGCGGATCACTTTTGGTGGGCGTCAAACTGGACTGAGAATTACATAAGAGAGAGTGGAAACATAAACACGGACCGCCTCGAAAGTTCATGGATTGGAGAGAGAGAAAAATGTCTGTAAATCCACACAGAATGTGGTTGCTCTTTTTCTTGAGTAAAATTGGACTAATGGCTGAATATAACCATTATCCTGTGTACACAACACACGGAGCGCTACACTGCGCTGAGTAGTCTGTCAACATTTCCAGACAAGCAGCTTAGAGAGGCACTCAACCTTGGTGAGCGAGTTGGAGATATACAGCAGGAGCAGATACACCTCAGCGGCATTTGTGTGTTAGTTAGATAATATATGCACAAGTAAGAGATGATGGTTTTGTAGCAGCAGCAGCAGCTGTGGAGGTGGAACAAGTGCGTGGAATATGTTTTCCTCACCGATGTTTTTGATGATGTTGAGGCTGTGGCAGGTCGGCCCGGAGTTTTCTCCATTGGACAACCTGAAAAAAGTGAAACAAAACAAAACAAAAATGGAAAAATGTCCATGCAAACAAGCAGATGGAGGGATATATTTAGCTAGCGGGGGAAATATAAACTATATATATATATATATATATATATATATATATATATATATATATATACACACACACACACACACACACACACACACACACACACACACACACACATATATATATATATATAGCTTTATGCACCATGCTTTATGTAACAGTTGGTGCAAGCACAGCAAAGAAGTCTCTGTCTGCTGTTTTCCACCAACAACACTGAAATAGTTGCAGGATTCCAGGATTTACGCAGTTGAAAATACACATAAAATTCATCACCACCTCTACACAGTTACAACCTATTCCCACAACACAGTCATTAAAGTCTCTCAATCACACATGTTCTCATATAGTCACTTTTCTCCTTCACATTTTCAAAGTAACATTTTCTGACCTGAGATTGGCGTAATCCCGCTCTGCTCTGTCAGAACCAGGCTGTCGTGAGCTCATGTTTATCCCTCTGACCTCCTGTACGCTGCACGCCAAAGCTGTTTTCTCTGACAGGTTTCTTATGTCTCCGCTACGAACGGCGTGAGTCCGGTAAGTGATCGAGTCAGCTGTGAAATCTCTACACTGGTTGCTGGAGGCAGTGGATGTGTCCACGTTCACTCCTCCCACTCCTCCTCTTCTCTTATCCACAGCGTCCCTGTGGTACAGAGTGTGTCTGTTGCTGGCCTCGCCATTGCTTGGCAACACAGTGCTGGAATGATGAAGCTGTGGTGAAAACTCAGGGCTACATTCGACAGCCGAAATCCTTCACTATCACATCAATAACAGCCATCATCCTTGATCTAAAATTTACCAAAAATACTCAAAAGCATCTTGTCTGTACCACATGTGTTTTCCAATTCTGGCTGAATCCTCAAAAGACTTCAATAAAGACAGTGAATGGATTTAACTTTCCCTAATTTTGTGGATGCAACTATTCCCAGATAGCAAAGATTCTGGCTGTAGTCTGACGGAAGCAGGGTGAAGGTCTTTGGTTGACTATACTACTTGTCATAGTTATGGTTTATCAAACTACTTAAAAAGTAAAGGTAAGCAAGGCAAAGACTTGTCTTGACTATGGTGGATTTTGGACTCTTATAAGTTTTATAATTGGTTTTGGGTGAGTCTTGGTGACTTTAGGCCATACAAAAGACCTTACATCTTTCCAAAATTTTGCCAAAATTGGGTCAAATTTGGCCCCTAATGATTTTGCTATGTGGGTTGCGGTTTACTTGACAAAACTGCTCAAAGCATCAACTGTAGACTGGACGAAGTTAAAGACCAGCATCTTGATGCTTAAAAGTCTTTCATGACTGAAACTGACAAACACAGAAAGATGCAAACACCTTCTTTTCATCAGGTTTATAAAGTTGTGACAAAAGGTCTGAAACTGACATGAGCCTTGTTTCTTTTTAATATTTAAAACAGAGGCTGTGGTCACTATCTTCCTTTCATACATGTACTTTCATACTGGTTAGTGTTTTGTACATAATTAACCAGCTTGATTAGCTCAGTCAAGTGCCTGAGACGCACAAGTCTTGATCATATTTCTTTTACCTTGCATTTGGACCAGACACTGATGGACAGACATTACAAAAACCATCACAACTGATCCTGAAACTAACATACTTTACAAATAAGCAGTGTCAGCTGATTCTTTGGTTCCTCCAAGTCATGAGTTAAAAAGTCAAACACTGAATCATCTGAATCATTCAGCCTTGATGAACCATTATTTCTCATCTAATTGGAGTTGTTGGAGTTCATTTCATGAATGTCTCTGAGGATCCAGCAACTGAATTAGTACACAAAAGTCTTCAAGCCAGAATTTATTCTATAAAGGTTTGTTAGCTCTACTGACATGCCCTCGCACGCAAACACAAACTCACATGAAACTCTCCTTCCCTCGTGAAAATGTTTTTGAAACTCTTTCATATCTGAGGTTAAATTGACTGTGGACCAGGTCTACTCTCTTTTTGGCTCAGCATATATGCGACCCAGTCCTCAAACAACGCAAGACAGAAACTGGAGCCAGAAACTGCTTCACAATACATCAGTGAAAAAGGTTTATATCTATTGAACAAGCCGAGGATTGAAACAAAAGGGTGTTAAAGTGCCCCGTGAGGGGAGGACAGAGTGTAGAGTTACGTATAGAAAGAGGGAATGGTGAGAAGTTTGGAATAAACCAGCAGCTTGAACCAGAACCAAACTGTTCTGGTTCACAAACTGAAGCAAATCAAACCTCACGATGAAACATAAACGACTCTTCTACCACCGCAAGCCTGCAACAAATGCAGAAAAACAGCCGGCAAAAGACAACAGAACTTGTTCCGGGTGAACAAGGAAGAACCAGGAAGAAAATACCAGATGAGCTTTGCGCCATTTCTGTCCCATCACCTTGTTTACACCAACAGAATCCACAGCAAATCCCTTCTTTATGGTTAGTGTGAGTTGAAGTATTGTTTGCATTTTTTGGTCGTTTTGGTCAATTTAATTTGAGCAACGTGTGTCCAAACAACTGAGATTAGGAAAGAAAAGAAAAAAAAATTGAGGTGTTTTTGTTTGATTTTGTTCTTTAACCAAGACTGAGTTGATTATAATTTTCTGGTTTTACGACTTCAAGAGATAACACTTTGTGCAGTAAAGCGTTTGAATTGAACTGACACATAACAGGTAACAAACAATGTTATCTGGAGTTGAACACGTCATGAGACCATTGTTTCACTGACAGTGAATTAACCTTCAGAGACAGGGAGGGAGGGAAAGTACATATGTGTGTGTGTCTTTATTACAGACGCGATAAGCCATTCAGAGTATCAGGTATGAAGTATAAAAGTGGTACACGGCAGTGTTTAAACAAACACGGTGTGCGCTTGTTTATTTTGTGGGTGTGTTTCGTGTTCTGTTGTCAGGTTGGGCGTCAAAAGCATGCAGACTCACCGTCTCGCCCCGGGCAACACAGGTGACTTTGAGGGTAAAGTGGCATTACATTGGGGGCTTTTGGGCGACTCCAGTTTGTTGGAAGGACTTTGATCCGAACCAGGTCTGTTAGAAGCTGGAGAGAGAGAGAAACAAACAAAAAAAGCTTTCTTAATAATCAAGAAAATAGTGAAGGAAGAGGAAATAAGGGAAATTTCCAATCACTGGGCGTTGATGTTTGGTGAGGAGTGGTGCAAAATGAAGAATAAGTTGATAAGAAAATATACAAATGGACTGATAAGTGTACAGTTTTTTATATATATTTGTCTGTGTGTGTGTGTGTGTGTGTGTGTGTGTGTGTGTGCGTGCGCGTCTATAGAAGAATCAACAAACTATAAATCACATTCACTCATTCATTCCCATAAACACTTGTTTATCAGACATCAGAGGAAGAGATGATGATTAAACCAGCTCCTTCCTGCAATCAGAGCAGAAACATTCAATATAAGCAGATAAGAAGAATATAAACACAACATCGCACACTGACACACTGGAGTAACACTTCCTCCAAGTGAATAGAATAAACATGATAACCATATTTGATGTAACAACGTGTTGAGAAGACGGAAAGAAATACGCCAAAGATACGTCAGTCGTATTTTTTTTTTTTTTTTTACCTGAATTTCTTGTTGATCCTGCACATTATCAGGGTAATCCCTGTGTGTGTGTGTGTGTGTGTGGGCGTGTGCTATAAATATGTAACCAAGTATGTGTACCTTTGTGTTTTTTTAGCAGCAAAAAAAAAGAAGAGGAAATGAAACTAAGCCCAAATAATAATGAACCTCTTAAATTATTAATATCTGTAGAGAAAAGTTCATAATCAAACTGCCATACAGAGATAACAGGAATCATGATAAGTTATTATAGATCAGATTTTAAGATCAGAGGATATTAATAGTCTTTATCTAACTTCCTCCATATTTTCCAACATATAAACACTAAAATTTACACATGTTATATTTAAGCTTTCATCAAAAACTACACTTTCAAATATATTTCAATAACAACGTGGTTAAAGTTACAGCAGCTGTAGACATAGTTGTGTGTAACTTGCGTAACTTTACCTTACTTAACTTGTTGCTGACAGACAGGAGTCATAATTGTTTCTGTCACATGAATGTAGACGCATGTTTTGTTTTTTTGTGGGAATTTACTTAAAACAACGTTGAAATTCTTTTGTCGTTTCAGTGAACTGTAAACCACTTGTCCGCTTGTTGCTTTTCGTGACCCCACGACCTTTTCGCCTGCCCTGATGATCCCGTTGACGTTGACCAGCGTTGAGTGTTATAACCTGTAACCCTGAGTTATTCTCCCGCGCGACGTGTCTTTAATGTGAACGTACTCAAACTAGCCGCATGTATGTGAGGTGTGCTGTTGACAGAAATGATCTGATGATTCATGAAATCCAATGATTTAGGAGATGAAGTCAACAAACCGCCCAAGTATGAATTTGTGTTTTGTTAAAGTATTAAAGGTAAGGTGAAGTTTTATGATTTCTATTTCTTCCTGTTTTCCCGGCTGACGAGAGAGAACGAGGAGTAGGTGGATAAAACTAACAGGTGAGATATTTTCCTTGGTTTCCTTGATATTTTCCCTCGTAGCTAACAGCTATCAGAGTTTGATTGTGACGTAAATGTAGCGAGTTGTAGTCTGCTACGGGGTCTCACACTGAACCTAAAGTAATGTTTGCTGCCTGTCACTAATCAGTGCTCTCTCCATGTCATAAAATATCTTTAAAATTCACAGACATCATATGTTAAAACCATGACACATTTCAAACGGGACCAGAAAATAATTTTTATCTCTCCATAGAATCTCGTTCATAATTTTTCTTTTCTCTAGGATCCGTACTTAAGTACCCCAATGTGTTTTATATATATATATATACATGTATAAAGTTGTTGTTGTAAAGTGATGTTCAGCTAAATGAAACTGAACAGAAACACATGTCAGTGTGATGCAACTGAGTTTAAACAGCAACACAAACTGCTACAGTGGCAAAACAGTTCACATTTTAAACACTTGGCAGCAAAAATATCTTTTAATCTATAACTAAAAATACTACATTGTTTGAAGATTAACACTGAGTACTTTAAGTTTTACCACGTAATTAAACTCAAACCGAAGCAGAATGACAGGAAACTAGTTTAATGACTTGTGATGATTCGTTTCATACTGGTTCTGTACTTGTGTATTTCTGCTACTCGTTGTCAGTCTGCCCCTACGTTCAAACATCTATAAACAGCGTTAGTCACACACTCATTGATGTTCAGAAATTGTTGTATTACAAGGACTTGAACCACTGAACTTTCTCATTAGTAGCTGATTAACTCACTTACTGAATATTATGTAAAAGAACTTGTCATTGGTGCTAGTCAGTGTCTGCTGTTATTTAAATTCTTTTTATATTTACGTTGGTACGACAGATTGACATACTGATCTGTGGTGATGCTTATTACCAATGATACATTATATCCCACCCTGTCTTTAATCTGCATAGCTCACACCGGCCCTGACAACACCGGTAAATATTTTGTACATTCATCCTCAGAGAAAGTTGCGAAATTGGTGAGCGACGCAGCTAAACAGCGGCTGGATCAGGAAAAAAAGCTTTTAGAAGAGTAGAAGAAGAGGCATTGATGCTGAATCAAATTTTAAAATAATAAAAAAAAAAATTGGAAGCTCAATGGTGGTGAAGTATGATCTTGTTAAAAAAAAAAAACATGTCAGTGTTTGACACTGACTGATTTTATGCACTTGTCAGATGTCAAAGGAAGCAGCTTGACGCTAACTTCATCACCCCTGAAGCATCTGCCATCTTAACAGAGATGTCAGGTTTATGAATCAACAAGAAAGACTGATTCTGTGCCAGGCAAAACTAAAGAAGTCACCTGCAGATTTTTGCTCTTATGAAGATAGATTTGTGGAGGATTTCTAAGAAACCACATTATCCACTTTGCACGGCCACTTAACGTCTTGAGTTGTTTGTTTTCTATGAACGCAGCGTTGAATGTTGTACTACCACAGCAAATACTGTTCAATCACGCTGTACATCTACTGACAAAGCTTTCACTGCAGATAGAAATCATCACCCCAGGACTGATGTTAACTGGTGATGAGATAAGATTGTCACATTATCTCTAATCGAGATAATACGTTTCCTTTTGTACTTTCGCGGTCTTCAGGTAACGTTTCTCTGTGTTTTACATCTTAATTCTTCTATTTACTTCGCCAACTCTTTAGTTATGTATTAAGTAATTAATATGATCCCTCCCTTTTGAGGCCCGTCTGACACACTGGGCAAAGTCTACGCTCAGACACTTTATTGCATTGCATTTGGTGTGGCATGTTTGACTAATATAACTAATTTATGGGATGAAAAATTTAATACATTTGGTCAAATTATTCAACTGGTTGCATCGATTGTCGAACAGTAAGTAGAAGCAAAACGAGAGACGGACAGACTTTTGGTACGTTCGAACATGCTCCTTTCAGGCTGGTTTTGCCTGAAATCACGAGGTCAAAGGTCGATGTGTGGAGTGTACAGCTGTTACTCAGACTATTGTGCCATTTCAAACCAGTTCCTCAGGTTGTCATTCACGTAGATTCGCACCGAGGTGATGAGACTACTAAGCCTTTGTTCCACTTTCAATGACAAATTCATTGCATTTGCTAATGAGACAACAATAGAACAACACTGATCATGACTCAGACTGAGGCCTTTTAATAACGTACGCATGTGTTCTGAGTAAGAACAAAAACAAGTTTGAGTTTAGAAGATGATGACGATGATGATGTTTTGTTACCTGCAGCCTGCTCAGCTGAGGCCAGCCTCTTCTTCCTCATTGAGCGGTAAAAGCGTGAGTTCCTGCGGATGGGCTCTCTGCTGAAACCTCCTCTGGAGTCATCTTCATCGTCGTCCTCCTCGTGACTCGCATGAACCGCAGCAGCTGCTGCAAGTTTCTCCGAGGCTTCCTGCGATGACTTCTGACCCCACTTGGCCCTGAACAGGGCGCTTACCGACATCGTGAACGATTCCAGCTCGTTTGTCGGTGTTCGAAGTGAGTTTTGGGAAAGAAAATTCAGTTGTGGCTTGTGTGTGGAAACTCGAAGAAAGATATCTGTCATAACTTAACCAGAATCCAGAAGCAGATCCATGCCCGGAAATAGAAAAAACTACACAAAAACAAAACAAAAAAGAAAAAAAAAAAGAAATCTGATACAAAAAAAAAAAAAAATAATCCAAGTACAGTACAAACACCTGCGAGAACAAAGTGATTGTTGTGTCCTTTCCCCCTCCTGTCAGTGACAGCACTGTTGTTAGCGACGCACCAGCCAGGAGAGTGTGTGTCGTATATTTGTGCCTGAGCTGTAATTATTGCATTGGTGACTCTCGCCTGCTCTTTGTCCTGTTCAGTGTGGCTCACTCCCTCCCTGCCTCTCTCTCTCTCTCTATACACCACCCTGTTATGTGCTGACATTCCTCCACTCAACCAGCTCCCTCTCTCTCTCTCTCTCTCTCTCTATTACTGTCTCTGTTTTCCAACTCTCTGGTGGAACCTGAAAAGCCACCTGATGACTCACGGATACAGATCCAAACTTTTCATGTCTCTCTCTCTTTTTTTTTTTTTTTCTCAGATCACTAATATGTTTCCATTTGAAGTTAATGTATTTGTATTTTAGAGTAAATAATAGAACATAAAGCTTTATTTTAGATGGTGAATGGGTTAGGGTTAAATGGTGGATGTTATTTCTGCTGTGAGAATATTTCCTGAACTATGTGTTAAAGTATTACAGTAGTGTCTCGTGTACCGTTGAGCTCAGTGGCCCCATACACTAGTTTTTTTTTATCTCCAGTCAGCTGACAAGCAGAGAGTTTAAAGTTCACTTTCTCTTTTTTTCCACATAGTAATAAGCCTCTCTCTCTCTCTCTCTCTCTCTCTGTGTGTGTGTGTGTGTGTGTGCTGCTGCTGCTGCTGCTCAACAATACGACTCAAGTCAAAGTAACAAAGGACATAATGTCCCGCACAAACGTCCTCACTGATCTCTTCAAACACTTTTTTTCTGTCTCTGTTCAAACATTGACGACACAAATAATCTTTTGCTTCTAAACAATTAATATCAAATGGTTTGTTTTAAATTGTATGACTGGTGCAAAAATGATTTCCCCCTTTCGATTCCTCTTAAAATCAAAGGTTATTATCATTATTATCTCATTTCATCAATTAATAATAATGATAATAGTAGTAATAATAATAATCTTTTGTTGTTATTCGTCCCAGTCATTAGTCTAGTTTAAGTCTCTAGCGCTGTAAAATCAGATAAGTCAGTGTTTGTTAAAGATTTATAGATACTTTTATTATCCAGGAAGAAATCATCAAATGAGGCTTCATCAGTTTCTTTTTCTCTCTTCCTGAAGTGTATGTATAAATGTATACAACTTTTTTTTTTTTAACAGCTTTTCTTTTGCACTGTTACAACAGTAAAAGGAATTTAAATTAACGCTGAAAGCGTTTCTCTCTTCTCTCCTGTAGATCATCTATTTACTTAACTAAATCGAGTCATTGGGGTTGGGGGGGTTATGGTTGGGGTCACACAGGTCAGGTTCCTCCTGCATAACTGGAGCCCTGAGGTATATGTCACGTTTTTTAACATTACCTGGATAACTCTCTGTTATCTATCAGCGCTAATGCTATGAAACAAGTTATCAGCTGATTGAGTTTACGCTGGTTCCTGGTAACGTTTATGGGAACTTTCCAGGTACGTCATCTCACTCTGTCCAAGAGTCTGTGTCACCGAGGGTAAGACAGTGTGCAGCATGTGTGTGAGAAAACAGAAGCATCCTGTTTGTTTTTAACATTGTGTTGGAAAAAATAAATGAAATAATTTGTAGTGTAGTGGAGGCGCCACACATTGATCATTATATGTGATTGTGGAAGAAATTTCCGGTATTCTAATAATTTTGACTGACTGTATTTGTGCTCTTGCGTCTGATGATGATCAAAGTATTAAAGTAACAGAAGTAAAAACCATCACACCAGACAGATCTATAACAACAGGGTCCGAGAGTCTTATTCATAATGTCACTGACATTATTAGGAGGTAAACAGCTGTTGTGTCCACCGATGTTCAGCCGTTCAGATGTTTAGAAATGGGAATAAATCTCAACAGTCGACCAGTTGCTCCCACACTGGCTGCAGACGTTCACATGCACGTTATTAACAAGATCAGGTCCAGTGGCTTCTCTGATCTAAAAAGAAACAACAGGAGCAGTTTGATTCTGCAGCTTCCTCCAGCTCATCATCATCAACATCAACATCATCATCATCATCATCATCATCATCATCATCATCATCATCATCATCATCAGAACAACTGCTGCAAATCATAACATCATCATTAGCCCTGATTAGCAGTCGTTTTAGATTTTAACTAAGAGTTAATTTTTGCAGATACATGCTACTGTGACATTAACACAGGGCGTAACAGATTACACACCTATGTTTAAAAGCAGCATTTTAATGTATATAGCTTTACTTTTTTTTTTAAACACCTGCATACAATGTACATTTATAGATAAAGTTTTTGTGTCTGTGAGTTTTTCTAATTCTCTATTTTATGCTGTAATAATAATAATAATATAAAATCTAAGGAATAGTCACAATGAAAAAAAATATCAAAGATTGATTTAAGTAAATAAATCCATTCTTAAAAATATATTTAAAATAATAATAAAAACGACCTAAAATTAATAGTTATAACTTCCTGTAAGAAGCTGTAAAATTTAATAGCTCAGGAGTTTTTTTTTTTCTGTTGTTGACAGCAGTTTATGATTATCAATAAAAAACGGGGATAAAAGATAAAACGCTGTCTCCATAACAACATTATCTCTGTTACGGTCGTTCACCTCTTTCATCAACATGTAAGACCTGTGGGCAAACCCACGTGACACCAAAACAGGAAGTGGTTGAAGCGCTCTGGAGCTCGCTAAAATGATAGTTTCCGGTTCGAGCAGTCAACCTTCACATTAAAAGCATAACATTGATTTTATAAACATGTGTTTTATTATAGAGTATATAAACCGTGTTAATAGCCTATAAAAACATATAGTCACATGTATTTTTCATTTTGGCTGACAGTGCAGACGTATATAGTGAAATAAACTGCCTTGTGCTTTTATTTTGAAAAATAAAAATAACACTGTACCGGATGTGTTCCTCCGGTGTCAGTTCGGATCCTCTGTGTGTGTCGCTGACCTCCGGTTGTCAATGAAACAGAAAAACAAATGGCGGGCAGCAGATTAGAGAAGTTCGGGACCGTTTTCACCCGGTAAGACACGACGTTTTACGGTGTTTGTTCTGTCTTGTTTGCGCTCGGTAGTTTTAACAGCTCAGCGGGTTAGTTAAGATAAAACCTGAAAACACATGAACACATGAGGCCGCTCAGCGCACGTGTGTCATTTTATAACTAAACGTTAAAGTCAAATGTTACATCAGTCTGTTGACACTTAAATTAAATGTAAATCTATATGAATTTTACAAGGGAAACAAGTCAAAGAAATAATAATAGATGAGATGTAGAGAGAAGAAGAAGAAGATGGAGATCAGTTCCTGAGGAACAGCCGCGTCCTAAAGATGTGTCCTGTCAAGTCAAGATCACAGTTTGACCAGTCACCTGTCTGAAGACTGAGACCAGTTAATTAAATGGGTCAAGTCTGGTGCTGCTGCTGTGGTTGGAATGAAAACCTGCAGCCACACGGCGCTTTGTGGAATAGCTTGGACGCCTCTGTAGTAGACTGATCCATGGAAAACCAACCACCCTTAAAGGAGACAGAGAAAGGTTGAACAGGGTTTTGATCCTTGTTCTGTGATGTGACATATACACAATGAAATGTTGGTTGGATGTGTAATGTCTCAGAAGATTCATAAAAACCTCTCAGAAACATATTTTAGGGTGAGATTTTAAACACATGGTTTTGCACCTATTTGGCATCTTTTTGGGTTTAACTGGCAACCTCATTATGAAATTCAAGCTTGACACTGATTGGCTCCTTCAAACTCAAATGAATAAAACTTCGGCTACCGGCTTCGGAAACAGACAGATCATCCTTTTAAGGCTAATCTCCTTTGAAGGGGAGGGAATGAATCAGAGTGGGGGGGCAGTGAGATACATTTTACATCATAAGCACGTTTTTGAAATTGACCTATTTTCTAGCGACGTTCCTAAAAGAGGAATTTCTATGAAAATAAGATGTTGCACTGAATGCACTTTTTGATTCTCTGTCACCTTTAAATAAGACTGTTCACAGTGGAGAACTGCCCGCTCATGTCCTCATGACTGCAGGTAATAACACGATCATCAGAATATTAACATATTGAACCAGAAAGTATCTAGTTTGAGCTGTTCATGGCTCCAGAAAAGCAGGCTGGATTTGATGAAGGCCAGCTGATGAATCCAGCCATCGAAGGACACAACACAGCTAATAACAAACATCATACAATCCAAACGTCACCGCTAGTATAGAATAAACATACCACATTCATGATGCTACAATGATTTGTTCAGGACTTCAGGAAGGAAGAGAATCGGATATCATTGTCATGTAAGGGAGACTGAAGTGTTTGACTGCTTTGCCTTTTCTGTTTAGTTGTTTTTGGCCTTAAAAACTGGTGAATGTGGTTTAATGAAGCTCAGTAAGATGCTGATCATATGATGCCTCATCAGTGACGCATAAAAGATTAAGAAACTTTATGCACTTGAGACAAAAACACTTGGGATCTGAAGTCAGAAATAATTTGTTACGTGTCTGCACTAGTTACGATATTTGTGTCAAATGCTACTTAAATAACCAACGCTGTGATGGTCTGATCGTCAGGGTCCGAGATCTGATGCGGTCTGGAGTCATAAAGGAAGCAGACAAGCCCATCTGGTTCGATGTTTACAAGGCGTTTCCTCCGAAGAGAGACCCGCTTTACGTGAAGCCACAGATCAGAGCCAAAACCAAGACGAAGGAAACTGTGCCTGAAATCTTTTACAGCGAGGACGAAGTCAGAGCGTAAGTAGCAATAATAATCGACTGTTAGCTGACTGTGTTAGCCCGTTTTTGTTTCCTTATCTCTCATCGACGCCAACAGAGACACTGTAGAACGATAGTTTCACATGAGCACAACTTAACTTCCAAACACTGTTTGTAACAAAGTCGAGTCCCACTGATGTTGTGAGAGTCGCTCGTCTCACTTGTACTTTTCTTTTTTGCCTTTCAGGAAGTTCTACGAACAGTACGGGATGGGACCTCGGCCGCTCGATCTCTCCAAATCTAACTTTGTTTCCACGTGTCAGAGGTGTGTTTGACTGACAAACACTTGACAAAGAGTGTTTGTATTTTACCATTACTACCATTTCAGTCTTGAAACATTATGCGTTCATCTCCAACTTTGTATCTGCAGGTTTGTAGACAAGTACACAGAGTTAAAAAGCAGCAGTGACCTGGATGATTCTGCTCTGTTCGAGGAGACTGGGAAGGCTTTACTTGCCGAGGGCATCGTGCTGCGGAGGAAAGGAGCGCCTCCCGTAAGAGTCTTAAAGTGTTCAAACTAGTGTGTAAACTAAAGCTGCGGCTGTTTCAATCAATGACTGGAATTATTACTTCAAGTTTATAGACCAGGTTTGGACTCGAACTGAAAGACCAAACGCGGTTGGAAATATGTAGGTCAGTAATGAGGAAAGAGAAGCTGTAGCTAAACTAGTCATAAACAAAGCTATCTAATCAATTAATCAATGAATCCTCAAAGATGCCATGATACAACAACAATAACCACAAGTAAATGGTTAACTTGTGGAAATTTTTCCGGCTGTGTCAGTGAGGTAACATCTTCCTGCAACACCTTAAACTCATCAAAACTGTTTCAGACTTAGAGGATGGTTAAAATAAAGCTAATCTCTTTGGTTTTAAAAACCAAACTGACTTAAGTCAGCAGAAAATCGCAGTGGATTAGATCTGATCCATTTGCAACCACCTGAATCAAATTCTTCAAATATGTTTCACTGTATCTATACTTTTACCGTTGCTGTGTATGATGCTTTCGTCGGCAGCAGATGGCCCCACGCTGTAGTTTTCACCAATGATCACAGTATTGCTTTATTCCTGCAGGTGTCAGCAAAGTCCACCAATCCAGTGCTGAATCTGAAGCTGAAAGACATGTTGGCAGAGCAGCAGGCGGTCGACGCAGACAACCAGACGACGGAAGACGACACGCACACAAAAACGCCGTAGATCTCAGCAAAACAGAAACTTTGGGACGAGCTGCAGATCCTCCACAACAACATGTGACTCTATGATCCACGCTGGGTTTCTGCTGCTGATGGGAAAGTGATGAACATCTGTAACAAACCACCAAGTCATGATCCAAACATCAGGAACTGCTCTCTGGACTGTTTGAATGCCTGTCTGCTTTATTATTTCATATGTATATGTATATTCACTGACTAATTAAAGAATAAACCTTAAAAAACGAGTTGAGAAATAGGTTGATGTTTTTACATTATTTTCCAACTGTTTTAAAATTCAATTATCTGGGTCAATGTTATAATACACAGAAGAACAGTGGCAACGTTTGTTAGCCAGGAAAGAGAGCCAACCAACATGGTGGCTGCTTGAAGAAGAAGAAGAGAACCCATGACAGAAGAAGTGTTGGGCGGCGGTGGAGACAGCAGAGGAGGCTAATGTTGGTGCTAACGGAGAAAAGGGCACGAGCCAAGTGGTCAAAAGTCTGGGAGAACTTTACATTGAAGCCTTCAGAGAACAGAAGGTATTTTTGTCCATCAAACCTGCTGGAAACGGTCATAGATATATATGAGAATAATTATCTGAAATCCTAGCGTTTAACCTTACGTTGTGGATGTTTAATTCATCTTGTGTCATCTTCCTCCAATTCATCTGGTTCCGGGTCACGGGGGCAACAGCCTCAGGATGGAGGCCCAGACTCTCCTCTACCCGGCCACTTCCACCAACTCCTCTGGGGGGACCCTGAGACATTCCCAAACCAGCCTCATGACAGTCTCCAGCATGTCTTGGATCTTGTATGGGGTCTCCTTCCGCTTGGACATGCCCAGAATTCATCCAGGAGGTGTCCAGGGGGCATCATGGTGGAGGAGACCCTCAGGAGCTTTATCCCCTGGTAGGGTCTCCCAAGGCAAAGTAGTCCCAGGACCCAGGTGAAGGGTCAGACTAAGAGGGATTCAAACCCCTCTGATGATGGAGACAACAAGGACCCAGAGCATCCTGCCTAGAGGGTGACCAGGACCCCGTCCTGGAGCCAGGCCTGAGGAGGGGGCCCATTGGTGAGCCTTTACCCATGGGGTCTGGCTGGCCAAAGCCCGAAGCAAGGACATGAGTCTGTACCCCGGTAAGTCCACCACCTACCGGGGGAACCACAGGGGTCCGGTGCAATGTAGATCAGGCAGCAGTTGAAGACAGGTCCTTGGTGGTTCTATCCCCAGCTAGAGAAGCTAACTCTATCTCTCAGCACACAGCTTCATCAACCAATGTCCATTTTTTCATGTCATTTATCCTTGTCTGCATTTTAGATCAGTAGTTATTCACTTAAAAAGACAACACGTTTCATACTGTGCTTGTGTGCAGAGTCCAACTAAACTGTCTCTGTGTCAAATCAAATGTGTCTAAAGACCTGATGCTAAATGAGGTTGATTTCTTTTTGCACCCTTAATGTGCATACATTACATGTTTTTATGCGTCAGTTTTACTGCCTGGAAACAAGTGCTGGAATGCAGTGGTTCAGATGAGCGAGCTACCATCGACGTCTTGTCATGTTTTCTGACACATCAACAGACGTGGCCGGATTAACGGATTAATTCTTCTGTCAAAGCTTTATGCCTACATACAGAGGAGTATTAGGGGCTCATTCAGGCCCCAACCCCCAAAAAAAGTCTGAGATACTGAGAATACATTCCTAATATTATGAGATTAGAATTGTAATCGAGAACAGTGATATTAGTAATGTAAGTGTAAATGTAAAGTTGGAATTTATTCAAAAACTCACAATATTACAAGAATAAAGCCATAATATGTGGAGGAAAATAGTAATATCTGAAAATAAAGTTGTGTCGTATGAATCCTTTGGCCATAACGTGTTGGTGTCTGTAATTTAATTCAAACCTATATTATGGCTTTATTATGATTAAATTATGAAATTATTTTGTGATATCTCTTTATTTTTTCTTTAAGTGTAGACCTAACGCTCTGTTGTACCTATAAAAAAATCCCTAAAACTCCCAGAAAAAGAGAAGGAAAGGAAAGTATCCTCAGGGTTACCGCCGGTTTAACTTTTCAGAAGATTTCATTTCATCAGTTGCGTCGCTGACTCTGTCACCTGTAATAGGAAATGCAGTCCATTTTTGTCCCAAGAATAACATTAAATATTAAAGCCATCACAGGAGGACCAGCGAAGATAAAATGGCCCTTATTAATTATAGCTTTAAATAAATAATGATCCCTCATGTGGATCTATCCGTCTTCTCTTCTGCTGTCCTTTCTTTAATTTCCTATTTGCCCCTTTTTTGTACTTTTCATCCATTTTTTGATGCTACCGTCTAGTCTGTCTTTTTGCAGTAAAAAATATCAGTTATCAGTTCTTTTTAGGACGCTTTGTTTCTCCCCCGACTTCACAAAACAACAGACGGAAACAAATAATTACAGTTCAACATCTCATTCTTTTTATTATGAGTAGAACTATAGATAACCTATGTTGCCTCAGAGCATCAGACCGTCTTTTTGATCTTGAGATGTACTGGAAGATAAAGTCATACAGAGTTTAGGCCCCGTTGTGACACATGGGCCCTTTAATTCCCGACAGGACAGAGGAGATAAAAATGCCCGTCAAACACACTTAAAATAGAAAGTCAGATCTTTTGAGGTAAAAACACATCTCACCTTCCGTTGCCACTGTGGTTGAAGGCTGGCTTGCGTTTGTCAGGGTACAATCTTATCTGCCTGCGGTTCAGGAGAAAAACAAACCAGGTGAGGACACACCAATAGACCCGATTGGTCTGATAACACCCTGATGGATGGACTGTCTCGTTACAAAGGCCATTGGCCACAACAATGACGAATGGTAGTTGTCTTGTCTTCAAGAGGCTGGACTGAGAAATACATGATGGACAGTCTTGTTTGGATATTTGAAATTTTACGTGTTTTGGTGAAAACACTCGAATGCTGCTATGCTACTTCTTCAAGAGATCCCATCTTTATAGATGAGAAGCAAGGCTCATCAGGAGGGGACTGAGTCAGTAAGGATAATGACCTCAACTGTGGTGAGGAGCAAACAGGTGAAGATTAAAGGGAAACTCTGACACATTTAACCCAATATTCTACTGTTGTAAATCTTTGAATAATGTCAGTTGACAAAAAATGAAACAAATCGGTGCTACGTTAGCGCGGTAGCAGTGAGCCTGACCAGGCAGCTAATAAGCTAAGTGATAGGGACAGATTTCTAATGTTAAAGTAAACAGTGCTTTTGTCATTAACAAGGTTGAACATCTCTCTTTAAGCCCCATGCAACACAGACAGGAGTCTTACCAATACAACACTATGTCTGTTTAACTCTGCAGTGGTAAAGAAATGGTAGAAAAGAAATTTTTAAGAAGGCTGAAGTCTTAACTATTCAAATATTTCACAACTGATTGAAAATATTGAGATATTGTCATATCAATGAGCCACGAAAAATTGTATATTTCCATGTGTTGTGTTTTCATTCTCTACATATCAACATATTTGATAAGATGGAGACTTACTGACCTAGACGCCCTAAAGAACAGCACAGTTGTTGTGTGGAAATTGTGGATACACAAGAGATGACACACAATCACAAATCATATCGTCATTGCAATATTCAACAACTTTACCGCATATTTTACCTAATATCGTGCAGCTGTATCCTATATACAACTGTTGTGTTTAGGGTCAGATTCTCCAGTTTGGTGAAGCTGACACTCAACACTTGAATAACTGGAAAGAAAATTATAATCAAAGCTGTTGTTACTTTTTGTTAAACAGTAATAGCTTTGGCAATTGATGACAGATCGATGACCACTTTCTAGATTTCTAATTTATTGTGGTTCAGCAATTAAAAAAAGCATTACATTGAAAGTGGTTGACAACAGTTTATTTCATTTTGTAGACAAACACATTGATTCTTGACCAGAGTACAAGATGAAAACTCTTGACAAACATCTTTTATTATTATTATCATCATTTCAAAATACAAATATAAAATTATACTTTATACACATCTGGGATGTTACAGGCTCCCATTCATTTTTTTTTTTTTTTTTTTTAAATTTATTCTATAGTTAATGTATTTATTTATCTATGTATTTATTTATATAACAGGGCTTGAGCAAGCCATACAAGTAGATCCTGAAAGATGCTTTCAGTCAGTCAGTTTGTTCAATCGGCTCTCACGTTAAAAAGTCGGTTAACATTTAAAAAAAATGGACACGTGGCAGGAATAGCCAAGGCAATCAGCGATCTCCAGATGACGGACGAGCTTCTACTGCTACATGTTGACACGCTAGCGACTGCACCGCTTACAAAAATAGAAATAGTCAGTGTTGAGTTGTGCCACTGAAATGAAATTATCATTATTATAGTATTGTCATTATTAGAATTTCATTTCTTTTATGGTAAAAAAAAGTGTGTGTGAATGTAAGTGTGTATAGACACACAACTTTTTTCCCCATGTGGCAGTAGCTTAAATAATTTGATGCATGTGTGTACATTGGTATCCATGTTTTTTCTGGTGTGAGTTGTATTTATGTGATAAAATGTGCCACTTGTCTCAAGTTTCAAGTTTAAGTGGATACAATGATACACTCAATACAAGGTCCAACATTTCCCAGGTCATACGTTGTCTATTTGTTCTAACCAATAATTATCCAATGATAACATTCATTGAGCTGTAAACCATCAGTATTAAAGTAGTATGAAATTAAAGTACTGCGACAACAGAGCCATGCTACCTTAAAGTGCGAGCTATGAGATGAAAAAAATAAAATAAAACACTGTGAAGCATAAGAACATGTGGAACTGCACTAAAGGTAAACAGCTCATACTTTAATTACTCACTGGTTCCAAACAACGTGGCTCAGACAGGTACTGTTTGATTTGTTTAAACAGTCACACAGTAAAGGCACAGTACTGTACTACAGTCAAATCAAAGTCCAAAACCTCAGGTCCCAAAATGAACTGCTGCTGCTGTAAACACTCATCAACTCTAAGCAATCACTGAGCGATGTCAGATAAAACCTTAATGTTAATGGAACATAACGCCAGCTTGGTGTAATTCTTACATGCCTCTGTATATGCGAGTCACATAAATAATGTTCATGTGGAACTATGTTGCATTAGCAAATTGTTTCCTTAAAGTGTAGGTCACACTAGTCGACTTTACCGATGATTTGTTAGTTTTGTGATCGTTGTAGCGTTCACAACTACTGGTCCAGAGCTGCCAACTTTTCCAAAAACCTTTGGCATGAGATTGGGCGGGGTGCTGACGTCATCATCTTCAAGTTCAGTGATTGGATGGTCCAGTTAAGTTAACCAGTCAAGGCTAGCAAATGTGTGCAAAAGCAAGAACATCTGATAATTTGATTAAGATTTGCTTTTGTTTTTCAGCCCACAATGATTGACAGAGAAGATGAAATTGATTTGGTTGCAGATAAACTTGCAAAGTCGTTTTCAAGAAAAAGTTATCAAGAAAATAGCGATGCGTAGCTTACGTCAAGGTGTGCTGACAATGAAACTGGTATATGTGCTTACATCACGTTGTTGCGATCAGCTCAGCTAGTAAGTAGTTGCGCTTTGAAACCACAAGTCTGGGTTTGTTTCCTGATGTTGGCTGTTGCTGCTACTACAATGTCATTTTTTTTTAAAAAGGACACCACCGAAGGCCCAGATGTGAAATCGACACTTTAAGGAACGAACACCACTTCTATTCTCTTGTGGCAGTTCAGCTGAGAACTAGACAAAGTTAATTGATCGCGAGTGGTGTTCATCAGGCTCAACATCTAGATCAGATTATAGATAAACAGAATTTTTTCCCAGCGTGAGATATGGGAGGTGTGGCGTGAGAGTGTGTGAAGTCAAAAACATGTGTCTCAAGCTCATTGCATGAGAGTTGACAGCCCTGTGGTCTGAGTCCTGTGGTGTTCACACTACAAGACTTGTCACTGGTTGAGTTCCCGATCACACCATGATGTCATCAAACTACATGTTTCGTCGCGTGAACTAGACAAGATATAGCTGCTGCTTCTCGGCGTGATTTACATGATGCCGGTGAAGACGCTGCTTCTGTCACAGACTAAACCAGCCACCATGTAAACACCACAAACACACAGTGGTTTTCATGGTGGAGCTGAAATCAGCGGCAGACCTCCCCACTACCGGGTAACATTTGGATCAGACGTGGGGAGTTTGTAGAGACTGAAAATTAAACAAAAAACATTAAAATGTCAGACAAAAGAGCACTTGCCCTCTAGTAACCATGTTAAACATGGGTTCTGTAATGCAATTACAATTATCACCAGCCTAAGTTTGAAACTATGGCAGAGCAAACAAGACTATTGTGTGGCGCAAGTGACAGTTTTGTGCAGATAATTGCTGACTTTGGTAGCAGAGGTCAGCGCACACTGGAAGTAAACAAACTTGCGTTTACCACATTTTATCGCTTTAATCTTGGCCATATTATTCGCAACGATTCACGCGTTATCACTGACAGTCCTAGATCTTTGTCAGTCTCTTCTGACTCCTCCAGTTTTATAACATGACAGATATCCAGTCCCAGTCTCTGACAAGGTCCCACCAGCCTCTGATGGAGTCGTTAGGGCTGTTCACACATTATGATAATTAGCTGATGATTCACCACGATCCTCAGCCCAAGTCAGCGAGACACTCCAACTGCAAATCATAGGTTAAGTTGGCTGGTGTGAACTATGCTTAACGCTAACAAGATATGTTTTTGCCTATATCAGTTTTATTTTTCAGATCAGAAAATGATTTTTAAACACAAATAAACTAAAATCCTTAAAAAATCTTATCAAACTGTGGTCAATATTGGGTTTTCTATGACTCACTCAATAAAGAACCTTGAGAATTATCTATTTTGTGATGATATACAAATAAAATTTAATTGAACTGAAATGAAACCTCACACAAATCATACCGTATCTCAGTAACTATGAAAAATATCTTAATGAATATTGCTTCATACTTTAAATGTAGGTTGATTTCTTCACCAAATCAACAACATTTTCATTGTCTTTTTTCCCACAACTGAGCCACGGCCTCGCAGTTATCTCAGCTCTGCTGTAAATCCTGGAGAGAAGACGATTATTGCTAGTTTTCTAAGGCTGCGTTAAGTATTTGAGTCAAAATCAGTAGCATCTTGATCAGCAGGCGACTGGATAACAAGGTTTTGTGTTTGTGAAAGTCTGACACTGATTAAAGTATGAGCTGTTTCCACGAATCAAGAAATAATTTCAGGTGGTTATGTGTTCAAAGTAAAACAGTATTCAGAAAGAGTAGTACCACATCAATGGGACAGATGAAAGAACATATGTAGAGTTCAGATTAATGATATTGATAATAATAATTATATTTATTATTGTTCTTATTATCATTATTCTGTTATAATTATATAAAAATATGTTATCTGTTTCATCAGTTAATAAAATCCCGCAAATGAAAACAAATCAAAGTGTTTTGCATATCTAGCATTAGCATTAGCATTTAAGGTAGTATGTCCCCCGCCCTCCAACCCGGCCTTTTATATTTATATATGTAACATTCAAGGGTGGTGATCCAATTAATTCCTTGTTTATAAAAACAACTTCCAACATGTCTTCCTTCCAATGTTATGTCAAAGACAAAGCTTTGGTTTGCTGAAACCATGTGAGAGCAGCACAGAACAGGAAGTCGTGAGAAAAAAAATAAAAAATACAATGTTTCTTTTGTGTGTATGTGTGTTTTTGTCTTTTGGGTGATGATGAAAATAATGAAGTTCTATCCTTACTGGTCCTATATCATCTAATGTTGTACAAGCTAATAGTGTTTATTGTAACTACAGAACATCTATCACTAGTTACTGGGAGAAAGAGAGGATGGAGAGAGACGATGGGGAGCGACAGTTTTAAAAAGTATAAACCACTACACTGGTATCAAAGACAACACTCCTACACAGGGTCATTTGATTTTCTTTTTTGTATACATTACTGAAATACATTGATGACCAACTGAAGATTATTGGAATGGAGAATGAAGAGAGAGAGAGAGAGATGGGTGGATGTACGATACATAATATTACTACAGTTAGTTTTATAGATATTATTGATATAATCATTAACAACCACAAAAATACTGATAGAAAACATTTTTTTCGAAACATGTTTCTCTGCTTGATTAAGGACATATTGGGTTGGTTTCACAGACAGAGTTTAAGGCCAATCCCAGAAAATTACAGTGTCTTAACTTTAGTGTTAACTAGTAGATTGAGATTACACTCATCTGAACGCGCGAAGAATTAGAGCCACTTTAGGACTAACGTGAATCTGTGGGCCAACCAATAAATGTGGGTACTTCCGATCAGCGACTGAAGGTTTAGATTGAAGTCATGTTCCCATAAATTGTCCATCATTTAGGTGCTCTGATTGAGTTTGACTGATGGTAGACCAGTCTCCATGTTCTACATAGGCCAGATCTTGGTAAGAAAGCAACCTAATAATTGGTTGTTGTAACATTCTGGTTATGTTTTTATTTGCACTGAGTTTATTGTTTTACAGTCTTTAACTCAGTCTCAGGCATGTTGTTTTTAACTTCAATAATTTGATCATGACAAAGTAAGTAAGTAATAGTCTGGAGTAATTTGATATTTAAAAGATATTTTACGTTGGTTGAAGGATATTTGTTTGATCATCTTTTGTCCTCACAACCAAATAGTTAACAATGAAAATAAGTGGGGCAGTCAGTTAAATGTATCTAAATCACCATTTTTAACCACTAATAAAGCTCAAAATAGCACTTTACACTACTTACTTTACACTAACACTAAAACTTTATTTTGGCAGTAGCATGAATAGGATTCCTACACATAAACCATATGCCATAACTTAGTAAGTGTACTCAGAGTTTATTAAAAAGACTGTTTTACCAGACTTACCAACATCTTGTTTTCATAACCACTGGTGGTGGAGGGCTGTTCCAGATCAGCAGATTCATCATTTTCCTTGCTCTTCACGGACACATTGTTTTATATATTGGGACCCAATTTGTGCTACTGCTGAAGAGAAGTGATATTTTGAACCTTTTATTTGTGGTTAAAATTTGATTTAGATGTGTATGGCTGGCTGCCCCAATTACTTTCATTGTTAGCTATTTGGTTGTGATAACAAAAGATGGTCAAACTTGATAATCCTTTGACGGACGTCGAATATCTCTTGACAGGGTGTTCAACTTGTATTGGTGGTGAAAAAGACCCTGGGTTCAAATTACTCTGGACCATAACTTTAAATGTCCTGTCTTAACTGGTCCAGATTAGGACCTACTTTGAGTTCGATGTAAGCCTGCCTGTGAAACCAACCAAAACATTTTCTTATTTAATTTTTCTTTTAAAGTTTTCACTTTAGAAAAAAAGTCCAGCATTCTGCTTGTCATTTGTTTGCAAAAGTAACTTGTATAATGTTTGTATCAACACAGAAAAAAACAGCACATTTATTCATAAATTCTTCCAAACTTTTAAAAGAAAAATTGATTCTTTAGTTCTGACAAATTTCTATTTACATAAAAATTATACATGAAACTCCTATATATTAGGATGAAAGTTTTTATGTATGCGTATGTCGTGATAATAGATCAACCAGTGGTAAGCAGGAGATTTGACAACTGTCAAAAATTTTAAAATAGTGAAACAAATGTCCTGATATATTAACGTTAAAATTTGTCACGTTACTGTCCATGTCGAGGAGCCAACTGATGTGCAAAATAAACCTTCTCACAGAGTCACGACTAAAAAAAAAAAAAAAAAACCTTGTTCGTCTTTATTTATTTATTTTTTTCTGAGCGTGTTCTCTGGCACACAGCACTGAGGTAATTATCAACACTCACTCGCTGCGTTTCTTTCCTCCGCTGAAAGAAACTCAAACTGCCAAGTATGTATTAGACTTATCAGAAATATTGCCTTTTTTGTGTGACACCAGATGTGTGAAGGCAATTAAAGTATCAAACGAACGCCATCTTCATTAAATACAAGTACATGGCCGATCTGTCTAATATTCTCCAACATGTGCTGTGAAGTGATTTCTTTTCTTTTTTTTTTAATGCTACCGAGCTCTTGATTTTTCTAACTGTGTCGTTCGTCGTGTGCGCAAATATGCTGGTATTAAATTAGCCACAGTTGAAAAGCAAAGAGCAGATAAAGGTCTGTGTGTAACAGATCTGTGTTGAGGCATTGTGCGATGGATGGGACTCATCCAGTGTGATGTGTCATGTGACTGTGCATTTGTAAAGCACTATATGTCGTTCTACTTGAACACAATCTACAGTTACACACTTACTTGTTTTTTTTTTTAAACTGAGATAGTATTAAAAGGACAAACCTCTTCTGCTTTTTGTCTCTCTCCAAACAACAAAACATTTATAAAACAGGACTATGAAAATATTGTAGTCCTCTTATTGCCAAAAATAGGTACATTTAGTGACCACATAGCTCCAACCAAAGCTATTAAGTGTTATTGGTTTGTCTTATGTTGTTCTGATGAACCAAACCTATGTCCACTGGTTCTTTGTATGTGCAAACTTACAACTTTTAAGTCAAAGACAAAAAAAACTTCAGTGTCTCAGTGAACAAAGTGACACAGATGTAGTGACACGTACACATGAAATATTCAGAATAAATACTGAAAAAAGCGTTTTCATTACTGATTTATCCCAGACAAAAGTATAAAAAACTTAATTTAAATAATCATCAAGAAAAAAAAAAAAACTAAACCAGAAAACCTACTGTACATAATGTTTCTGGTTGATAATACAGCCAGAGGGATGTGAATAACAGGTCTTTAGTTTTCATGCTGTTCTTCATCTGGTGCCACATCCGCCCTGGCTCACTGTGTGGATGGTGTTGTGGTTGGATGGCATCACCTGCGCACAGACGCACTTTTAGAAACTAAGAGCATCAGTTTTATTCCTTCACAGTAACATTTACTGGATGGTTTTATAGTGTTGAACTTTATTCAAAATGCCAGGTGTCTGATTTCTGTAGGAAATATGTTTTATTTTTTTCAATCAATTCCTGGTTGTAATTTATGTGATGTCAGTCCATTACTGTCTCTCATTGCTTCATGTAGTGCCACAACTATTTCTGCCTGATTCAGTAATTGTCGTTAAATGAACTGAAATGATACGTTTGCTCTTAAATCTTGACCCAGGCAATTTTTTGACAAAGACATGAAATAGTATTATTGGGATGGGTTGGATTTTTCTTGGACTGTTTGTGTCACTTCCTGTTTCATTTTATATTCACTTCATTTTGCTACATTTCAGTTTGTTTCACTTCCAATTTCTTCCCTCCACTGGGTCCCCATTACTAATCAGAAAATCTTTAGCTATAGGTTTAGCCATCAGTCCAGTCTAATGTGGTCTTTTAGTAACTGAGTGGATTCCTTGGTTTACACTTTAGGCCATTTTGGAATTACAGTTTTGTGAGTAGTGTTTTGTTTGGACTGTTTTTCTTTACGTGCAGATGCTCACCTCGCTTCTGTTTTCTCTAGAGTTCTTTGTCCTGCTTACTCTAGAGAAATCTTTAAAAACTTTCAAAGTTCACAGCAGCAACACTGGGCGCTTTCAACACTGTGGCTCTTTCCTGATTCAACAGTAAAAAGACTTTTTTTTGAAGCCTCATCACATCATCAGCATCACTGTTGGATCTTTTTAAATCTCTTGTTGCTGAGTAGCTGCAATTCAGTGGAACAACCTACCTGCTGAGTTTCTTCAAAAACTGTGTGCAAGGGAACCAAGAAGGACTTTATGAGGACATTACGAGAGCAAAGGGTGGTCACACATTAATTTTGGTTTAGAATCCTCTTCTGCTGATTTACTTTGCATTGTTAATTGACACGCTCCTATTTGTAAGTGTTCTTACCTGCCTAAAACATGAGTAAAGTAGACACCCACACAGTGCATCCGTGTGAGAGATGAACATGTCATTTCATATGTTTTCAGCTGTTGATATCTGTTTTTTGAAGGAACTCAACAGGTGCGTTGTTCTGAACAGTTTCAAGAAGGAACAGCAGATGTCAGGTGGTTCTGTCTCTTCATACGATCCCAGACACATTCAGTGATGTTCAGATCAGGTCTTAGTTCAGGCTGTACCATCACCTCAAGAACTTTTTTATCTATTTCTTTTATCTGAGGACAGTTCTTCATGACATTGGTTGCATGTAATGTTCCGCTGCAGAACAAATGTGCATGCTGGATAAGTATCTGCTTGTGTTCCTCAGCACTGGGGACACCATTCCCCAACTCAATTTGCAGAAATGCGCCCAAACTTGAAACGAACCTCAACCATACTTCACTGCCTAAGGCACTCGTTATTGGACAATTCACCTTCTGCTGTTGGCAAATGTTTCTTTGGCTCCTCAGTCCAAAGCACCTGCTGAGACTTTTCTACACCACAGTTCCTATATATTCATGCAACAAGTTTTGGCCTTGTTTCCACATCTGAGGTTTAGCTTTTTTGGCCACAATTCTACCACAAAAACCACTTCTGGCCAGAATTCTCCATGGAGTAGATGGTTGTACTTGGATCGTGGCTCCTGCCAGTTGTGAACTGATGATGCTGCTGGACATCTTCTGATTCCAAAGGGAAGTAAATATGATGTTTCTTTCATCTGCTGCACCAAGTTTACTTATCCGCAAGGTTGTTTCGTTGTCTTCTTTCAGTATGTGTTGGCATTTGATTGTCAGAAGACTAGCCCCAACATAAGTGACAGGTGGAAGTTTCACTATTTCATGTCTTTATCAACACAAGTGAAAATATCATCATTGAATTTTTTTTTTTACATTTCATAACTTATGAAATACCAATATGGGTTTAACTTTAGTCATAGATTGCAGATTGACTCATAAATTAAAGTATACACATAAGTTTACAATGGAATTCAACATAATCACAACTTTTCAAAGGGCTTGCGAGTCTTGTAAATACATACCACAAACCCAGTGAATAGCTGTGTGAGTGTGTTTGGTGTCAAGTGTGTTACATGAACAGAAATGAAAAGAAAGGGCAGACAGGGTTGTGATATACGAATATAAAATAATACCTCAAATGAGATGGAAGCCAGTCACTTGTTAGCTCTCAATGGAATCCATTTGTAAAAGCTGTTGCAATCAATGGACCCTAAAATGTACAATTAGTGTCAGTATGCATTTCTTGAAAAAAAAAAGGCAGGAAGTTCCAAACTACAGGTTAGTGTAGTTAATTCATATGATGTGATGCCAGCATGAATGAAGATTTATCTATTTTACTTTAGTTGGAAGGAGAATATTCACATCATGCTTTTGATTTTAAACAGGAAAAATCTTAAAACCTTAAACATTAAAAAATTTGGTGTTATTACACTCTCCGGTATCTATGAAATTGAACTAGATGTCACATGGATCTTTAATAAATACAGATTATCATGTCTTCAAAAAAATAATAAGCAGTGGCTCTTTTTGTGTAGGTTTTCCAATGTCTCCATTTACAGCTCAGGATCTGTTTGCGAGGCTCGTTACATTCATGCTAACACACAAATCACAAAAAAAAAAAAAAAAAAAAATCACAGGACGTGCAAAACTCTAATTATGCACAGATGTAAAGAAACATGCTGCGTTCACCAAAGGAAAAATATACTTGGGAAATGATTTTGCAGCAGTTATTACTTCCATTTATCATCTATATATTGTTGCCTTTGCAACAGTCCTATTCCTGAAATAATTGCCTGTGAAAGGAACAGACTGGGAGCTTTTATTGAGGAGAAGAAATAAAAAATAGATCAACTAGAAACTTTGAAGCATGTGTGTGAGCATGAAGCACATAACAGTCATCCTGTGGAGTGGGGAAAGAATCTAACAATGAATGCAATGATTACTTGGAAGAGAAAATGTAAATTTGTAACAGAAGTAATCTATATCAGGTCACCATCATCAGTATATGTAACTGTATCTCTATAGTCAGACCCAACTATGTAATAAGTAATAAGTTACTGCCAGGGTTATTGTACCTGCAGTGGATTTCAGTGGCAAATTTGACTGAGTAGTATTAGTCCACCGGCCATTTAAGGACATGACGGCTGTTTGCAAAGAACTTGTTACAATCTACTTTTACAAAACTTTTTGAACTTTTTTTGAACTGATAATATTCCATGCACTGGCCCTCTGGTGAACCTGGCTGGACAGATAATTAACTATACTGATGCTCTACTATGGTAAACATAGTTAGGAAGAGTATTAGTTATACAATTATCAGCTATATTTCATGATGAAGTGGCTTTTTTATAAGTATAATGAAATATGGATCATTTGCAGGTTTCTTCTCTCCTTCTCTTCATGTTTATTGTGGAAAACAAGAAGTTGAGGAACGAGTTAAGCCAAAAGAGTTAGCAGAGATGATGGTGCAGTGGATGATAATGATGAAAAACTGGATAAACTCACAGTGATGCTATGACTGAATCCAGAGCCAGGCTGAGGGCTGGTGGCAGTGATGTAGTTGCCTACACCAGAGTCCTGACTGGTGTTTCCATAGATGTCAGTGACAGGACCAGGACTGTTGGCACCAGGAAAAGGTCCGGGCCGAACTGGGTTGGCTCCTGTTGAAAAAGAGGCAAGATTAGCAAGAACAAAACATCACATCTGTCAATCAAAGATGAAGCTGACTATAACCTGGGACACAACTCTTTGTGTTGCAGGTCATTACTTTATCTCACACAGTCTTCATGCTTCAGGAACGATCTGATTTGAAGTGATGACAGTTTATTTGAGTTCGTTCCATGAAATTGATAAATACATCTGGACACTGTCTTGATAGCATTATGTGTGAAGATCACTGAGGAGGAGGCTCTTTCAGTTCACCGTTATTTACAGCCATATTCTGTCCCCAACGAAGTCCTTTCACATTCTACTTTCATTATTGGCAATATTCATATCCACTGCAGGGAACAGCAAGGAAAACAATAACCACAGTGACTACTGTCATCAAGAGGCAAAAAGTAAATGTTTTACACCATTCAAATGTTTTTAATGTCAAACTATTGTAGTAAAAAAAAAAAAAAAAGTCTGTGCATATTCATGGGTCAAACACATCCATCATCTTGTCTCAGTGACAAATGTGCCAGAGGCTTTAATCCCAGAGCTTTAGCTTTTTTCCAAAATAAAAGAATCACCACAAAGCATGAACGACCTGGTGCCAACATTTACTCAACACACTGCAACTACAAACAGACTTTAAAGGTGGACCACAGATGGTTGGTGCAACATCTATACAAATATTCAGGATACCAGTGTTCATGCAATTCAGTGACACGTGTCAACTACCTACCTTCTTTAACTGCAGCTATTAATATCTAATTACACTTGACTGATGGTGAAAATACTGCCATCTTGTTGACCAATGGTGTCTAATGTAGCATCATTAATTGAGGGACTATGTATGTTTTGGGTGAGTAGTGTTTGACTATTTTGTATATTTGTATAATGATTCAATAATTACTGAGACATTTTTATGGTTTTGGTGTTTCATCTCCTTTTCCAGTCTCTTTTAAATATATGATGGTGATTATCTTCTCCAAAGTACAGGGGGTATTGGACACTGGCTGCTGCCTGACAGCCAGGAAATTACACAGGGTGTCCTGGGTAATGTGCACTAAAATATTGCTGAGGTGAATCATTTTATCAACTCACCTCAGCACAAGGGGAGCAAAACTAAAGGAGAAAAGAACTGCAGACCACCACCCCAAAGTTAAAGGATTATATAGATTATATGATATTTCTATATGACATCGAAATAGCAAAAATAATGCTCTGTCTCAGAGTATGTCCAAGGTGAACAGTCCCAACAGAACAGAGTGAAAAGTGAAAATTACTTGATAAACAAATCAAATAAAAGTCAAAGTTACCATATGAGAGACAAACCCAGGTATAAAAAAAAAAGAGGACTCGATTGAGATACTGATATCATAATCAGTCATTCTGACTTATTTATAAAACTGAACCTTGGATATGAAACCACCACCAGTAGCTCAGTGTCTGTGCAGCAGCAGACATTACAGCTCATTTTGTCATTGTAATGAAGGTATAAATAACTTCCTGGCAACTGTATCAAAGCTGAAAGGTAACAGAGTTTAATTGGCTTTTTGCAAAAAGAATTGAATGGGTATTCAAGGCAACACTAATGGCAGCAGTTAGGGAGCCAGTTCAATTCAAATTTTCACATTTATTTTGATTTTAAAACACATTTATCTCAACGAAATTTACTATGGTATAATTATCACAATTAAACAACAACTTCGGGTTGTAAGTATTTTATGCCTTTAATCAGAGATAGTGTAGAAAGACAGGAAACGGAGGAGAGTGGGGGAAGAAGGACATGCAGGGAAAGTCAACTCAGTCGGGACTCAAACTGGTGAACAACTGCACTACATATATGCCAACGTGGTGTGCCTTAGCCACTTGGCCAAAATGACTTTTTAAATGTACAGATCATTTATTAAAAAGACTTTTTTTTTTTTTTTTTTTTTTACAGGTCGGACCTAGCAGAAGTTACCGGTTGGCGCCATGTTGAAAGTAGAGAGATAGTACAAATTAATTCCATGCAAATGCATGGATTTCTTATGTTGGTGGCAATATCTGGTCATTGTCTACAAGGGAATGAATGAATTTGTACTATCCCTCCTCCTATTCTGACCATTGTTTCGTGTTCATCAATTGACTCGTCAGACTTACTTTCAACATGGCGCCGACCGGAAACTTCTGCTAGGTCCGACCTGTAAAAAAAAAGTCTTCTGCTAGGACCTTCCGGTAAAAAAAAAGTCTTTTTAATAAAGGATCTGTAGACGTAGTTCACAAGTACACAAGTTCTCAATGCTTCATTTTAAATGTCAGGACCCATGTTATACTAGCAAGGAAGTGTTGAGCTACTTTGAGCTGTTTTAATGGTTTAAAACAGCGAAGTCTTCAAGCTACTTTGGTGTCCTAATAACTAGCATAGCAAGTCTTTTGGACAAAAAAAAAAAAAAAATATCACAGCTCCACAGCAAACATAACAACTCGTTATCATGTTTTACATATCCAAAAATCATTTTACACCCAAGTTCTCCTTTAAGGCTTATATCTGAATGATCAGGACTTTTATTATTACTAGGATTTCCCTCTGTTACTGACATTGAGGTGCTCTTTGCTTCAGACACACAAGTGGAAGTGGAAGATGAATAAATACATAAAATATCAGTCAAAGTGAGACCCATTTTATCAACACTTAAATATTTGATATTGCATCAAAATTACAGTATTCCTTGGCAGAAACGGTGGTGCAAGGTTCATAAGAACAATATCATTAATAACTGTTCATTGAAAGTTTAGAAAATGCAACAATGGACTGTTTTTTGGAATTATTCTCTAAAATGAGACATAGTAATGCCACGCTTCAAGTGCATTTTTATGTGAAAAACTCATATATCTTTGAGATAAAATATGATCAATATGAACAACGGTTGACGAGAAGGGCAACGTTACAGTGAGCAACGGTGATAATCCGCCCACTCCACCTTGTTTACGTATCCTAGTAAACCCAAGATGCTGATTTTTCCATTGACAATGAGCATAAAATAATGGAACTCCGCAAACATGCAGCCAAACTCTAAATTTTTCATCAAATCCCAAAGCAACTGACAACAGCAACTAAAAACAATTTAAAACAGCTTCAAAAACATCAGAGATTTACAAAAAAAAAAAAAAAAAAAAGAGATTAGAAACAGGACTAAATAGACAAACTAAATATATTGAAGTGCACATGCTATTTCTCAGATATTAAAACCTCAGATTCATGGCTCTAGAGAGTGTGATTTCATGACTGACTGTTACTAGCTTTACAAGCCATCCATCATGAAATTCCTGTAAAAGCAATATGGCAGCTATTTTCTAAATCTCTTCCCTATAATGATTCTCATTATTTCTCATCCAGGTAGCACCTACTCCATTTTGCTATCACTGTATGTTCAGCATACACTGCAAAATAAAAAAAAAAAAAACATAAGAGAGATTAAATAAATCATATTATATAATGTAGATTGTCACAACCAGCAGCTGAGTCGAGGTCTAAACATTAGGGAATTTTGTGATCTTAAAAGACAACAACTGGTTACAAACAGGTATTTGTGTCCTGAAATTTGTCAATTAAAGTAACCTGTGTCTTTTAAGTGGAGGGGGAACTGTTCATCCATGTGGTAACCAGTCCTACTCAGACACAAGACATGAACTACTGTGAAAAAACACTAGATATTCAACCTGCAGTAATGACAAAATGCCAGAAATCAGATGGACAATTCTTCGAAGGTAACACAATGAAAAGCATGCTCTGGTGTCATTGCAAATTACCAGTACGGTAGTATATTATTACCCCTCAGATTTCTGATGAGCTGCATTGTCTGAGGGTCTACATGCGTTTGTGTGAGTAGCAGAAACGTGGAGATACAAACCTGGGCTCTTAAAAGGCTCCGGGCTGTGCAGGTGGTGCTGGAGAGAGGTGGGAGAGTTGCAGGACGAGCTGGTTTGCTCGCCGGGCAGGATTTGAGGAGCCGTCTGGGCCCCCAGGGAGCCATAGTCAGCCAGAGAGTAGGGGGCTCCTCCCCGAACGTCACCACAGGAGTACAACCCATAATCAGGGAACCCTGGGAAACAGGGGTGGGGATGGTGGTATTGGGCGCCATCACTGATTTTTATAATCACCTTGATTTAATTTTTCTTGAATTTCATAGTTTCTGCGTTGATGTCTTAATGTCATTTCCCCAAGTTGTGATCCACAAACTGGTCAAACACACAAGTGAAAAATATGTAAAAGAAAGAAAGAAAAAATAAATGAATCAAAAATCTATCCCATCTGGCATCTCAGAGGACTGGGAATTATACATACATCCACACTGACGTCATCCTGTCAGTTATCTAATGTGAAATACGCAGTATTCAAGGTATTATCTCAGGACCAGCACAAAAAAAAAAAAAACTCGTCGTTAACAAGTGAGCTCAAATAAACGTTTCCTCTCATGTCATAATGTGACACACTGCAACAGCTGTGCTGCATAAAATAACTGCTCAAAGACCTTTTACTAAAGCACAACAGAAGTAGCTTGTTGAAAAGTGCTCAGATTCAAAAGGTTTCTAATCAGACATTGTGCCTCACTCTCCCTTTTCTCTGCCAAATGACTGAATACAAATTGATCTCTCAAACACCCACTAAAATTACCATTGCCCTCTGGTAGCAGTAATGGAAAAATTATGAAAAAAGCTAAGGGGTGAATTGGGATAATAGTTGGGGAGACTGGAATTAGTGTTGACTAGTTCTGCAGTTGTGTGGGGAGGATTATTCATGGTGTCAGTGTGGAGATGGCACACACTGTCAAACAGTCATAAAACCTGAACCTAACATAAGTCCCTTCCTAACTACTTTTCCCTGAGTGGCATTGCTCAGAGGTAGATGCAGTGGTTCCGGTTGGTAGGAAAATCAAGCAACTTCCAAAGGCCCTTGGCTGAAAGGACGGCTGATTAAGTACTTAATTGTCTAATTTGTCATACAGGAAACTCCACCGACTCTGTTGTTGGTATCACACATCCACTAGCTTACTGCCAAGTCAAACCAAGTCCGACTAACTCTGTAATTTCAGTGAAGAGTGCGTTTGCTTGAGTGAACTGGCTATGTCAACCTTACAAACACACAGCCATATTCATCAAATCTCAAAGCAACTGACATTGAAGACTTTGTTTCAGTTTCCCCCAAAAAACACAAGATGGTTGAGACCTAGAAAGGTTGAGATTAGAAATAGGACTAAATGGATGAATCAAATATTAGGACACAACCAGTTTCTCAAATAATAAAGCCATTGCTGTAAGACTCATAACTAATCCATAAACACGTCATGACTTGTTGTCGATGCTATATCTCAGCAAGGCTGAGTTATTTCAGATTTGACACAAACATTTACTTGGTCTCAAGAACAAACATATTACATAAATTACATTGTGAGTGTGAAATGTCATAGCACATTTTCAATCCTGTTGATTTGTGTTCAATATACAACAATCTACATGGAAGAGCTTCCTCCCTGCATCAACCAAAAACCTATTAGACTCATTGTCCTGGAATCGATTTAAAATTTTACTGTTGAATTTATGGCCTCTCTCCATACAGAACTTAAGAAACATTGTCTCTATCAGTTTGTGTATCTGCATTTAGTAAATGTCCCTGGGAATTGCTCTGCTCAAAAATGATAGAGCCCCATCTCATGCATGTGCAGAAAATATTTAACATTTGTCCCATCAGCAGAGAGCTCCTCATAATGATGTAAATAAAAGGAGGCTGGCATCTAAAAGACCTGACATCAAGATACTGTGTGTGTCTATTTCTATTCCACCCTGTGGTGGCTTTTCCTCTTTCAGAAAAAAACACCTACTTCAGGCCAAACCACAGACCAATTAGCACAAATAGCACTTTATTTTCAGCCCATATACAGCTCAGACAGGCCACTCTGTATATCATTCAGGTCTTGTGTCACCTTTTCTTTCCTTATAATTATATGAATTTCTAACTGTCTCACGAATTTATATGTAAAACATATCACATAACATGTTAATTAGCATCTTTACATGTACACAAATCCTTGTTCCTGGAGATTTTACATCATGTCATTCAAACTTAACCATGTTTTAATAGTCAGTGTTGTGTTCTGTACACTGCACCATCACTGTTGACATCAGTATGAACAACATACATAAGCTTGTAACCATTAGGGGAGTATTCATCTGCAAAATCTCAATCAAAACGATGCAAAACAATGTTCTGCTAACAACTGCTGCTCTCGCTGCTTCTGTCATCCATTTAACTGAAAGAGACCCGCTGCTCTTATATATTTTGTGACTGAGCAGATCATTTGCTCACAACACAGTGTAGAAAGTTTAACATGCACAGTGGAATGATTTTATAGCTGTCCTTCCAGAAGCAAACATCTGGGTTTATTGCCAATATCTATTTGTCTTAATTATGTGGTTGTCATCAAACCTGGCAGAGCAGTTGTTAGTCAGCAGAGCGAACAGTACACAGCCCCGAGGCCATCCTGTGTTCAGCACAATGGGTTTTGACATGTTGCTGGCTGCTGTGTGTCAGAAAATCTAGGATCCGGTTACAGGTGCCAGTGTTTACTTCCAGCATCTTCAGCTTTCCCACTAGCTGCTGTATTATGATCATATTACTGTTATCCAGATGTGACAGGCTCACAGAGTGAGGTGGACTGTGGTGAATATGGCTTCCACTGTGGCCCAGTTAGTTCTGTATTCTAATTTTCAGTACTGACGTCACTTTTATGCGCTTTTATGACAAACAGCTCAAAGCATTTCATGCTGGAATTTGTTCCTGCAGGTTGGGGTTGGGTTTATGGTAGTGCTCTTTCAGCAAAATGTTAAATAAGCCTTCGAAGACTGTCTCTAACTGCCCTACAAAGTCTCTCAAGGCACAAACTTATAAATCTGGTCCATCTGGATTACTGCTGGAAAAAAAGCCCTGTGCCTCATTAGTGGACAACTGCAGTAGCTGGTCTTTAGATGGAGATAGTGGCGTGTTGTTGATAACCTCAAACTGTGTATAAAAGGCATTGAGATGGTTTGCTAAGGATGGATCACTGTTGACTCTCTGCGGGATTGGCTTGTGGTCAATCACTGTGAGGAACCTCTGGCACAATTGCAGAATTTGTTTGTTGTCGGCTAAGTGCTGCACCGGTCATCTGACTTAAAACAGCGTCCTGGACCCTCAGCAATGACTGCACATTCTAAGTAAGCCGGGACTTTTAGTTAGCATGCTTGTGTATAGTTTTAACCACAATAACAACTTTTACATTCAGTTATAAAACTTGACAGAGCCTGAGCAACTCTGTGACATCCTCATTTTTTTTTTTGAATTTGAGCCACTGTGTGGATTCAGAGCATCCCCGCAATGTTACAGTAGCTTCCTGACACAACACCTTCGCCTCAGGGCGTTCATGTTTCATCCATTCCATCGTCAGTCAGATGGTCAGTTACTAGTTGTTAGGAAACACCACATTAACTAGCATTGTTATGCAGATGATACCCAATTATACTTATCTATGAATCCAAATTAAACTAACCACATCGTCAATCTTCAGGATTGTTTACAGACATAAAGGTCTTGAGTGTCCAAGGACATGTCCTTCGTCTTCATATAAGACAAGTCTCTACACAGACACAGCCTTTTTTACTTGTGCAACTTTGCAAACATATAAAAAAAATCCCGTCTCAAAAGGATACTGAAAAGTTAAATTATACATTTGTTACCTTAAAATGCTGCAGCATGAGCACTGACAGGACGTATGACCAGAGATCATATTTCTTCATAAATCAAAAAATCATAAGTTGCTATATAGAAAACTCTTCTTATAGTCAGTCCAATAGTTACAGAGTCATCTTTCCAATGCATGCTACACTTCAACTGATGTCAGATATGAAAACTGCGATTGCATTTCTTGAAGAGACATTTCTATTACACGTCTATCCAGACACTGAACAACATTAACTTTCCCTGGCCAATGGCATTTGACTAATATACTGACAATACAAGGTACATGCAATAAAAATGCAGTAACTCAAGCACAGATGCATATCAAAAGACATGCAAACATAACACTACCACTTCTACTACTGCTACTACCACTTCTACTGTGTGTGTTTGCTTGTGTAGAGATGTTGAGGAAAAACAAGGCAGACAACAGAACTAAGAAATTCCAAGGAGAGAGTGTCAAGCCACACAGAATACCGACAGAGCGTTTACCTGCCCCTGAGTTCTGCCCGTATGCCATGTAGTTGCCGCCTCTTCCACGGGGAACCCTACCTGAACCACGAGCTGCTGCTACTGCTGCTGCTGCTGTCATCGGTCCGTACACTGATGCTGCAAAACCTGATGGAAAACGGCATTGGAAGGGAAGTCAGCATTTAGTTAATTGTTAACTGTTTCAGTCTTCATTCATCCTGAAGAACCCAGGTTATTTTTTTTTTTATGTGTGCAATGAGAGGAATGAAATGGTTCAACTGAAAACATACCGGGAAATTGGTAGCTATAGCTTGGAGCAAAACCTGTGTATCCTCTGCCATATGTAGCTACAATGTTAGGATAACCTGGAAAAAAGGCAAGAGATATCTGTTAAATAATATGGTAATCTGAACCGCAACTAAAATAATTACATTTAAATAGATACAAAGTATTAAAACTGCAGCTGTGTCCCAATTAAAAGGAAACAGAAAACTGTGTCCTTTGATTCAAGCCTTTGAAGGATGCAGCTTTCTGTACAGCCTCAATGCAGTATTTTCAAATGATTACTGACTGACATCGAATCCAGCTTATACTATGAGACAAAATATGCCACAAGTGCTGCAGCATTCTCACTGCAAGATGGGACACTTTAAAGTACTCACTCAGCATCCCTAAGCCCAACATGAAGGCGTCCATTGTGTATGGTAAGCCTCTGGATCGACTTCGGGTCCCTGGAGGAAACATCACTTCCTTTGGCTGGGCCTTTTTGCATTCTACCTGTGAAGCATCCAGACAATAAAGACAAACAATAACATACTTAACTGTTTACTTCCACTAACATTTAGTTTCTTTGTAGAATGCAGTGTTCAAAGCAAAAGTCAGTATTCACCGGTGAAGTGTTTAGAGTCACCCAAACATGGGATTTACTGTAATGAACAACAGTTTAAATTATACGTATTGATATACTTCAGCAGCTTTTATAGGACAACCTAGAATTGTGGTTGTTGGCAAACCATTGCATTTTTCAGTTGGTGGGATTATTGTTCTTCCCAAGCTGATGTTTTTTTTTTTTTTTATGTTTTCAGATTTTTAAAAAGCTTAACACATCCTTAACTATGAAAACATGTATGAAAATTTACTTGTGTTAGAGCTATCACATGGATCTGACAAAAAATAGCTCAAAATTTGCCTCCACAATTTTAATACTAAGACTCAGACTCGGTCTACTTTAAACCCAACAGGAAGTCAGTCATTTTGAATTTATTTAACAGGGTTGACACTTTTTCCCCCATTTACAAGCATCATACTTTTTAAACTCCAAGAGCATTCATGAAAACTCATTTAAATTCAGCTCAGTTATACAATCTTCCCCCTTCTTCTCACTGAATAGCTTGTCTATGGCTTCAAAAAGGAAGTTGTTAAGACTCCCAGTCTGAACACATTTACATGTCAATATTCAGTCACAATCATCAAGCCGACAGGTTGTTTTCCTTGTGTGACAGTGAGCATATGATTAACTTGAAACTTTTATGGTCTCATCCACATTTTACTTAAACATGATGCATGTTTGGCACACTCGCTTTGGCTTTGTGGCACAAAGAGGACGCAGATGGTGGTTCATAATGTGCAATTCATGTCAACTCCCACACATTCAACATAGAAAACAATGAACATGTTAACGCAGTGTCCAATGATCTCAAAAGTGCACAACTGTGTCATGTCACATTAAATTTAGTGTACCCTTTATTGCCACTTTTATATATTATAAAATACGACAGCCAATAGAAAGGTGTAAAATTTACATTTCCTGCATTGGTTTTCTTTGACTTTGATTCTAAATACGGTCTGAGAGACAGCATGTTTATCCTAAGCTGCTTTAAACTGAAATTCATTCTGTACGAATATGGAAAAGTGACAGAAGCTTTACTTAGAAGAAGCTTGCTTAACTGTTCTCAGACCACTCAATTAGTATCATCATTAACTACCTGATTTTTATCTAAGAAGGCTGTTATCACTCCTTTGCAGTAGAGTGGCAAATCAATTACCCGGAGGGTTAGTGGTACACTGGATAAACTGGCCCATTAGGTCAGTAGTAATGGTAATACTCATTTGCTTTGATGATTAATTTTTATGGCTCTCCAGCTTTATAGTGCAGGGTTGAAATAATTCATTATATGAGTGCTGTTCTAAATAATTGTACATAAGATAATATTCAAATAGTTACACATACTACAAATTATTGATCAATGGAGAGAAACAGAAGTAACAGACTAAAAGAGAAACCACCCACATCCATGTTAGCTTACACGATTTTATTCAATTCATTGGATTTTTTCATTCAATATAAACATGTGAAATGATTGTTTTTTCAATGTCAAGTCCACGTCAAATAGAAATGTATTATTGACGACTGTGGTGTCCAGTCATAGTCTAGTTTTCTCCGCCACAGTTTCAAAATTAGGGCCAGTGATAATTGTCCTCAGCTCATTACGGCAGTTGGTAGCTGCAATGCTAATGCTAATGCGCTGGACTGTATGTTTAACACCACTCTTGATGATGATCACGCTTGCTACTACAGGACATGCTCTTTTGCTGCAACCCTAATTTAAAAAAAAAAAAAAAAAACAACCGTCACAATACTTTGTTCTGAAAATACCTTGGTTTCATTGAATTGTGTTACCATGGTGATAGTGTGAAATTATTATGGTATATCGCAAATTCAAATTCCTTGTCTAAAAGCTGAAAACTCAGAAACCTGGTACAGGGGCTCAGTACACAACACACTCATTAGTACATAAACCAAAATTGGCATCTGTGGCTAAAAGAATTCAACATATCAACATAAACTTCACTTTTGCAGGAGCCTCACACTAGTTTAAGCCAATCATGATGCATTTGGCTGAACCTGTGCCAGATTCTTAGATCCCTTTTTGGCACCATTCAATTCAAATCAAAGTATTATCAGTGAGTTATCGGAGTTGGAGTCAGGCCAGTGCCATTTTTTTCCCATATTAAAATCCAACAGTGATTGTGTCTGTAACACAACAAGTGATTTCATTGAGGTTTTTCTCTCTATGTGCACCTTGAGCAGCACAAGATATCCCCAAAAAGTCAGACAGAGCTCACAATAACAACAGACTGTGATGTGTTGCTCCCTTGGGCCAAAAATTGCCAAGTGCCATGTTCAAGAAGCACAGTCTTGTGTATGGAGCATGTAAAGATTGAGCCTCTATCAGATTTTAGGCTTTTACCTCAAAAGACAATCAATATAAACACAACAAATATCTCTCAGTGTGAAACTACAAGGGGAAGTGCTTTAGTAATGATTTTTACCTGGAGTTTGTTATTTATTAGGTTTCATTTCAGTTTTTATCCTAGAAAAAACTCATTAAGTGGCACAATTACTTGGTAGAAAATAAATCCTCTGTGACAATAATTAGGGTATACCTTTTTATTATGTTATCAAACTGAACAAATAAGTCATACCAGTGGCTAAGAAGCACAGTGAGTTTTATTCTGGGTCCAGCCCAGAAGAAAAAAAAGTAGAGGCTCAAGCTTTTTTTCTAAAAGGATGCTGATGTCCTTCAGTGTCCTCCTGAACATCCTCTAAAGCTCTCTGGGTCTTCTACCTGTCAGTTTTGCAAAACAAGACAGTTCACAGGTGACCAATGACAACATTACATCAACGAATCCCAACTCTAAATAAAGATATATGATATAGAAAGTTACACATGAACTTATCTAACCTACATCAATGCTAACCTCAAATACAACTGTTTGATTACCATAGACACTTGCCACTCTGCATATGCTTATGTTTGTTTTTTCAATGTAATCTAGGCAACTGATTTGATGAGCTACTTAACATGTGGCTGAATTTATAATGAAAACACAATATAAACATCTAAATGGACTAATAACATTAATAGATTGAGGTATTATTATCTACATCAGATGTAACTAAAATGTCCTAGTTTTACCTAAACCTGAAACTTGTTTTTACAAAGTTCTCTCACTTCCAGTTCCCTCTGTAAACTATACAGACCGTGTTGCCAACAAATCCAGGATCCCAGCCAAACTGTACGCTTTCCCTTCTTTTTTTGGCCTTAAAAAAACAGCATGAAGCATCTATGCATTTATTCCCATCATAACAAATCTTGTGTTGAAGATCAGCGACTGTTGTTTAACAGAAAGAAACTGCAGGTTGGGTCAAAGCAGCAGTTACTCTTCATGCAAACAGACTTCATAAAGATCATTTCGCCATCACACTGAGTCGGTTGTGTGAAAGCATATATGGCAGTTATTAACATCAAGTATTCATCCCATCCTATTTTTTTTTTCTCTGATGAGCTGCACTCATCTCTGTTTATGCCTCAGTTCATTTCCTCAGATGCATTTGCATTTCATCAAATTAATACAAACCAAATTGCTATTAAGCTGGGCGACTTGAGACTCCAGATTATTAATCACTGCTCGGACAGCTGTGTTGTGATTATGATGAAGACTTGACTGCATGAAAATATTACAGACACAGCTGTGAAACTAGAAGGCCACATTGTTTAGTGGCATATCATACAGTGGGCTCTGGTAAGACAGAAGGAGGGAGACTTTACAGGGGTTCTTTGTATGTACACTATGACAGCCAGGAGTAAACTACATGATGTTTTTGAGCCTGCAAAACAAACTAGAAGATGTTTTTATGATGACAGGTGAACCACTCAAATCTTTAGAGAGTTTCTTGATGTTCAAACAATGAAGGGTAGAACTCTGGACTAGATATACATCCTTGCTGGTGTCTTCATGAATTTCTATTTTTGCAGCCGGTTCCTGACCTCATAGTCACCAACTTGGGCTCACATTAGGGACCAAATCTGGGACCAACACCAGTTCACCTACAAAGCTAATAGATCCACAAACAATGCCATCTCTTTCACACTTCATACCATATACAATCACCAAGAAAACTGCAACGTCTATGTCCAAATGTTTTTTGACTTCAATACTATCAGCCTAAACTAAATTCTTCTGTTTCTAAATAAAGGACTTCCTCACCGACAGACCCCAGTAGGTAAAAATCCTCCACCATTCTCCTCAGCACCAGTAACCCTCAAGGTTGTACCCTTAATCCATTTCTCTTCACGTGTGAGTGCACTCACAGCCACAACTCTAATACCCTGTTCAGTTTTGAAGATGACATGGCCAGTGTAGGTCTGGTCACCACCAACAACAAAATGGCCTACAGAGTAGAGGTCTAGGTACTGTCTGGTTTAGTTTGAGGCCAGTGACATAATTCTAAACACAAACAAGACAAAATAAATGATCAATGATTTTAGAAAAAGCAAGAAAATGCACAGCACCAAACTGGCCTCTGTAAACTCAAACAACAACTCACTTCAACCGATACTTGTAAGGTTAAACCATCTAGAACAAAGGTCTTGCTCAGCATTTTTGTTTTGTTTTGTGCAAGGAGTTTTTCTAAAAAAAAAAAAAAAAAAACTCTTTGCAACTCCTTTGCTCTTGCAAAATAGGAAAAAAATAAAGATTTGAGTAAAATGCACAGATGAGAGAGTTGTCAGGTGATGTAGGTGAAAACGTGGGTGAAAGTTAGTCCTAAAACTTTTACTTGATAAAAGATCACTGGTTGACCTTTTCAAACTCAGAATTCCTGGACTGACAGAATTCTGACAGTGTTATATTTGGTGTATGTTGAGGGGAAAAAAAATCAATATCAACAGTGGATTACCTCTCTACTTCTACTACAATATTCTTCTTCCAGTCTTTGTACTCTGTACGGTACTACTCGAGACACTGACACTGTCACAAAGATGAATACCCAGGAGAGTGGATGTCCAAGAGTATCTTTCCTTTATACCTCTTTTTTATTTCCTTATCCCTCCATCAGCCGCAGAAACTCTCCCATCTCAGGTAGTCATTTTCCCTACATCACTTTTACCAATGCATTCAGTTTTTTTCCTTTACTATGGTGCTTTTTGTCGCAAATGAATGACGACTGAATATTCAGTCCCTTGCACAGAGAATCTTTGCACATCTCTTCCGCTTATGTGGAACTGAATATGCAATCAACAGAGTTTGCTACTCAAATAAAAGCCAATGAAGAAGCAAAAATCTGATTTGATGTTGTAAGCAAACACACAAGCATGAGGTGATCAAGGGTAATAACAAGGTCACACAAGAGGCTATGAAAGTTTGCTAGAGACTTGCTGTGCTGAGCCACAATATCATGATCCTGGCCTGAATCAAGACTGAACTGTAACTGCCCTCAAATGAGTCACATCATTACCATAAAGTGATTGACACAACACATGTAGTTAAGCAGTATCTTTGTCAAAGTGGTACATCTGCTTCTTTATCCAACCGGGGTATGTTCTTAATGAAACATCCTGCTCACAGTCACATCTGGAATCTGCCAAGTCCAATCACAACATAATCATTAGACCACTAACCTGAGCAAGTGATGGATAAAAGCTAGTAATTAGTATTTTACACTTTTTCCATCCAACTAAATAAAATGGCAAGATCATTTTAGTGAAATAGTGAAAAGATATTTTGTTTTTAGAAGTTGTGGTTTTAGGGAAAACATGTTTCTTGTGCAAATGAATTTATGCTGAGTTATGAGGCTAGTTTTAGTTCAATTACAGTCACCAGAAACTTTCCATTTTTACTTGTATTGCTAAAGTGTCTGCAAAGGCTTTGGCAACAGAGGTACAATTTGCATTTCTCCAGCAAGTTAAGGACATTAACGAAAAGAAAAAAGAACGTTTTTACAGGTTTCAACTTCGGTTCAATCTCCACCAAGTTGTTAAAAGTCATTTTGAAGTTATAAAGTTTTTAAACTGGTCCATTTGAAATAAAGTCTCATAAATCAGTTTATACTACTAACCAGATTTAACCTTTATGTTCACATGCTTGTGCTTAGCTGCTCTGCACTGTTTCTCTGCATCTAGAGGCCTTTGAGAGTTCAAAACTTTGACAATATGATCTTTATTCATGTCTTGGTCACGTTCCAGTCACCATGACATTTAGCGTGACATTTGTGGCTATCTGTAATTAGATAGATTAGTTAGCGAATAGACTAGCTAGCGGGCAGTTTTTTTTTTTTTATCATAGTGGATGTAAACCTTATAAGCTAGAATCAAATATCAGCAACAGCTCAAAATGGTCAAAAATCACCAAAAGATACTTCAAACACTCCTCGTTTTATTGTAACCAATAGTATATGTTTATCATACTGTTTCCCTCCACTGGAACATGGTGACTAAAAAGTCAAAACAATGTCTGCTTACAATATCTTTTTATTGCATTTCACTCTGTACATTTATTCTTTATTCAAAGTAAAAAAAAAAAAAACCTCTCGACCTGTGAGACGTTGAGAATATATTGTTAGACGACGTTTCCTTTTCACAGCATGAAAGAAGAAACAAACCAATTACAGCTTTTTGTTGTTGTTGTTGAGTTCCACAATAAACTTGTAGTCTTGGATTTTCACTGTTCATTTGGGAAACGGGGGCTTTGTACATTAGTCTATACTGACAACAAACAACAAAAGCAAATTAAAAACCACTGCAACTTCTTTACCAAGCAAGTTTGAACCAAGTGTTAATGCCTTCGAGGGCTTTATTTCTTCTTCCTCGCTTTCTATGTTTCTCTATTACCCTTCTTCTTGTCTCCCCTCCCCTACTCCCCTCACTGTGCAATTCCCCTGTAGCCCAATTTAAACCAGGCCAGTCGATGAGTGGTGTGTGAGGTGGATCAGGGCAGTAGTCACTCAATGACTAAAATAAAGAAATCATGGTCAGCACTCTTGAGCTCCCCAAACAATAAAGGAATGTGATGTGCTATCATGTGAAAATCAATAGCTGGTGTGAGCGAGGCTTCTTCCTTGCTCACACCACCTGGGGGGTGGGGTTGTTACATACGGTGTTGTATGTGTACGACCTTCTGTGAAGGAATCATCCATTTGTCAAACATCAAACTAAATGTTGAACAGAGATTCCCAGATAGCAAAATCCTTACGGCCTCTATATGGCCGAAATTAAGTGTGCCAAAATTCATCCAAATCCAATTATGGATCTCCAAAACATAGTTATAATGGACCCAAAAAGAATCCAAAATCCTCACAGTCAAGTCAAAAGCCTTTACTTTGCCTACCTTTATTTTTTAAGTAGTGTGTTTAAAACATAACTATGGGTCATCACGCTGCTTCCTCTGTGACTAAATGAATCCAACAATGCCAAATGTCTGACAGACTACAGCCAGAATATTTGCTATCTGGGTTATTCCTCGTGTAAAACCATCTTTATGTTTCTTTAGTTTTTTGTAAATAAATCGTTTGATATTTCGTGTCAACCTATTCACAAAAAGGTGTGGATTCTTGAAGCCATAGTCTGAACTTCAATATGATGCTGCTTTTCTTGTTTTGTTGTTTGTGGGCAAGACAAATATACAGACAGATATATGAAATCAGAAATCAGTAGGTGGGGAAATCCAGCTGTGTCGGTGTTTGTATTATTTAGAAAATGTTAACACAACAGTCAACAAATGGAATAGTTTGAAATGAAGTAAAGAAGTTGATGCCAGAACCATGAGGCAGCTTAAGTGACAAGACAGTGAAATACTAAATATTCATGATCTTACTGAGTGGGAGGGTTAAAACTAGTCCTTTCATTCTCGGGATATTTCATGAGGTTGCATTAGGTTGTTGATTCTGGGCGTTTTTCAGCCTAACAAATATTACATAAGCGATTTCGAGACATTAAAGAGCAGTTTATAGTATTTAAAAATGCGTTCTATGACCCTTTTAAACACTGATAAATTCAGTCTGATTTAAGGAGTATTGTGTGACATTTGTGTGAAATGGAGGTTGAGGTGGATGAGGTCCTTTGTGTGCTCTGGGTCCATCCATATAATTTCATGGTTAGTGATTGGTTGCACTAGACACACAGCTGACCTCCATTCCCATCCCTCAATATCTGACCAGTGTGTGTGTGTGTGTGTGTGTGTGTGTGTGCCGGTCTCCAACTTGTCCAGTTCAGTATCAGTTCCCATCATCATCCTCCATACCATGGTAGAGAAAATTATATATTAATCCAAATCTGTCTAGACATGTGATGAAAAGTGATGGGAGCCACTCACCATTTTATTATTGATTTCATGAAAATGGATCTCGCAGACTTTCTCCACCACGTCCTCGATTTCAAATGTTACAAAGCCAAAACCTGCAGAGGAGACAGAGTAGAGAGAGAGGTAAAGGCAGGGGAATAGAAAAAGAGTGGACATTTGGCCACAAAACTGTAAATCAATTACAGCTAAGAACATTCATTTAGTTTGATTAAGGTGTGGAAATGGAGCCCTTCACTTGACAGCGCTCTGCTTCCTTGGCTTCTCTAAGCTTTATGGTATTAGTACAAAAAAAAAAAAAAAAAAAAGCCCTGCAATGATCACAATCTCCAAATCTCTAAAAGTGAAGGAAAAGCAGAATAATAAAAAAAAAAGCCATTGAGACAGAACAAAATGATGTTTACATGATGTGCTTTATTGGTATTTTAATGGAGATGATAACCAAGTTAGGGTCGACTTAATGGGAGGATATTTTCAGCTTAATAAAACATTCCAAAGCGAACAGGAAGTGCAGTAAAACAGGGTCACATTATGATTCATTAAATTTGGCTGAGCAATATGCATATCACACATCAGAAACACAAACTGATCGCAAATACATCAGCAGGTCAATAGGCCAACTGGCAATTGTTTGCAGTAAATAAAATAATTAAATCATAATTATACCATTATACTTGGCAACATAGGGCAACACTTGCTGTATATGACAACTACACTTGATGTGTACGTGGATATGAGATGAGAATATATTAGATTCCATGGCAGTCCATACCAATCATGTGCAGAAGAGGCCACCATGTCCTAATCAGAGGATTTTTTTTCTGATAGTGCTAATAAAGGATTATGGAAGATGGTAATAATCAATAAGCTACAATTGTAGACTAATAATGTCGTAGAGTCCACGTCATGAGCAAACGATAGAAGTTGATGTTGTTTTCCAGCTGCAATAACTCAGTGCGACTTCCCTCATGTGGTTACCCTTGAAGGTGTCACAGGTTGTTGCCAAGGCGACAGGCGCCCCTGTTGGGTTTTACCGACTCAGTCTACATGTAGACTTTGACTCTGGCTTCTCTCTCTCCCATTCGTTTTGTTGGCTGTCAGACAGACGGTTCATCCGCCAGGTTCTTGAGGTTGATGACGACGAAAAGAACAGTCTAATTACTGCATGAGCTGCGTGATAATTCTCGAAGGACAAACAAGCACAAAGACTTCACACACAAAGCCAGCAACAACAAAAGATTCACAAACGAAGAAAAACTAAGACTGGGCCACACAAAGTAACGAAACAAAGGAAGCATAAAAAAATAAGATAATTAAGGGAATGTTAAAGGAGTTAGGAACAACAGCGATGGCGGATCTCTATTCTAACCTGTAATTATTAATATATCATATCTTCCTTTGTCTTAATTGTCTGGTTTAAGTTATTCATGCTGTCTTCCATTTCCTATACCACTTGTCCTGATAAGGTTCTTAGGAGTTAACAGAGCATTCCCCTTTTTTCAATGAGATGATGAAAATGAAGTCTCTCGTACTGAAATATGCACAAACTGGCATTCCCAAGAAGTCTACTTGCGGTGGGTAAATCAGTCTGTTCTAATATTCTTTGTGAGTGAAGTGCCGTTACCCTGTCACAGGCTTGTTAAAATGACTCATATTTCTCATCATAGTTCATCTGCAAATACTTTTTTTTGAACAACTGAACAAGATGTCAAAAAACATTCATAATGGAGACAGGTTTTAGAAAGTCACTAATAAAAATGTCACATTTAAAGTTCCTGCCGATTAAATTAGATCATCAACACATTGTTCTGTAACATTTCACAGTATAATGGCATAAAAAAAAAACTCACATGTTAAGTCAAGAAGTGAAAATTTTCATTTAAATCTTTACCCTAACCCTGAAAGTAATGTTGGTGTGTTAAGGTTCATCGGTTATTGTGGTAAATGTTGTGACACTTTCAGGTAGACACAGTGTAGGTCTACTTATTACTTGCATTGGTGGATGATTAGAGGGACGAGTAGACATACAGAGTGGGTCCAGATTTCTGGATTTCTGCCTTTATCTTCCCCTCCTTCCCTCCTCCTCCTCTCCTCCCTCTTATCATTGCCCAAGCTGCTACTTCTGACATCCAACAAATCAGCTGTCGGGAGCAATTTCTCAGCAGGCCCGGCAGCTAACACACAAATGCCACAATGGGTGGTATCAAGAGAGACAGGACTGATGGGAAACGAGAAAATAAGAGTTCAAGACTTGACAGAGAGAGGCAGGTATAGAAATAATGTATAAAACATTATAAGTTGCATCTATCAAGTTGCACTCCAGACAGACAGACAGAAATATCACAACATACGCCACTTATCTATCTGTTTATGGAGCGACCAATCACAGGCAACGCTGCATGTAGCCAATCATGCATGTGAATCAGCACAAAGCACCAACCTGCAGCAACAGGACAAGGGAACACAAACTGATGAGATTTCACCTGCAGCACTGACAGATGATTCAAACAAGGTAATCGGAAACTTCATTTGTAATAGCGGGCATAAAGATTTGGGCTCAGAGAAACAAATAACTGAAAATGATGGCAGGTAGAAGTAGAGTAGATGACCAGAAAAGTGATATATAAATATACAGTCCATTTGCCATTTCTTTTTTTATCAACTGTTACAAACAGCAAATCACTTCCTTATCAAGACACATGCCGCAATAAATGTTTCCAAGTAAAATGGAACAGTCACAGAACACAACATAATGTGTTTGATAGAATTAACTCCATGTATTAAAATCATGTAACACATTCAACAGAACAAGGATACGTATTGAACCGGCAGAACTGTAGCTGTAAGATCAAACTATCGATTTTACTTACTGTCATCAGTCCAATTGACAGAAGTATGGACACAATACCACTTTTTCATGTCCGATAACAAGACAGATATTGCAACTATGAGTATCTGTCAATACCAGTACAAATCCACTAATTCTCCTTCCCATATTAGTCGTATGTAGAATATCCGCTCCTTTATATTAAATTAGCTAATCCCCTAACGAGAATACGGTCGACATGAAACATAAAGAGCACAATGGCGTCCGCCTCCTTGAGAAGAAATTAGCTTCTCTTGACGTCTGAGGCAGTTGTTTCTGTCTGGATCCTGTTTTAACGTTCATCACAAAGTCTAAAAGATGGTGAAACTGTGTCGTTTTTTTTCATCTTTGGGGAAGTTGATGCATCCTGGTTGTTGATTCTTTCTCCAGATTGGATTTAAAAAAAAAAAAAAAAAACTCTGTTTAGAATTGAGTATCAACGACAGAAGAGATCAAATCAGTGGCAGATGCCAAGTTCAAGCTTGTGACTGACTGCATCCATCAGAGAGTGGTAGAAATAGCAGGGAGTCTTCTTTATTGCAGTAGGTGTCTGACAGGCCCACCGCGTGTCTACCAGTCTCTTTTCAGAGATTTCACAAAGATTTGAAGTTCATTTTGCTTTCAGCTATGCACATTATGAACGTCTGATTTAGAAAAGAAACTGTATGGCTGTTGCACTGTTGCAAATCACTGCAATTGGCTCCAAATTGTGCACATGATCACCTAAAATAGAGCTCAGCGAAAGTTCAATCAGGAAGACTATCTTTGCCTATGCGTACTAAGTCAGCACCACCCACTGAGCATCTACATTACACACCTGCTAGCCCTGTCTTTATCCAATCATCACCTGACATGGTGGATTCAACCAATCAATCTCAAGCCACAAAGATTTAAAAGTGTCATTTCTCTCTGCTCTCGTTCAGCTGTCATTTCAGCATCGTGCATCGGCACTTGATTTTACTTTTTCCCGAAGTCCTCGTATTTAAATCAGTCTCCCTCGTCTCTCTGTCGCTTTCTGTGAACCTGGTGGGAGCGGCTGTCGGCTGAAGATTCGGCTCTCCCTGACGGGAGTCGGCTCCTCTCATTCACGACAAAGAATCGGCTCTTAAAGCCGCCTCGTTCATGTACGATACATCTTTACTGTCAGTTCCTCCAAAAAGGCTGCATTGTTGGTATATTCATCCTCTGTATTTTTGCTCACCAACTGTTTGATAAACCATCAAATTTGTGCCTATTTATGATGCAAGTACTATTTGTTTTCCAGACAAGGATGCAGCCACCTTCTGCAGTCTGTATCAGTGGGACAGGTGTGGAGTCAAATCATTTAAATATCTTATGAATTAATTACACAATGAAAAATCTCCATTCATACTTTTGGTGCACTGGAGCCAATCCCAGCTGTGGGCGAGGGCACGCTGGACAGGTGGCCAGTCTGTTGCAGGGCCATTATATATGGACAAACAACCACTCATGATCACATTGCCACCTTTCATTTACCGTAATTTCCGGACTATAAGCCGCTACTTTTTCACACGCTTTGAACCCTGTGGCTTAAACAATGATGCAGCTAATTTATGGATTTTTACAGACTAATGAAATTCATACCGCCGAAAGAAGTGTAGCCTATACATGTACAATTATATTTTTCTTTTTAAATTTAGTGAGCGCGGCTTCTATTCAGGTGCGCTCAATAGTCTGGAAATTACGGTAAGTTGTTTATACTCATTAACTAACCTATTCTGTATATGTCTAGAAAAACTAGAGTGTCCAGAGAAAACACTGGGAGAACATGCAAACTCAACACACACGGTGAAGGTTCAGAGTCCACCATCTTTATCTTACACCGTGCACAATACACTGTTACAAGCTTCAGTGTCCTCATGCCAGATAGAGAAAATATATTTTCCTTTTTAACTTATTTTGTTGTCAGCTCAATGACAGCGCGTGGTTTCCAAGCAGAGGTGAGTAATAAGTCCTGGTAGCAACTGTCAGGGGGTTGGAATGGAATCTTACACTTATTAAGGTTTGTAAGGAACATGCACACACACACGCGCACACACACACACAGCTGTTTACTGTTTGTAGCTGCTCACGGAAAAGCAGGTAGAATCATTGTACCAATCTTAATACCAGACATCGCGGGTGACACCACACACATTAAATTAAAATGCCGAACCAATGTAATCTTGGTAGCCTTTACACATGGGCAAATTCTCCAACACACACGCACACACACACACACACACACACATCATCGTCATTGTCATAAATCACCATCGTAAGTGATTTAGTGGGAATCTGATCTGTATTTAGGGAAAACACTTGGTTCCCAAAACACAGTATGTGATGATGAAAATCATCTGACAACAGAAGACGTAAAACATGAACAAAGCACATTATCTCTGCCTTTCAGGACCCAGTGTTTCCCAGCGCTGTCTTCAGCTCGTATCCAGTTTCCAGCGGCGGCGTTTCAGCTACAGCTTGTTATTGTTGTTTCTACAATGTGAAAGTCGACTCCATGAATGATTTCTTTTACTTCTTCTGTGCTTTTAATTGTTACTATCATGTTACTATCAAATAATTCCACTTTTCACTTTTCATCCATGCTTCTACTGTTATGACCGGCTGATTACTGATGTGACAGAGGTGAATATTTTTGAAGACAATGTTCTTTGTTGGTCAGTTCAACTGCTCGCAGCCACATCTGTCAAAAACAGACCTGGCAGCATATTCAACAGGCAGTTTCACACCAACAGAGCCCACAAACGCCCACGTTTTAGCACTGAAAACTCCACATCAGGGCAGTGTCTCTCAACCACAGTGGTATCCGTGCACCATTTGTTGCCTCCACTTGTTTTACAAGAATCCAGTGCAACAGTGCGACCTGCTGAATCCTTCTCTGCATCAGTGTCTACCAGTAAAAGACTATTTTCTTTCCAGTTCATAATCATAACACAGCTGTTTAGGTGGTGATCAATAATCTGGAGCTTCAGATCCAGGTCCCACTTGTTGACAAGAGAGAGTGTATGAACGGCACAGGGAAGAGTTGGTTTATGTGGTGCTGATCGTCGTCGTTTGGCAACCAGCTTTTTTTTTTTTTTTTCTGTTTTCTGCTTTTGCTAACACCTTCTTCTTCATGTCCATGTCCTATGTAAGAAAAAGCCTGTAACATTATGGATTATATAAACATATAAAAATGGACATAGGGACATATCAGATGCTGAATGAATAAAGCTCTGTCAATGAGTGACTGTTTCATTATTGTTCTTCTTGGAGAAGCAAGTAGTAAGACATTCCAGTTATTAATTATAATATCTACACTGCAACAACTGAAAATCTTACCAAGTGAATTTTAACTTGTTCCATTGGCAGATTTATTTATTTTTTGCTCATTACAAGCAAAAAAATGCCTTGTTTTTTTTTTTTTAATTAAGAATGGCATTTTCTCCAGTGTAAGCTTGCAAAGCTTAATTTAATTTAAGTTTAATTTAGTAAGACACATAAACACTGACTAACGTTAATAGAATTACAATTAAAACAAGTCTTTCCAGCCAACTCTTATCATAAATAAGTTTCCCAAACTGATTATGGAAAAACATCATGTCAAAAAAGCTCATATTAGACATCTTATTTTAAGAAATCTTAACAAGACAATTTTCACTAGTTCCACTGGCAGATTCTTTCACTTATTACGAGCAAATATGTTTTATATTGATCAATTATTTCTTATTTTTGAAGGGCAGTTTTTTTTTTTTTTTTTTTGCTGTGTATATACTGAGTTTGCAAACGGTTTCACGTTGTCTCACAATAAAATAAAATATAGAATACCGTGCTTACACATCTACAACAATATGAAAGCATCACTAACAGCTGCTGCTCTCTGCTGTATTTTAGTAAAGATTCTGTGGATGTGTCGCTGCCAACGGCGCTGTTGATAAAAGCCAGCGACAAAAGGGAAGAGTCATTCTGAAATGTATGAGAAACCATGCTGCACATTTGTTTGTTTCTCTCTTTGTTTTCACTTCTCCGGTTCCGTCTCTCTTTGTAACCCAGTTCAGCTTCCTCCCGAGTGTGAGACGTCATTTACATACAGGCCCACACTATCACAACACTGTCACAAATAGCAACCAATTTCTACACTTCATCAGTGTTTGAGAGCCAGTGGGAACTCACAGGCTGAAAATGTGTGTGCATGTGTGCATGTGTGTGTGTGTGTGTTTGCCCAGCAGGTTCAGTCCTGTAACATTATTAAGGGTTTATTATTTCTGCCAGACACCAAATAAAATATATTAAAATGGAAAATAAAAATGAAAACTTGTCAATATTCATTATAAATAACTCACTACATACAGCCGCACAGTCTAGTCTTTGCCCAAATAATTTGAATTATATCAACAGGAGGACATCAAATTCTTAAATTATATCACAGAATTTTATTGCACAGACATATTTGAGTCTGAATACCACATTTCTGAATTCATGTGGTTACAACTTTAATTTGTGAGCACTTTTATCTCCATTATGCACCAATGGGGAGCCTAAGTCACACCCATCTACTTCCAGTCCACTGGTCCTATACTTGAAAAAGTTATGAACGGGATTCTATGTAGAGATAAAAAAAAATATTTCCTGGTCCCGTTTGAAATGTGTCATGGTTTTCACATATGATGTTTGTGAATATGAAAGATAATTTTTGACATGGAGAGAGCACTGTTTAGTGACAGGCAGCAAACGTTACTTTAGGTTTAGTGTGAGCAAAACGATTGTGTCACAAAATTTACGTCACCATCAAACTCTGACAGCTAACTTAGTTTAACGGCTAGCTACGATAACCTAGGAAAATATCTCACCTCGTAAGTTTTATCCACCTGCTTCTCGTTCTCTCTTAAGCCGGGAAGAAAAGGGGAAAGAAACTCAGTGAAAAGTTTGCGAGGAGAAATTGTAATGTGACGTCACCTACGCAACTATTAGGTTTGTAGTTGAACCGGTTACGTATTTTCAGAAGCATATAAATCAACAATTACACGACAAACATAGTCTTGACTCACACAAATAGTCATTCATCATAATCATTTAAATCAAGATACAACATATGTGTGATCGAGAGTAGAGGATCGGAAAATAATTTTCATCTCTCCAGTCACTGCAATGTATTTTTTTTTTTTTTGATCTAAGGACCCAGTGGGTCAACTGGAAAGGGCATGACTTAGGCTCCCAATATAGACCAGACCCTACAATCCTAAAACACTAGATTGTGTAAGATACGTCTGACCTGTTGGGGGTGTGGACAACGAACCTCTTGGATTGTTCTTTTGTAGTGTTTGGCAAATGTACAATACTTTTATTGGGAAATGAGGTGGAATCATGGATGGAAGCAAACTGTGACCTATGTGACAGATATTATAGCAACAACCTGAACTGCTCTCATCACCTGTAAAAAGTACTATTACTACCACCACTGCTTAAATTACTACAAGCTAGTGTGAACTACATAGACAAAAACAAAAAACTTACGAAACAAGTAAAGCCAACTGTGGTAGAAAGTTGCTACCAATGATGGATCACTAACTTGTTATTAGCCAAAATGTTGTACATTTGGATGAAGCAATGAAGGCATTAAACAAGCTGCACGTAGATCTGTAGGTTCTAGTCTTTGAGGGATGTTGGTCTTTAACCTGCTCACAACTACAACTGGGAAAGATGTGGTTGGTAATACAATGGCTGACACTTCTTGCAAACAATCTGCATAGAGATGGTTATTTCCTTGTAAAAGACTCATTTGACCAAATAGAATAACGCCATTGTCCAAGAGATCAGCCAAAGTCAACCCTGAAACTCTGCCCCCAAAATCTCCTTGAACCTGAATAAGATCGAGGATTTTTCTCTACACAAAACTTGGGAACAAACTTCCTGAGTTAGTGAGGAGATTTATTTTGTTTCCCTGCAGAGAAAGGAAACTATAAGAAAAACACTTGTCATTATGCTTCTAATAATTATGTACTTGTGTACCACAGGATGTTATTCTCAGCTTTGCAATTGTGTTTGCCAGTACTTTCATCTATAGGTATTCCATACTTAATTATTAGAATTATAGTTTGCAACTCATTTGTCCCACTGCACCTGTTATACCAGTATACTTTTAGTAAGAATTTCATATGAACAGACTCGTATGACACAATTACGACATGGAAAACCATACAGACCTGGACTTTGAGACTTTTAGCAGCATATACAATTTATAGTGACAGGTCATTTCATAATAACACAAACAAACACACTCTGGTGCACAATGTAGAAGCAGGTTGAACGCGTGAACGTGAACAAAATAGCTCAATTTCACCCCCCACCCCCTCCCTCTCTTTTTCCTCTCCTGCAATAACACACTAATGTGATTACACTGGCATCAAAACAATTTGGGCTTTAATTACACGAGACACATCGAGACGAAAACCGTGAGAGGCTTTTCTTATAGAAACCAAGTGGCATGACCAATGAAGTAAGGGGATGTGTTGACAGACATGCAGACAGACGGAGAGGTAAACAAAAAAAGGTGGAGGTTGCTAAAAGATTGAACTAACTAGACAGACGGAAAGAGAGAGAGAGAGAGCATGCTTTTCTAATTAGGTGATGCCAATACTCTCAGGCGAGTTTAATAGCAATCTATGTGTGGCAGATGAGATCTGTGGATGTTGTTATCTTTGAGCTTCCTCCAGCCACATTTTCACTGCTGAGTATGAGCTGATTACCAGCGTTGTATTAGGATGTAAGTGGCGCTCTCACAGGAGACTTTAACAAATGTATATTTGATTACAGTCTTCTTACCTGGAATAATTGTGCTGGGGCTCCTAATTGTTTTTACACATAAATACCTTTCTCTCTCTCTCTCTCCCTGGTATATACCACATAAGATAACACCAATAGTGGGCCATGCATTTCACACTCATTATTCAAAAAAACTCAAATCTTCTTGCTTTTGCGCACACTTTCTAGACTTGACTGGTTTGTTCTCTGACCATCCAGTCACAGGACTTGAAAATGAACCCTGCGATAAAAGATCTAACAAACATACTGACTGAAACAAACTACTGGAAGCAGCACAACCAAGAGAAAAGCTAAGAAATAAAAAAGAATGGGCTACTGGGAACTGTTTAATACATATCCAAGAAAACAAGTCAATTATGTTGACTTGTGTTTAGGCCGGCATAGAAGGTCTTGTTGGCCTTAACAGCACACAAACAACTGCTCTACCACACGCAGTCACTAAAGATTAAAATATAAATGCATACAGTCCACTAACCCGCTAGTGCAGTATCATCCTAAATACAGTAGCTTGCATGATCAGTGCACCAGTCAACCTTGTCCAGAACTCCTCAGTCCTTCACATGAAATGCAAGATCTGTTTCAACATTTTTCTCATCTCTAAAGTCCTGAATTTGGAAGTATCTCCCTTTTTAGCTACATGTTTTCTCCAGTGGATGGCTGGTTTGTTCCATTGTGTTTCCTCTCTTCCTTCTCATATAACTGCAATGAAAAACTCTCAAGTGGGGGAAACTCAACTGGTAGTAAGCAATAAACACATATAATATAAAACGTGAAAATCAATGCACATAAAAAGAAATTAAGTGTGCTGGAATTCGCTGTTAAACCATTGGCCTCATTAATTAACCCAGGAAGGGAGACATGAAACAGAAAATAAAATACAAACAGAGAAAAGTGGACAACAACATAAGCAACATTGCTCTCGGCTATAGAGATATACATGTCATATATTACATTTCTGTTTGAGAACCTGTTGAGATTACAAAAGCAATGAAACACTCTCGATGAGCAGTCTCGCTTTGTTTCATGTTTTGTTTCACAACGGTTAAAACATTCTTCAGGCTTTCAGGGCTTCAGGTTTATATTTTTTTCCTCCTTTTTAATTCACACCTTTACACCAGGCAACTTATTTCAGTCTCAAAGTCTGTGACAGGAGAGTGAGTGTTGAACTGCTGTAGTTCACCGTCTCCCAAGGCAGAGAAAGTAGAGGGGACTACTGGTGGGAAAAAAAAAAAAAAAAAAAAAAGACAGATAGAAGGCAAGAAAGTGTTTTGGAAAAATAAGTATTGACGAGCAGCCATTGCTTGAGGATCTAATGACATACAGTAAAAAGAGGCTTGTACAGAGAATAGATCAAGTTCCTATAGACAGGTGAATGTCTCTGTGAAGTCAAGACATATTTTTGGCACATTTATTGTGCAACATGTACCTTAAAGTTGCCTTAAGTTTTTAAATCTTACAATTTTAGCAATCTAACTTCCTGAGCACTTAAACTACTGTATAGACCTGAAAATAACGCAGTATTTTTTCCCCTAGAAAAAAATCTGAAAAAGATTACGGCTACCAAGTGGTTGGTAGCCGTAATGCTAATGCTAACGCTTGCACGCATATTAGATGCAGCTCCTAGGGGGCACCTGTGTAGTGGTATACATATATTTTCCGTGCAGCTGTTTGCAAGTTCGAATCCCCATCTAGACCAGCTTCCCTGTGTGTGTTCTCCTCCATTCCTGTCTCTCTTCACTTTCTCTGTCATTAAAGGCAAAAATCCCGAACAAACGATGATCAAAAGAAAAGAAAAGAAAACAAAAAATCTTCTCCTAGATGATGCACGCTTGCTACTACAGGTCATGTGCTCGCTCACTAATTTTTCCAAAAATGGGTCTTAAAAAAGAGTGGTCGTCTTATATTTGGGTCAATGTGGTATATCTTTATATATCTTTATATATACCAAATCAAATGTGTCTCAGCCATCATAATCAATTTCAAATGTGCAAATTAGACTTTTACTCAAGGTACAATCCGAGGTACAATGTATTCGAAACAAATCCATCCAGATGTGCTTGAAGCGCAGATTTCCAGGATTAAGGATTTTTAGGAATTATATCCATTTTTATGTAAATGGGACATTTACACCGCAAGAACCTCCAGGTAATACGGGAAATCAGCTGTTGGCACGTGTCTCCACCAGAGGAACAGTTCCTGTGAGGTGAAACTCAGGAACCTTTATGGGGCCGAAAAGAGTCTCTGCCTAAAGGAAGGTACTCAGTTCGCCCGAAAAGTCCTTGGGTGGGGCTTTAGGTTGACTTGGTGGTGATTGGTTGTAACTCAAGATGGTACATGACGCAGTCAACAAAGAAGCGCCGTTTTTAAAAGCCAGCAGCAGAAGCGTATCAATAAATAGTTTCTATAAATAGAATCGAAGAAGGGAACAAAGCGACACAGTCGAAACCATTACAAAGTGATCGCAGGGTTTCACATATAATGATCAATGTGTGGCGGCTGCTACATAATCGACACTGTCCAGTAACGCAATGAAGCGATCGTTCAGAAAATAAAATAGATAGATCTAAAAAAAATAAAAAAATCATCAGGAACACATAGATTTCAGTTCTTTTAAAACTACCCAGTTTGTTCATCAGTTGTCAAGCGGCATAGATTATTGCAGAGGGAGTAACATAACAGTCCCCTTTCCTCTCTAAATGTGGTTTTATGGAGTCATGTTAGAGGTGAGAGACTAAATTTACCAGACACATGGGATCAGGAAACAGACAGATCCAGCTGTTATCACACACGCTTATCAAAGGTCAGAGTCCTGGGACAAACAGCAAGGTGCCAAATAAATAACCTACATGAGGCACAAAGGCAGCAGGTACTATTAGTCTTAGCAGCCGATCAAACTGAAAACAGCTTTGAATTTAAAACTTAAGCTGTGTTAGTGGAGGTATGTTGCAGTATTTGACCAGCTAATGCAGTGATTTGCAAAATTAAGTCAAATGGAGGTGTGTGCTAATTGTTAGTGAGTGAGTTTTTTTTATCCAGTAATGATAGTAATGTCTACTTTGTGTACAAATACAGATGTATGCTTCTTCTAGGGCTGTCGTTGTGACAGGTCACCTCGTTGTCTGTTGTTTACGTCACAAGATTGCAAATAGACTGTCTTACTTAGAAGGTTCCTTAAATGCAGCTGATAAATTCAGCTTCTTTTCCCAATGATTTGATCCTTCACAGCCCAACCCAAGATTCCCATGGTTCATTGCAGCGCAGGTGACGTTTTACTCATCATGACAATCTATATAATTTTATCTGAAATACATGAATTTTTTTGTGCTTTTGTATTTTTTTATAACAGAAAAAGGAGCTGTTGTTGTCATTTAAGGTGACATAAATTTGCTAGGGTTGTGTAAACAATGTAAACAGGAAATTCTCCACTGTTTCATTTCGTTCAGCCGTAGCCAATGTAAACCAATCAACATCTGCCAGACTTTTGTCAACAAAGTCCAAAGCATGCAACTGTGAATTGGGACACAGCTTCATTAACAACAGGACTCATGGGACCCCGACTGAAATGATGGCAGCCAAAAACCAACAAGTCACTTCAATGACCCTGTAGGTCACTAAAACCTTTTTATATCCAGTGTCCAGTGATCTTAGTGCCCACAGGATGACTGGAAGGGTCAACAACTAAACATCTTTCCTGGGATTGTTGTTACAGTGATGATCCAGAGTAACGTGAACCCGGGGTCTATTTCACCACACATGAGTCAAACACCCCGTCAGAAGCTTTTTTACATTAGTCGAAGGATTTTGAGTTTGACCGTCTTTTGTGCTTACAGTCAAATAGCTAACAATGAATGTAAGTGGGTAAGTACCCATCAGTTGTTTGCACAACAACTGATGGTGAAAGATGTTCCAGATGTTTCCAGATGATTTTCCTGGACCACTGACTGGTGTTCCAGTGAAGAGCAATGAAAATGATGAATCTGCTGATCTGGAACACCCTTCATCACCAGTTGTTGTGATTTTTTGTTGTGAGTTGAAGTGATATTTTGAGCTTTATTAGTGGTTACTTTCATTGTTAGTTATTTGGCTATGAGCACAATAAATGGTCAAACTTGAAAATCTTTTGACCAACGTAAAATACAAAGAACATTCAGTCATAAATCAAATTATTGTCACTGATGATTTTCATCAACATCTAAAGAAATAATGTGTAGACCTTCATGTTAGGAATCAGACATATTTATGGTACACTGTGAGAAATGTTCAGTTTAGATCCAGATGACACATAATATTATGGTGGAGGTATGTGCTCCACTGAGTGTTGTGACAATCATTTTATTTGGTTTAACACACAAATTATGTAGTTTTCACTTAATCTAATCTGAATTTCTTTGGACACACAACACCAGTTTTCTATTCATGTGGGGATTTCCATCGTTTCAAGAGCAAACGGATTTTGATTCTGTATCATCCTCTAGAGAGAAAACAGACTGAAATGAAATATTGAGGTTGAAAGAACCTATTTATCCGTCTGTGTGCCCCCTTGAGCCAATCTGTCACAATGAAAAAGAGAAGGAATAAAGGAGTCTATAGCAGGCTGTGTCTGTGCTGTCTTTTCAGTCTCAGCGTTGTGCCGTGGCTCCGTGGAGATGAAAGTCAAGTAATAATCAACCAGGTGTGTGAGCTGAGAGGAGAGAATGTAAAGATGACATTCAGTAAATTGTTTAGAGTTTGTATGGCACAACAGGCCGTGTTTTACACCATGAGCAGCCTGTGAATGCGAACATGGGTGGGCAGGGTGTTAAACCGTCTTTTTTCACTTCTAGCAAGTTGCCACGCAGGAGGGCAGCTTTCATTAACCTCCAGCTCTGCCCTTTATACGTTTCAAAAATACTCAGGCATCTGTACTGCAGATGCCTCTAATTTACACTGTCTTCCAACCCTGTCCACATCCTCACTATCTCTTCTTAAAGGGAAATGTGTTGATCACAGCGTCCCTATGCTTCATTAACTGTGCTTGTGTTGGTGGAGGCTTCGGGAGATTGGTGGTCCTTCTCTAATATGATGTCTAAAACTGTAGCTGATTGAGTCAAAGCAAAAAAGACTGCATGGGTAGAACAGAATCTATTGCAAAAACTGTTTATCTTAACAATTGTTAGATTTGTGACTTATTACGGAGTCACCGATGTGTAAAATCACTAATATCTCAAAAAGTATAAAGAAGAAATCAAACTTGAGACGGATGATTAATTATGTCTAGCACCATCGTGTGGCCATTTAGTGATGATGTGAGATTTACCCACATACTGAGAATGTGCAAGAAAGCAGCTGATCTCAGTCCCTAAAATTTCCCTAAAAACCTACAAATTGTGCTTGTAAAAATTTTATTTCTGGCCTTTATTCTTTCAAAACTGTGGTTAAAAGAGATAACTGGAGCCTTTCTTCATAGGTGTAGTGAGCTGTAAACATGGTAAACATATACACAGCTAGGACATATACATGCTCACACTATTACCCATACCAATCTCCCTCTAACCACATTCAACTTCCTCTTTGTTCATTTCCCTTTCCAGTTTATACATCCTGAGCCACAGTTTTCTTGACCTCAATCTCTCCATCTGACACTTTCTCTTCCTGGACAAGTTAATAAGACAACAAACGGGTCATGACTACAGGGCTTAAACAACCTGCCAAACAGCATCAGTCAAACAGAAATGTACTGACACACGGGGAGAAACTCACTGTTTTAACTTCCCCCCCAAAGCCTCTATTCAGCCATATTCAGTTAGACATATGCAAATGCAGACAAGTGGAAACAGGGCGTTGATATATGAAGAGGGATTGTTCGTCACCTTGCCCTTGGGGAGAACCATAAAGCAAGCGGCTGCTTTTGGCAACTGTAATTAGGTGCGTTGAAAAGGAGGTTATCAATAGTTGGCTGCCACCAGCGAGAGAACAGCGATGCCTCAGCAGCATCAACAACTCCCTGTTTAAGAAAACGACTTCAAGGTCATTTTCTTGGGTCAAAGCTTTGACTGCTGGAGGCAGATGATAGAGAGGTGTTTTTGTCGAAAGCACAACGAAAGATTTGTTATAAGGGAAAGTTTAGATAACACAAACTGTCAGTCAGTGGATTTTTGTATATTCTTGTTCATAGAAATGCAGAAAGAGAGAGACTCAAACTGCTTGTTCCCTATGAATGAACCTGTCAACACAGACACTGCAATGAAAACAATAAAAGCCATGAAAATTGGAGGACAACTGTTCAAAATGCAAAATGGTTTATCCTTTGGGAAGCATGATGATGCAGGTGACATTTGTGATGTGGACGTGTAGTTAAAGCTATAGGTCACATGATTTACAACGAACAAACAAATCTGATTTTTGAAATATGTAAAATTTACAGCGAATTTTCTTTTGTCTTAAGGCCGAGTTATTCTTCTCCAACTATTTACTGTGCGGCCACGTGGTCGGATTGATGCAGTCGTGATGTTTCTTTCGGTTACGAATACTGACTATCGTTAATTGTGTATTTACCGGCCGGCCTTGTTCCTCCAAACAAAATGAACAATGGAGACCAAGGGAAGACATTTTTTGGAATTGGAACTGATCGACACTGAAAAACAAATTGTTTTATTGCAAATGTTGAGACGAGAACTAAAGAGGAGATGTGTGGTGATGATGTTGTTGTTGTGGAAGGAATACAACCAGCAAAGTGAGATTCTGGAAATGAGGTAATTGTAGCGGACCAATCACAGCCCTGCAGTCTACATGCACTCTCTGTCATTTTGACGGATTGTTAAAAAATTGGGGAGGTGCATGTAAGCTCACGGAAAGTGGGTCAGATGGGCTACACAATGATGTAGAGGCCTCTGCGTCATTGCGTAAAACAGGCTTTAATGGTGGCAAAAGGCGTTGTTATTGTCATTGCCTGGTGACAAGAATAGTGTGTATTGGCTACAGCCCATTTCGTTTGGCTGTAGCCAATGTAGACTATGGCCAACAACGGTTGACATCAGCCAGAAGTCCATCGACCGCCCTTGACAACGTGTAACAGTATTTTGAATTTGACGGCAGAACAAGTTTGGCTAAAATATTACTTACTGCTCCTTTAAATTATCTAAAATGTTTTGATTTCCTTTGTCTCTAATGATGTGATGATGTCAGGAAATCACAACCACGTCTACGCTCATGAAAACCAACCACAGTTTTATACTTTTATACCTGACCTAAGACTTTAAGTATAACTACCAAAGAAGTTATGAAAACTGATACTGACACTAAAACATACAATATGTCCAATTTAAAAGCTTGGTCAAATTTTATAACCATCAGTGGAATTTTCTAGGGAAACACTGCTGACATCAGATTTCAGACAGATGGTCGTCAGTGAAAGAACCATCACAGGAAACCTTGAGGTGAAGAAATTCTTGTACAGTTAAGATGTAAAAGGGGGGGGGTGGAGCAGTGGCAGAATAAAATGCAAATGTAAGAGATGCAATTTAACTTGAAATTTGGCATCTGACAAGGCTAAGCCCTGAATCAAGAAATGGCTTAATAATGCATGTGTCAATCACAGCCAGTGGTGAAATCATTATTAAACACAGACATGGTAGGCAAGGTCAAAAGCAGTTGGTTATTACCACAGCTGTATTATTTATAAGAGTGATTTTCACTTCAAGTGGTTGTCTGTGAGCTGCAGCTGCTCCCCCAGACCTCCCACACAGCTGGAGGGGAACAAACAGACCAATCAGCACAGTCAGGCAGGACGACCGCCCGTCACAGGTCGGGAGAAAATCTTCATCCAATCCTCAGATAACCTCAGCGGTAATGGTGGGATGTGTCAATCACGTTTAAAGGAGCTGAGATGTGTCAAAGGAATTAAAAGCAACAAATGAAAAAGCGGTTGTGCTGTTCATATTAGAGCGCGGGTGTGATGTTTTCTACAAACTGTGACTCAGACAAATGCATTTGTCAGCATTTATCCACGATCTGCACAGACTGAGCAACAACAGAACAAATCTAATGTGACAGAATCCTCTAATTCTGTGCCAGTGAGGCTGTAGATTTTTCTCAAATTATCTCTAATGTAATACTCATCTTCCATCTGAAACATATCACAAACACAGCTCGTCTGATGTTAATTACTGCTCTTTATATTGATGGTTCTGTTCACAGTGTCGGACGCGAGGCATTCCTGATGCAAGATGGAAAAGCTGAAGCAAGGTCACATTTCCATGCTACATCCTCAGAGAACAGGGACTGTAAACTGATCAGCCTGTGAAATGGTTCGAACAATAACGTGTGTGATTGTACAGCAGATGTAATTAGATCGGAATCAAAAGGTTCATTTGTCATCTGCTCTGTGACTCTGGATCAAACTGGGAAATGAAGTTCGAACTCTGGCAAACTATTAAAGAGATAAACACATGATATAAAGACAGATAAGACAGTAACGAGTTGGAGAAGTTGAATCTATAATAATTACATATTAAAACATAATGACTACTCAGCAAACTCAACAACATGACAGGATGAGTCCTAAGAGGCTTGTCCTATAAACAATAAAACCCTCTCTCTTTCTTTATTGGTAGCCCACGCTGTCACGTTGGTCCATTTCCCTTTCGATCAGTTGATTTGTAGATGTGGGTTGTATCAGAAGAAGGATGTCAGAAGTTTGATCAGCACAAACAATCTGTGTTTCCCAATTGAATATTATATTACACAATTTATAGTTTAGATAGATTTTTTTGTCATTGCTTATTTGGTCTCATTCCTGATGTCATTTCCGTACATTAAGGTTGTGTGAACAAATCAAATGTATCAGGCCAAACGGGCTACTACCATGATCGCTTCATTTTGTGAATGTGTCTGTGAATGTAGTTAACAGTGAACGCGTTCGTCTGCGTATTCGGTGTGCGACATTTTGCAGCTAGCAGGTACCCGTCTTAACTCTAATCAACTCCCCGCTGTTCAAAGCTTGTTCCTGCAATCAGTGCATACGTGTGCACAAACACAAACATATATGCAGAAGGTCTGCACTGCAGGAATCGTTTGTGCAATCAAAAAACAAGAACCTTTTCTAAAAGTTGGATAAAAACAAAGAAAATTCACAGTAGCTCTGTGCAGGGGTCAGTGTTTTTTACCCCACTACTTAAAAAGTAAAGGTAAGCAAGGTAAAAGCTATGGACTGTGGGGATTTGAGACTCTATTTGGGACAGTTATGTCTATATTTTGGACTACCATAATTGGTTTTGGGTGTTTTCATTTTCACCCCTTATTAGGACCATATAGGGGCTGTACATCTTTCCAAAACTTTGCCAAAAGTGGGACAAATTAAACCCATAACGATGGTTCATATCTAGAAGCACAAACAACCCATAAAAGACATAACCCGAGTGATATGGGATTACCAGGCTTAGGCAGCATTTAACTACCCCTAAAACCTAAAAAACTGCATCTTTCCTAAGACTTAACAGGCCTGAAAACTGACTGAACGATCTTCAAAGCACCTTTATTTAGTGTTTGAATCAAGGAGCAGCAATGTTCAGAGTGTCAGATGAAACAATAACTACAGTCTTTCTTAAGTGACACATCAGGACAAGCCATTTAGTGTATACAGACAAAGCATTTGACTGAGTTGACTAGTAAATACTGTACATGTAGGAAGTAGATCAGTAAATTTGATGAATCAAAAAGAAAACAGCCTATGCTTGGGTCTTGTTTTGTCTTCAAGTCATTGTCGCAATGTTTGTGAGTAAAACACCATTATTTTTTACAAATAATAAGTATATTCATTTATTATACTTGACATCAGTATCTATTGTAATTATTCCCAAAACTACAAACTAGTGTTTCCTGTATCTGGATCTGAGTCAGTCGCCTCCATTCTGCTGCTGTGTCTTTGTAAAGTCCTCTGTTTCGGGGCAGGAGGCTGTGCTGCCGAAGCCATGATGAGGCCAACAGATAAGGAAGGGGTGGAGATAACCATCCTGCCGCCTACGTCGCTCTGCAGTATCAGCTATTTGAACCCTTATCGGACCACACAGGCCTCTCTCCTTCAGTCTCCGTCCTTCTGTTCGACTGAGAGTCGCCTTTTTCTCCCATTCTCTCTCTCATTTGACCCTCTCATTCTTTCTTGCCTCCCTGTTTTCAATCATCCAATCGCCCCAACGCCAGTGTAGCTCCTTATCGACTTAACGGACGGACACAATGACTGAAGGGTAAATGAGGCTAAATGTGGTCCACATTTTGTGGTTTTCCATGTGTTGTTGTGTGCGTTTGTATCAAGTCACCAATGTAGAGAATCACTATTACAAAGTGGTGGGTTTATTGTGGTTCACTTGGCAGCACAAAAAGATATTAGAAATAAACAATGGAACCGAACCTCAAAGGAAGAAAATATCTTTCTGAGAAATTATTGGGATTTTTGCTAAATCAATTTCACTGTACTGTATGTTCTCAAGATCATAAGTTCAACCTTTTTACTACTTTTCATTTCTGAAAAAGAAGGGTTTTATCTGATTTAGCAATTTGAGTTGAAATCAACAGACAACAAACAACAAAATGTCCCTAAAATTATCCAGTGTATTTACACTTAAATTGGAAGTTAATGGTCCTTTTGAAATCCTTTTGTATTAGAACAAGTTGTAAACTGAATGTGGAGCAGTTCGGCTCACTTGGGTTCACTGTGGGTACAATCTTAATTTATAGATTATTTATTCAACAACTCAACACCAATCCATTCGGAATAGAACTTTACAAGACATTATAAAACTCTATATCCACTGCCCAACTTTCCAGCGAGCTGCTTTAACACTACTTCATCGAATTTTTCAAGGGTTTCTGACGAGATTTTAAACTCTATGTCCTGAACCTGAGACCACAGCCCCTTGTTGCGCTGGGGTCATTTTCACACCAGCCTTTGTTCTTGCGCGATCAAAAAAAAAAAAAAAGAGAGCAGCAAGACACCTGACACCGTCTTCCATTTGCGCTCGGTTTATCTGGGTTTCCAGATTGAAAGAAGAAATGTATTCTGTAGGACTCTGGAGCTGGAATAATACATATAAAAAATATCATGTATTTTTTTCTTTTTTTTTAGAAAACAGGGACTAAATATCAAATGATCAAATTTATGATCTTATCAGTGATGTTTTCAATGACACACCAGAGCATCATTGTTTGATTCTATCTATCAATACTTTTTGATAATAATTCAATCAGTCCTCACAGCTCTCAAACATGGTGTGAGGTAGATTTCCAGAATAAGAGTCCTCACTTTCACTATTGTAACTTCCACTTCCCCAACCCTCTTAGTAAAGTGTATTATTATGATTTATGTCACAGAAATGCTTTTCATCCCAATAAGGAAGACAACTGACACACACACACACACAAAAAGAGACAGAGTAGCAGCAGAACGTGAACTTACCTCTATGTCGGTTAGTGATTTTATCAAACATTAGCATGGCATCTTCTACCTGAAAGAAAGCAAGAAGACAAACTAGACTTAAATTGTGATACACGTGCACACACACACTGTCAAACATAAAAATAACTATGGCACAGTCAGGTCACATCCATCTCTAATTCTGTATGCAAGTCTGTATTGTCATTACTGTCTGACAGGCAGGATACAGCAATGTCCCAGATACCACATGTCAGATGACTACGCGTCTTTTCTCCCTCTGACTCAGGGTCAGGTAAATGTTACTGGCATCAAATAACAAGGTTCACTTCATAAAATGTGTTACACCATCATTGGAGTCTATGGTGCAAACAAAGTTCAAGTCGAGTCTCAGTAAGGTGCTATTGTAATGGTCAATTAGCCTCCACGACCACTTCAATGTCACTGCTGGAAACTATTATTTGTATTACATAACAGCTTTGAAAAGCCTAAAAAAAAAGCTAAACAAGTTCTTACTTTACCATTATAGTAGGTCAAAGGGATCACTTCAAACACACAGCAAACAAACAACAATCAAACAAACCAGATACTTGACTGTTTACATGCACAGTGATATTCTGATCTTAACTGGATTTAGACACTCAAATAGAGAGTTTTCATTAGCTTAACCCAAATAATATTATATTTAGAATATGCAATAACACACTACCAACTTTGTTGAGCAAAAAAAATATGGTGCAAAGTCTCCAGAAAGACAGAAAATCTGTAATATTTTAATGGACATATAATGAGGACAATGTCATAAAGGTATTCATATTCCCAGTGACCAATAGCCGGCTTCACACTGTCGGGTCAAAGGCGAGCTAGCCCGAGCTAGCCCAGGCTAATTGCTTTCACACAGTCTCAAGCTGGTGCCACCTTGGGGCTGTCTCAGGGCCACTAACTCCCGATTTCTGGCCGGACCAAAATGCTGGGCGACTCGGGGCCAGAGAGGGGCTAGAGGCAGCGTCAACGTTAAGACAGAGTCAACACGTTGCTGTAGACAACAGGTAGAGACAATAAAGATGGCAGTGCAGACATATATTTACAATTTTAGCTGCTACGGAGAACGACTGACCGACAGCTGTGGTCTTACAACGATGTGCGTGCTCTGCTCTTCATCTGGGCAGAGAATCGTGAAGGTAGAGTTAACAAACACATCACGGCAGAGAGCTGCCCTCCAAGTCCGAGAAAAATTTAAGAAACCTCAGGCGCAGTAATAAGCTATGCTAGCAATCTAACCGGCACTTAGCAAACTAACTTCTTACAGCAGATCCATGTAGATCTGCTACAACTAAAATTAAAAACAGTGACAAGACTGATTGTTCACTAGTGCTATTATTAAAAACTATTGCTAGTTTTGTTTTTGTGTGCTTGAACCTCCCATCCTGTTTGAAAGTAGGCGGTGTTGGTGACTTTCTCACAAACAGGGGGATGGCTGAAGGGTGATCCAGAGAGGCTAGAGGCCAGACAATCTGAACAGGGGCTATGGGGCTAGTAGACCTGGGACCCAAATGTCCCCGACCCTGCATGGCTTGACAGTCTGAAGCTGGCTAATGACAAATCAGGCAAAACAAAATACTTTTATTAGTTTACATGTGAATTCAAAAAGAAATTTGATAAGAGATATGCAAGGACATGGAATTCATGCTAGTCCGCCTTTTACATTGAAGAGAAGTAAATACAGAGTCTAACAGAGGGTGAGGGACAACTTGTTGACATTGAGCAGGTTTCTCTCCTTCCCTCTGCCTCTATTTGTTGGTACTATTTGAAAGATGTTTTATCACACTCTATAATCTAATACCCATGAAGGGTAGCGCGTCTCAGGAGGAAACACAGTCAGCTCCTCGGGCATTTCTGCACACAGCCATTGCCAAAAAAAAAAAAAAAAAAAAAAAAAAAGAAAACTGAATAAAGCGGAAGAAGCAGAGTCGTTGTGAATATAAGCTGGAGGGAATTACATGTATTCAACTTTCTGAGGTAATGTATCACTGCCACTAGTCTAGATTGTTAGCAAACATCTGTAAATATGAAATGAAGAGATAAGACTACTGACTGACTGAAACAGCTTCTATACTTTCCACCTTTTCATTCATTTACTGGCTGCTGTATCCCCATTCTTCACCGTACAGAAACTTTTATTAAATTTCACCTTTACTTCTGGACACTAAAACACCTCAATTACCCCACTATTAGATGAAGACTAGACCACAGAGATTCCCTGATACTGAAAAATTTAGCCCTTGGAGAATTTAAATTGTGTTATGTTACGGGTGGTCTTGTTGTTTTTGTTATTGTTTCTTCCCCACCCTTTTCTTTCTCCCCTAGCGGTGACCAACGGTACCGGATCAGCCCGCAGAAGCTGCACCTGAATTCCATCTGCAGGAGGTGAAATACCTGAGATGAAAATGGCTCCGTCTCTCTCCTCGATGTCCTCTCCAGCACGCCAGAGTGTCCGTTTTTCATTTGGTTTTTGTCCTTGGTTTCGTTTTGGTAGTTTGTTTTGAGTTAAGGGATGAGTGGATCTCGGTTCAGGGGTGGAGATCTTTTCGGTTTGTTCTTTTGTTATGTTGTATGATGAGATTACGCTCAGGTTCGAGATAGTTTAGAGGGGAACGAGCGGGTGCGATGGCCCATTGCGTGGCTGTCCCGATCCGCTCTCCTTTTGTTTGTTTGTTTATTTTTATTTAGTCAGGATCTCCTCCTCTTCTTTGTTTTAGGCTAAGTTTGGTGTTCTGTTAATAAATATGGATTATTTTATGCAAACCCTCGAACCCTCAAACTACTCAACTAAAATAAAATGTCTGGAAGTTCACTAAGGTAGAACTAATGACCTGTCAATACAAGAAGTATCTTTACACTTGAACAGAGATGGACCAAGTCAAAGTCCACACACAACTGGTCAAATGTTACTCTGACACAAGTACTTGTCATCAGTGGAAAGTGGATTAGTGGATTTTTAGAAATATTTGGAACAAAAAGACCACCGCAGAATACATTTATGTTAAATGTAGCTTTTGGGGTCTGAAACCATGTTTAGGTTGTACCTGTCAAAGTAAATTTCCAGATGAATGTCAGGATTTTATTCTGATTGGTCCATGTCATGGTCTGTCTTCAGCTCATGCATTTTGCACCCATGTATACTATATATAATTAAGTCCTTGTTTATTAACTAAAAGATAAAATATTCACAGTGTTCTCAAAGTGTTCACAGTGTTCAAATCTAAAAAACTTTGTGAGTAGCTTGTGAGTGTAGACACTGAATTCTTTTGACTCTTAATTCTTTGCGAGAACCAGATGCACCTGATTGTCTCTGGGTGCAGCTGCTGACTCCATGAGACATGTTGTAGAGAGCAGACTAGTCTCTGGGGAAGCCTGGTTCACCCTAGCTGTCAGTCACCATTATTGGCTGTGATGAAGAGCACAGCAGCAGCTGCACACGAGAAACTCTGTCACCCATTATGAAATCTGAGTCACCGTATTAATAAAGACCAGGAGGAGACATGAGACAGTATATCGGCCAAAAATATGAATCAACTGAGCCCATGTTTTGATTGATCTGCTATAGTTTAAGTTCATGTTGCTTACCTGGTCTCATGCTGACTTAACAGCATCACCTGAGTCACCTCAAGTCAAGTGACCTCACTTATTAACTCTTAATCTTTATCTATAAGAATTGAGGAAGACTCTTGGATGAAGGTGAAATGTATTTTCCTGTTGCCTAAGATTCAACTATGCCAGAAAATGAATGAATTCATATGAAATTCAATTAAAACCTCATCTAAAAAGTTTAAGCTTCCCTCAGATATTTCACAGAAGTGGGCCATAATAACTAAAGGATTCCTGTCATAGGTTTGAATAGAATTTATTTATTATCTATGTTGATTACCTGGACCGAGATTAGCTACAAAACCTAATTGAGTTTTGTTGTTGAAAAGATTCCCATTGACATTTATTGCAGAATTTCCAATAAATAGAACATCAAGAGTTTTAGGAAAATGACTCGACCAAAGTTGAATTTCTCAGAGTAAACTTCACATCAGTAGAATGACTAATATTCTTCAGAAAAAATTAGGCTGAAGAGCCAGAGAAAGACAGATGTGGTGAAAGAGCAGGAGCTCAGGTGTTTCTTACAAACGTCCATTACACATCACAGAGGCTACACAGCGACGACAGCTGATTCCAAATAATCCTGTCTGTCTTTGTGACTGTCTGTCTTTGTGGCTGCATAAATAATAAACAGATGCATAAGATGCATTAATAGCGATTACTGCCTCAGCTTCAATAAAGTCTTTGCTCCGATGTGTATGTAACAGTTAATAGTAAACTGAAAATTACCGTCTACGTCCTTATTATTATCATACTCGCACATTCTGTGCAGATTATGGACCAGAGACATGATAATGAATAAGGTTTCAATCAGGTTACATCCAGCAAACATTTAAAACTTTAAAAACTCTCAATGGGTGCTTCTCTTTTGGAGTCTCACTGTTTCATTTACTTATAACCCAGAAAATAACATTAAACATCAGTCCAGTTAAAAGTTTAAGAACACACAGCATGTCAGAAAATATAGAGGAAGCTGCACAAACAAAGCAGTTCAGATGTCTTGTGATAAAACTACCACTTGGTGGTTGAAATAACAGTAACATCGCAGCTGAAGAAAACAGCTCAGTGCTTGTTCAAAATGTACCAATGTGTCAGTGGGACAGTCTGCTGGTTTTATCATGAAACTGGGCCAGTCTCAGACTACCTGTTACATTAAAAGACTTGTGTCTGAGACAAAAAAAAGATGCATGTGTCTTAGATGCATAATATGTACCATTAACAGTAGCACTGTCCCAGATAGCAAAATCATTACGGGCCAAATTTGGCCCAATTTTGGGAAAGTTTTGGATGGATGCACAGCCTCTACATGGAATAAATTAGGGGTGCAAAAGGAAAAAAAACAAGTAAGTAAGTAAGTTTAATGAAGTAGTGTGGTAAACCATAACTATGAGACCGTCACTCTACTTCCTCTGTGACAAAACAAATCCAAAAATGCCAAACGTCTGCCAGACTAAAGTCAGAATCTTTGCTATCTGGGGTGCATGTTATACTATGAAGAATGTTTAATGCATAACAAACAGAACCTAGAATGAAACGGTTAGGAACCTGTGGATGATTATTGTCTGCCCCATGGTCTGCCCCATCTTGTCTTGTCCTGTCTTGTCTATGCATTAGTCCTTGTGGGTGTCTGGTTGTTCCTTAGGCTGGTCATGCTTGATCTACTTCCTGTTTCCACTATCTACACCTGCTGCTCATCATCCTAAATCCTACACCCACCATCTGCAGCTCTTAAGTCCAATTTTCTCCTCCAGTCTTTCCCAGTTCATTGTTGCAGCCTCAGTGGCAAAGTCGGCCGTCTCCTCTCTACTTCTGATTCTGTTAGTTTATTTCCTGTTTTTGATTTCGCTGTCTGCTGTCAACCCAGGATCTATCTACATATCTCAACTATTCTTCAGACACACCTAGCCTGAACCAACACCCTTGCAACCACAGCCATCTCCCATCTCTGCACCTCCAAACCCTTTCACCTGCCACTTCCTGTTCCCAGTTGGACCACAGAGAGTAACAGGCTATGTACCAGGTACCAGAGTACCCAGGGAGCACCAGACTAAGATAGAATTTGCTTTGAAGTTGGGATATTCAAGAGAGCAGGTGGAGGCTGTGCTCAACAAGTTGGTGGCTGCTTTTTTAATTAATGATGTTCTTGCTGAAAGTAGAGGCCAAAATTCAACCTTGCAGTGGTACTGCTACATTAATATCACGGTCCCATGTGTTAAAGAGACCGTTAGTCCAGAGGTGTCTGTGGAAGATGAATCTGTGGATACCTGTGATGACCTCAGGCCCATCGTAATTTATAGATCAAATGTGGAAACTGAGAACATGTGGAGCAATGTGAACAAAGAGGTATTGTCTTGTTGTGGTGTCCAACTTGCTGTTGAGTGGTTTTGGGAGAAAGGAACCTAAGACGTCACCTAGAAGGAGCAGTCAAAGTCTGATGTCTTCATCACAGATCAAGAAATTTTATTCAAGATTCAAAGTGTTTATTGTCATATACAACAGAAGAAAGTACGTTTCCCCTGCGCAATGAAATTCTTTCTTTGCTGTCCACCCTGATGCCAAGTTGTATATAAACAAAACTGAATAAAAATACATAAATAATAGAAAATAGAATAGAAATGCAAGAAGGGGAAAGGAGAAAATCCCTGTTTTTACCCTCTTCTTGGAGAGATCAAGGCAGGAAGGTTGCTATGGTGATTAAACAAGGTGGTTTGATTCCCATGTCCAGTCTCATCTCCAGTCGTTTGGTAAGATACTGAAACCCAAATTGTCCTGACAGCTCTTCCAGCTGTTTGGCTTTTTGTTTGTTTTTGTCTTTGTTAAGATTTTACATGACAGTTTCTTCACTTAAGACTTTTTCCAGATTTTACTTTTTAGGTTCGTATTTTAAAAGCAGAAAGCAGCTGTTTCACAAAAACATTTGCCCTGTAAATCGTTGTGCGCTGCATTGCAGTAAACTTTCTCAACAATCACTCATGTGAAGAACTTCACAGTTGAGAACTGTGCTTCCACTGATCCTCAACAATAAACCTGCCAAATTTGAAGTTGATCTGCTGAATGTTTTCCCCAGTTATAGAAAGACATATTAGTGGAAAACCTACCTGTAATTTCTATGAATAATGACATATGTTTAGTGATGACATGATAGAGGAAGACTTAAAAAAGCTCCTGCAGATATACTGTACGTGGCGTTATCACAACAAGGTGGGGGAATCTTTAGTTTCCGCCTCCATGTCAGATGAAGGCGTAAACCCATTTGTAGTATAGTGACCACAACAGATCATTACAGCTCAGCATCTCCAGCCACATCCAGCCTCGCCTCTTTTCCTCCCCCTCTCCTTCCCCAGCTCCTGACATCATTTCATCTTTTCCTCCAGCTCCTATCTCCTCTCCTCTTTCTCTCTCTGACAGTCCCATGCCGTCGAGCGCTTCTCTCTCTGGACTGAGCCAGATAAGCAGGTAATTCATCATCGTGGTGAAGGGTTGCACACATGTACACACTCACGCACACACACACACACACACACACACACACACACACACATTACAAACAGGCAGACTGTTATCAGCGCTTCAGAAGGACCGAGGCTGAGCTCGTACCAGGTCTCTGTCTGAAAGTGACCCGCAGCCTTGGAGCACCAAATTACCATGACAACATTCAAATTATCCCAACCGAATGACAAGAGACAAATTAATATATTTCCCATCATTCCTCTGTGCCTGCACTCTCGGTCCTCAATTTGTGCTTCTATTATTGGGAGGGGGAAAAGAAAGATTTAACCAAATCCAGGGTGTGTGAGGACTGCCTTTATAAATGCAAATTAACCTGGCTGCTCTGAAAAACAGCAGCTTGTCCTGGTAAAGTGATACCACTTCATTTTTCACTCTCTCATTCTGTCTCTTTTTTCTGCCTCCATTTCTTTATTTACAACACACGGAAACTGTGCTAACAGCAAAATTCAATTGAAGCAGCACAATAAAACACAATCACGCAGAAATGTGTCGTATCTCAGAGACGGATTCATAAAAGTGTCGCTTGGTATAATTGAGTCAAGAATGCAGACGATGTGATGATGAAGATGATGATGATGACAGCGATGATGACGGTGATTACGGCTGAGCGACATTGAGAAGAATGACTGTGTTGATGAGAGGAAGCTGTTTCCCTTCGAGAATAAAATAAAGGAGACACAAAACTATTTACACAATTTCTACTCAGAAACATACCAGTTCAAGTAGATGTCTGGTCTGAGAACTAAATCTGGCTGTACTTTCTTATCGTATTAAACCTCTAAGGTGTGGAAACACTTTTGAAAAGACATACAACTATTAGATCTTCTGTGAAACAAAATTTAAAGAGAATTAAATCTAACTTAACCTGATGATCACGATCAATCAGAGCTGAAAAACTCCAGATATAGATCCTGAGATCCTACGCTACTGCTACACAATAACAACAACAACAACAACAACAACAACAACAACCCCCAACAGTATTATCGGATCTGTTGGGTTTTTTCTATTCTACAGTATCATATCTAAAGTGCTTTGATATTTGGTGCTATGCAAACAAAACTTAATTGAGTTTTAAAATAAATAAAAGAACTACCAGCATTTCCCATTTCTGGAAAAATAACGACTCTTAAGCTGTATGAATTAGTCTGTTTCATAAAATTTGACTCACTTTTCAATTTTATTTCTCGGTCGACCACCACGCGCATGTAGACACAGCGTAGAAACACTGAAAGCTGAAAGCTGCGGCTGAGTCACACAGAAGCTAATGGAGGCTAATAAATATGATACAGTTGATCGAGTCCCTCATCAAATACTATTACTGTGAGAACATATCATTATGTCTGTAATACACGCGGGCATAAAACACACACTGCTCGTCATAAAGATTCCAGCGAACGTGATGAGTCGCATTATGGTTCATTCACTGTAACTAATGCGGTGAAATGTGACAGATTGATCATTTTCTCAGGCTTTGTCATTGAAACTTCCCTGGAGGTTACAGAGCATCAGTCTTGGACAAACATTAAAGAAGCTATTGATTATTCAGTATCATTTGTTTTTGAATTGGATGGAAACTTTGTCTGTCCTCACATCCAGGTGTATGTTTTATTCTTGTGAACTCAAGATCATCTTGAGAGAATCCTTCAAAAACCTGGACCCTGAAAAATTCTTTTTTTTTTTTTTTTTTCGACAACCGCAAATCTGATGAAATTCAGACTTGGTGGTTTCATAGCTGAGGAACCGAAGAAAAGTATAAAGCGAAGTGTGAAGTTTTTCTGGATGAGTGACAAGGTTTGAGAAAAAAAAAGCTATTTTCACACGGAAAATAACTTTAAATAAGTAGATATGAAATAACTGACCTTCCTCACAGGTCTGAAGGTTGTAAGAAGACAGCAGTGGTATTTTTATGTAAATGTGTTGCTATAAATCTATCATATATTGTTTGAAATTCATATTCAAATAGCATTACGTGTGGTGATCAGCACAGACTTGTTAAAAAAATGATTCAGAGTTAGTGTACATGTTTTTAGTAGACGATCAAATAACTGACCACTTCATATTTTCCAGGAATTTATGAAAGGTTTTGTATCCTTGAGCTTCAGCATTTTTTCATCAACAAGGCCAATTCTGATGTGTTCATTTTTGTGCATGAGGATTAAGCCTTGGTGAATATATTTATTGATTAAAAGCACGGACCAACGTCAGCTGCAACACTCGGTTGTACTAAGGACACAAAGAAAGTCAAAGGTCCGACCCAGTCGCTTCCTGTTTCTGTGAACTCTGCGGCGCACTTACCCTTTAACAGCTACTTCCTGTCAGGTCTTTGACAGATCTTATTAAAATATAATCTAGAGGTTAACAGGAAATTACCAAGACATCTCAAAGAAATTGGACATGTCAAAGACACCGTCATGTTTGTACAGATGACTTCAACAACAAGAAAGTAGAAAGAAAAAATAGTTTAAGACTTTTTTGACTCATTGACTTTACTGAATTTGGAGGTTCGGTCAAAGGACCTAAAGTATTTGTTAGTTAACATGAGTTCACTAACTTAATACAAGTATTTTGTCTCTGACTGGTTTACTCTAGATCTTTTTGAGTTCTTTGGGGAATTTACTTTTACTAAGTCAACTAAGTAATGTAGAGTACAGACAAAATATGTTGTGAGCGACAATGATATGAGTCTATGTTGAAAACAATAAATTATCCACAGAGGTGAGGTGATGGCTTTGATGAACAATCTTTGCTGAAAGAGTTTCCAACCAAGACGCACTTCTTTACAATTTCATCCACATTTAAAATGTAAGCTGGTATATGATATTTAGGAAATATTTATGGCCTTATAATATAGTTTCATAATAAGACAAGTGATTGAATTATTTCCCTTTCGTAGCAAAGATTGTGGCTGTAGTCTGGCTGACATTTGTCTTCTTTAGATTAATTAAGTCACAGAGGAAGCAGGATGAAGGTCTTTGGTTTGACTATGTCATAGTTATGGTTTAACCACACTACTTAATAAGCAAAGGTAAGAAAGATAAAGGCTTTTGTCTTGACTGTGGTGATTTTGGACTCTTTGGGTCAGTTATGTCTATGTGTTGCATGTGTTCCATAATTGGTTTTGGATGAGTTTTGACGTCCTTTTCTCTTTTCTTTTACGCCTCTAATTTGGGTCATATAGGGGCCGTACATCCTTATCAAACTTTGCCAAAATTAGGCCAAATTTGGCCAGTAATGATTTTGCTCCCCGGGTTGCCGCTAGTATTAACAGAAGCATTTATCAGCACAGTGTCTCATCAGACCAAGCGTTTACACTTTGCCATTAAAAATGTGTTTGTAATTTAATAAAAATTCTGCAAATGAATCAATGCTGTACACATACAGGTATTATAGGAATATTTACAATAAAAAGCTCCATTGTCCTTGAGCCTCTGTGAACTTAAAATAGTAAAACTCACCAGTGGTTAATTGGAGGAACAGAGCGATGAATCAGCCTCACTAAAAAACTGCTGCAGCCTGCAGAGTGTGTTCAGTTATCACAACCAGACAGGAAGCAAAGGTATTTCATTGTTATTACCCTCCAACACATGACAGCAGCGGCTCTGATCTGAATCAAGAGGCTCAGTTGGGATCATCATGACACGATACTTACTAATATCATGTCACTGCTATGAAGTGGATTAATGGAAACAAAATAACACTTCACCTCTTTAGTTCAGTGTCGAAATTATCTGTGAACCTGTGAAAGAGGACGACTAAATGTTTTTAACATGTTGTCATTTGGGAAAATCACCTTTGCACTGAATAAAACAGTGACGCTGCTGCTGCTCCGACCATGACTCATAATAATAAAGTCCGCTGCACATCTCCATCCTCATGTATAATTTATTATTATTATTATTATTATTATTATTGTTGCTTTATGGTTCTGTTCATTTACAATGCAACATATGTTCGGTGCCAACAGAACCTGTAATATTTTAGTAGGATGATTTATGTTAGGAGGAATAAAGGAGCTGTTCCTCAGAGGAAGCAGATGTTACGACGGTCTCCAGCTACAAGTATCCGAGGCTGCAACACGGGAAGGGAAGGATTTTTAAAGGTTCACCGGCGTCGGTACATCCAGAGACCCGGGGAAGACACGGTATATTGACCTTGGCGCCTTCCAGATGTGTCTACAGATGTGTTGTGGAGAGCAGTGTGATGCTGCAGCTACTAATGACAAATCACAGCAACACCCATTTGCCATAATATGGTTTAACAATAAACTTCCTGAAATCGTTCAATACTTAATGCTCATAAAGACACAATGTTTTAGCAAGATTCAGGCTTAATTATTTTATTTTGTACCTCTTAATCTGATTTTTTATTTACTTCTCTGAGACAGTATGGGGGTTTATGGGATGGGAACTGGGAATGGGGGGAAAATAAGCCTTATTTTGATGTTTTATTTTCTTTTTTCCTTTTCTTTTTGGTACAATAGTATCTGATTTGTATCGTTGTTGTTCAAAATACATTTTAAAAAAAGACAGCCCGAGGGTTCACACCTCGTTCTGTAGATGATGTTGATGGTTTTGTTTCTGTGTTCCTGTATTATGATTGTGGTTCGCTAATGTTTCATGCAAATTCAAGCGTGATTGTGACTCTTTAAACCCACATGACCTGCAGAATGGATGCAGACTACAAACGAGATGAAATGCGAGATGAAATTACCCAGAAACTTTGTGAACTTGGCGAGCTCAGAACAAAAATGGCGGCCAGCTCGGCAGAAGAACAACACTCAAAATCTGTTGGGATGGAAATGAATTCTATACTGTTGAGTTAAAACATGAATGTTTCAAAATCTTCATTTCAGGATACATATTTTAGTATCTGCTGGGAGCTTCGGGAGGTTGTCTGGCTAATTTTTGTAAAACTGCACTGACATGAACATAAGTATCATGGTTATGAGAGTTATCCCAGTTTCAGTCACATTCAGGATATGCTGTTTTTATCAATACAGGAAAACTTATCCACAACTGTCCTAAACTGACTGGGACACTACAGTGTTTCTTTTTTGTTCGGAGCACGTAGCATATCACTACAAACAGAATAGCCGCTCTTTTTTGTCCTGTTAATTTTCAGATTTGTCACTAAGCGAACGCTACAGGCAATACTACAGCTGAGCCGGTATTTTTACACTTGAATAAAAACCTACCACCGGTAGCTTACGTCATCGTTGTACACATCAGCTACACTAATTCGTGAAGAGATGTCCCATTTCGTGGGGTAAAAATGTTTACCCCTAATACTTCTCACTCCATCGTCAAGGGGTATGGAAGGCACTCGAAACCAAGTGTAGTGTTAAGGATGGAGAAATGATATTGGGCTTTAAAGTCCCTTTGTATTCAAGTGTGCAACACTGTTGGGACTTGTTTGAATTTCTTCTTCTTCTTCTTCTTCTTCAAAAAAAAAAAAAAAAATATATATTTATATATATATATATATATATATGTATGTGTGTGTGTGTATGTATAAACACATACACACACCATCAAATGTTAACTGTTCTTAATGTTCTTAAAGCCAACAAAGGTCCGTCATATCTCTCATCATTAAGGAAAATGACGAAACAACATGATGAAACAGTGCAACATAATGTGTCATGGTTGAATTTTCATTCACATTTCGTGCTGATATTCCTTGTTCTTGTGAACTAATAGAGAAAGAATAGAGAAAGAACTAATATTAACGATAATGAAAGAAATATTAAGCATAGCTATTTGTCATATACAGACATATCAACGCCGCTAATTCGATTATACGCTGTATATTTCAACATGAATGAAAGCGGCGGCTGCTGCCGCGTCCACGTCCTCCTCAATATTTGCACTTGACCCACATAGCGGAGCGATGATGATATAAACTCATCTCCTTCCTTTCACACTTTCTCAGCTTCAATTCTGCCTCCCTGCAGGCTTCTCAAAGGCACTTTAGAGGCACAGGTGTAATATCTTTCTGTTGGAGAAATGCCATTAAGGTCAAGGTGTGTAATGAAGCTTTGTGATGGCGTGAATAGTTAGAAGTCCAGGGGAATCCCTTGTCAGAGAAGAAAAAAAAAAGAGGAACTGAGGCGGAGTCAAGAGATGAAGCTGCTGGTTCCAGAACCTGTGGAGCCACTCATCATGTCTCAGGTGCAAATAAGATGATGAAAATCTATATTTTGATGTTAAAAGATAACAGGTAATCTTACAGGTATTAATAATGTTGTTATTTTTGGATTTAAGTGAGGAATGATGTTGATATTCCAGATGAATGTCAGGTTCAAAAGATTTCACAGAAGATTGTAATGATCGTAATGATACTCACAGAAGCAACACAAATCTTAATCCAGGTTTTCTGGGTTTTGTGATTCTTTTTCCGTCACGATTTGTATTAATTTGAGCAGGAGAGAGCGTCACGTTGCCCAACGGAATGAAAACGCAGGGCGATGAAACCGCGCAGCTCGTCAAGAGCAGCAGCTGCAGCTCGCAGCAGATGGCGAGAACGATTGTCTTCCCTCGCTCTGAGCAGACATTAAAATACTGAGCCATTAGGGCTTTTTGTCACAGAGAATGAGGAGTGATGGGGAGGCAGAGTGAGTGAGCTCTAATACACTGATGTACATCTGCCTCAGCTTCCTCTGTCCACCTGGACAGCTGTGAGGGGGTGGGGGGGGGCTGAAAAACACACATTTTTAATCTTTTCTTTTTTTTTTTTACAAAGCACTAACAAAGCATGTACTGACTTTTATATAGAGACAAACCAGTTTCCCTAAGCTGAAGAAGACAGCTCCCATGATGCAATGCTACATCACTAAATCGCCGAAATCCATCTTTTGTTGTTGTTTCAATTAGAACGGCAGCAGATAATTACATACTTGCTTTTGTCTGTTTTGATGATTCAACAGGTAAATGTGAAGAGTATGGATTCAATAGTTCAGTCTCAAAAATAGAAATATAATATAGCTCTTAAAACATATGAAATGCAAAATAACCTGCTGGTCAAGTGTTGATATAATATTAATTTGCAAAAATTAGCTGAATATATCAGTCAGTAGATGTAGAATAGAATATTTATTTGTCCCTCAACTGGGAAATTTATCTGTTTGACTGCATAAAAAAATATGAAAATAGATTAACAAAAAATAAAAGTTAAGAGAAAAATAAATATATTGATTATAAATAAAAGGTGAATATAATAGCTGTAGTGTCGGCCGACAGCGAGTTATCACAATGACTTGCCAGAACTTCTTTGGATGTAGTACGACCAAACACTGACAGCTCAATGTTAGTAATGTAATACTCGAATCTTTGGAGGGATTCGGATCATTCACTGATATGAGCCGAGTTGTACAAGTAACTTGACCCAAAATGGTCCAATTGTGAAAGGAAGTGTTTCCAGTATTAGCAAGAACCTTGGTAAATTCACTCGAGACATAATAAAGCATATACGCTTATTATTATTAAGAAGGTCATAAAAAATTACAAATAACCTATCATGGAAAATCAAGCTTACAAGTAGCTTACATAACCCTAAACCTAAAGTTCAAAATTAGGCTGTGCAAAAATGAATGAGGTCAGGGTCACCACTATGAAAAATATTTTAATTTCTTGTGGTCTAAAATGTATGTGGAGTGAATCAGCAGAGTATTAATTCACTCACAACGTAGTGAATTCACTCACCTGTACGGCAGCCATAGTCAACAGCAGGAACAACTCAAGTCGGGTACATTTTGTTTCTCTTCCGATTGAGATGCAAGATGTTTGAATGGTGCCGTTTAGTGATTATATCAATCAAATGTGGTAAGACTCAACTGACCCAGTTAAATAGACGTCTAGATCCATGACTCATGAGTGATTTTAGGGAGTCGGGTTAATGATTTGGATCCCGAATCTCTTTCCTCACTATTACTCAATGTCCTGTAAGCAGTGCTGCTCAGTAACACTGACGCGACGCCATGGCAACAAATCTCAATACATTTGAATTTAATTCATGTATACTCATCTATTTGAACATGACAATGTTCAGAACTAAGTAGCTGTTGCCACAGTGGTTGATACAGGTGTAAATGAAGTGTGATGAGCGTTGGCGTGGAGATGTGTGGGCAGTAGTCTCAGGCAGTGACCCTGCCCCAGTTTAAGGCTCATTTAACACGAATCACACTGGGCAACTTAACCCAATGTACCAGTCAATGGGTGGAAATCTGCGGCCCAGATCATCTACAGTCTGGAAGTAGGGCTGTAAAAACACACGTGACTTGGCTTCGGTGACAATATGGAGCAGACATGGTTTATTTCTGACTTCTCTTCGGTTATATTTATTACAGATACATATATTCAGTTATATCATTTCTGACCAGGATTCTGGGTTCAGAAACATCAACTGTCAAGTGATCAAACTTTCCACGTTCAAAGGTCAAGTGTCCATGTCGTCCACTGCAATCTTGACTTTTGAATTCCTCCTACGTCAGACTTGCTGTTTTAACCAACTGAAATGTTGGTCAGAGCTGTGAAATTAACACTCAAATTGTAAAAGAAGAAAAAAAAAAAAAAAGCCAGCTCAAGTAGACTTTATATAACTGATTTGAATTAGCATTAGTCGTATTTCACCACATCTTCCTTTTCCATCCTAATCACTGCCTCCAAACGTTTAAGGTTACATTGTCTAGACAGTGTATCTAACACTTTAAAACCTACGCTGCCTCTAGTTCAATCAAAAGAGAGACTTCATTTCTTTTGTTTAATTTGCATTAACAAGAGGAAATAGTGAGATGTGAAAGTCTTTGTGATATGGTTGTATTTGAGAGGATGGGTGAGGCTGTATATAGGCTGCTGGTGGAGTAATGGGATGTGGAACGGTTCAACCTGCTACATGTGTTTGTGGATCAGTTGATCAATGTTAAAGGATGTGATGAAGACTCAACATGTTTGGTTGGTCACATTATTATTATTAAATGTTAAATTCAGTCCCCAAACCTACTTTCACTCATTACTTCCTTTAATACCTGGTCTACCTAACATGGCAGTAACGATTCCTGAAATTAAATATTAATTAATTGATTAAATTATATTATAATTTTGTATATATTACTATATAATATGTTGCTAATTTGCATAATAGTTTAAAGTAATATTGACCTGGAAATATCACTTCTGCTTATTATCCTGTTCAAAGTAATAGTCTTAACACTAACATTCCCTGAAGCCGTGGTCACACAAGAATAATTCACACTTCTTGTAATATAGAGCTATAACTAGATAGTAAGATGGTGAGCAGTTTAAAGTGAACAGTTATTATTAGGTTGAACATGATGCTATTGACAGTAACTACAGGCACTGAACTCAAATTGGGCTTCTGCAGATCAGAGAAAACAAGATATAATGAACTAATCTCTCCTGCTCACTGGCAGAGTGCATGCTATCATTGCTGAAAATGAGATTTGCCATGCACACGCTAAAAGATAATTGACCTAGAGGCTGCTGCAACCAGAAATCTTTCCCCTGGTTACAAATGAAGGCCTTATTCAACAGATCAAATAACTGGCCACAGGAAAGATGACAAGCTCAATAAAAAATCACTGTGAACACCACAAATTTATATCACCAAAAATACATGTGTCAGCGGTGAAAGGTGAGGACAAGAAGAACAGCTTTTCTTCAAATGTTCTTTTTTAATTGGGATTGAGTGGTTTGGGCTTCGTACCTATTAATTTTAATAATGGAAACTTCAAGATCATAATGACAAAGATGTACAGACTTGATGAAATCCAACATGAGCCGTTTGTGGGATCGGTAAATGTAGATCCATCTCAAAATACAGTGTTTGTTTGGCTTTTGGATATGTATTTAGGACTATGTTCAATGTATGCTTGGAAAAAAAAATGTATCTGCAGTGATAAATTAAGTCGATAGTAGAAATATAAAATGTTTGACTCATGTTTTGTTGGTCTTAATGTTTAGCGAGTCCTGCATCAGTTTCAGTCTAGAATCGATTATCTCAGCATCTAGGAATTAATTAGCAAAATAAGTAAATAATTAAAAAGCCATAGCTTCTGTCATCTCGATTAAGATGGCACTAGTGTTTGGCCCTGGGGGTGGAAATGGTACCATGCCTGCTCTCCGAAAATGAATTAACCATCATCACTCACACATGAATCTGACTAGAGGCACCGTGGTTCCCAGACAGACACAGCTATATCACAGCTACACACACGTCACTGAGACAATGTACTTCTATAGTTGTGAAGACCCTTTCTGACATAATGGATTAACTGCCCCCTAACTCTAATCTAATTATTAACCATCACAAGTAGGGACCCAACACCAACCCTTACTCTGTACTGATCCCAAAAAGTCTACAAAGTCTTCTTCAATTGTCAGATATTTCTTAAATCCATAAGAGACACATAAGATAAAACAAAAGACCTATAATGTTACCTATACTCTGTACAACCGTCTAAAGAAGGACTCATGCTGCCATGGTCATATTTCACTGTGAGAATTTTATTTCTTTGGTAATTTTAGCCAAAAAATTCAACTTTGGTCTCATCACACCATAAAGTACTTTCCCACATGCTTTAGGGAGAAGTTTTTGCAAAATGTAGACGAGCTGGATGTTCTTTTCTTTAGTCATTGGATGACTGTCTAAATTGATGACGGTGATAGTTTATCTAATGCCTTGGCATGGAAATTCTCTTCTCTGTCTCCTTGTGTACTATGGCTTTGCTTTAAGCTGCAACTAAGTAAATGTCAGGAAAATCCTACTTGAGTAGTTGAACTTTATTTGGGATTTATCCAAGTCGCTTCAATCAATGGCAGATCTGTGCCGACTACTATTTCACTTGAGCGAGACGTCTGAACAAAGTTTTATACATTTTGGTCTGATTTTATATTTAGTGTTAACTCATAATTCCTAATGCAAATGATACAGCTTCACTCACCAGGTTTATATTTATAATGGTTATAATAGTTTATATAAAGCAGGGACATCATTACAAAATCTGATAGGTCAAGATAGTTGAGCAGGCAGGTTTAAAACAAACCAACAGGCTTGACAGAACTATTTTTTAGCAGATCGTTATCGACCTTTCAGGTGTCACTTTCAATTTGACCTTCAAAGAAAGTGGTTTAGACAATCTAGGCTTTGCTGTAGCTATGTGTCTATGTTACCAAATCTCAACATTTACCATGGTGAAGACGGTAATATCATTGGCAGAGATATTGGATAGGATCATAAAAATACACAATCTCCTTGAAAAAAGGATTTTATCCACCTCCATTTATAAAACCAATCTGAAATTGAATTTCTTTCTTGATACTTTGTGTATGGTTTTATATCTTAACAGAAAAGAGCCACCGTAGCTACAATTCAGAAGTCACAAGAAAAGGTATGTCCTTTTGCTTAAAGAAGACAGTAAAGATAGAATCTAAAGCACAAAACCATTTGACTAATGGTTTTGTGCTTTATCAAGTGATGACTTCTGCTTCTATGCCCATCAGAATTAAATTCTTAAGCAGCTCATAAGCACATGTAACCACATATCTTCAGTTTACTATTGGGTGTAGAACAAACACAGTGAAACTCTATTACCCTATAGGTGCCCAAGTTCAAGGAGTTAGCTAGAGGCTAAACTTAAAGCTAGCCAGAGGTCAGGCACCAAGAGTTCAGCAATGAAGGGGAAATCCATTACAACTGCCTGTATGTCTCTCAACTGAACTGGTCAGTGCAGATGGCCGCCCAGCCCAAATCCAGGTTAGACTCTGGAGGACATCTCTCCAGGTGTATTTCTTGGCTGAGTTCACACAATGTTGCCATAACATCACCAGGAAATTAAACCAACACGATGACACCCAGCCGCAGGCAGCCTCAGAGCTCACCTAGCAGCATTGAGCTCACACACACAAACAAACAGAAATCCAGAGGAAGAAACACAACAAGCGGCCTTACCTTGCCAAACTGTTCAAAATAGTGCTTCACATCTTCAATTACTGTGTTGGCTGCTAATCCTCCTACGAATATTTTCTTTGTTCTTGTGACCATCTGGAATGAAGAAAAGACACAAAAGGGAAAGAGAATGAAAGAGTTTATTGATATTTCACACAACAAAGTAAGCACGATAAAATATTGTCTATTGATGCTTCATTGTGGTTGGTGGTAAGTGTTTTTGTAATTGTACAACTTTACTTGTGTGAGAACTAGTTTGGGTTTTAAACATTGGAAGTGAAGACGCAAGCAGTCCTCACAACTTAAGACAAATATTTTAGGCTTAAGACTTGTTTTTGGGGGGCTAGAGTTAGGGTTAACCCTGAGAGATCTTGGTTTTCCTGTTGGAATTTAATGTGAAACATTGCAACATCATATATTGTAGGGTAGTTGTGCAGTTCTGGTTGAACTAAACACGGTGGAGTAGTCTTTTCTGACAAAGAAAAACAAGATGAAGATGGACATGTATCAAATGTATCGTGTTCAGTCTCAAATAGCACTATAACAAAGCAGACAGAGGTGAGAGACTGAGATGATAGATGGTCACCGTCATGATGCACGACTCACCAACACTTCTCACACAGCTGCCCAGTCCCACACCAAGCATCACTGATTCTTTAAGGAGTAATAATTACAGCTGAGTAATATTTAATAGTGATAAAATCATTTTACTGCAGAATCGAGGAAAGCATGATAAGCTTAAAGTAGTGTCTTAGGGGCTCATAGCTTGAAAAGATTGTGTCAGTTGGCTACACACTGACCTATTCATTGAATCTAAGTTGACTAGATAATGTTATATAATGTAATTTACCTGATACGATCATGTTGGTCAGTTATTGCCATCTTGAAAATATTATTGCATTAAACATTATATCTAACATAACTCAGTTTGGTGGAAATTGCACATGTTCAGAGAACACCACAACACCACATCTTTTATTTGACTGTCTGCAGAGAATAACTGGAGTCATTTTTCATCTTGGAGAAACACCATTAGCCCATGTGGTGGCTAATACCAATGCTGGAGCCAAACACTATCCATCTTAATGACGACTAGAGCCACTGCCACTATTATGACTTCAGCTACAATAAATAGCCAACTGGAGACTTAGCAGGGTGTAAGCAAGAAGAGGAATGAATTAAATTCCTTTAAATTGCAGCAGGCCAGCCGCTATCTCACAGTCACCATGGGACAAATATACGACAAGCTTTCTATAACACTGACCTAATTACTAACACCATGACTGTCAATGCATTGAATTCACCAAAAATTGAGTTTTTGAACAAGCACATTCTCAGTATGCTCAGTTACACACAAAGTATATTAAACATGCAACAGATTGAACTACATCATATGTATAATATCATTCACTGCCTGTCTTGGGTCTTTCTGTCTTGAGTTAGCATGTTCTCCCCACATCTTTCTCTGTTTTTTTCAACCTGTCAAGGGATCTCATCAAAGACAAGAAAAAGTGTTTTAGACATATCTGTTATAGCTTACACTGACTTCACAATCTTGAGATACCATCTTTTATTTCAATCAACCATCCGATTAATTGGAATAAAGTCTAGACAGGAGAGTGTGCAAGGTTAATTATTTGTGCAGATTTAGAAAGTTGTGTAAGTGAAGCTGAACTGCAAGTGTGTAGATTTTTTTTTTTTTTTTTTAAAAAAGCTTTAAATAAGCCTTTGCTTTTAAGTGCTTGTCAGAACTTATTGTTCAATGGATACGGAAATATGGTGGTTCATCTTTTTTGCAATCCTGAGTTGTGAAATACTCAAAGAGCAGTTATGAATAAAATGAATATATGAAGGTATTTTCAAGAAGCAGGTGGAGAAATTGGTGTTTTTATATCTCCTGAGGGTAAAGAGCTCTAGAGAGATGGCAGGGAATGAAAAAAAAGGAGAAAAGGTGAGGAGGGATTTAGTCTTCCCACTGGTGATGCTGCTGATTTGACCTCTGTCAACTACCATTATGGCCAAATTCTTCCCTCTGTGACTCCATCCCAGTGTCTCCTGTGTTCGCCTTCCCTTGCCTTTCTGAGAATGTCAGCTGTCATGGCTGTCAATGAAAGCCGCCTCAACCACCTGCACATCCACCCACAAAAACACACACCTCAAACACTGGCTGCTCAGGCTGTGAGGTATTGATAAAAGCAACAGGCTACAATAGGAGGGGAATAGGTGGACCATTTCTAAAGAGCATCAGTCGGCAGAAGAAAAGGTGATCTGTCATTGACCAGAGAAGTGGGCTGAGCCCAGCAACCTGCAGACCACATTATGGTTATCTGTCGCTCTGTGATAATGTACAGATCTCCAGACACATGGCACGTGGCACACAACTGAACCAAAGCACATAAAGACAGACTCTCAGCATGAAGAGCAGGAACACTGATGAATGAAGAGAATATAACCACAGGAGACAAAATGTTAACTGACATTTCCATTAACACAAAAAGGGAAAATCTCTAGAGGGAAAAAACTGGTTGCCTTTTTTGGTTTTAGGCAGTGGAGAATTAGATGTCGCGTTTCTCCTCATGAGAGTCCTTTTTTTCCTGCAGATCATTGTTTATCTGGAGGCAAACCAGCTAATGAAGCTGACAGTGAACATCGAAAAGGTAAACCTGAACTAAATGTGAAACGATCCAAGAGGTGGGGGTGGTTAAAGGAGGGTCTGAAATCAAATTCAAGAAGAGATCAAACACTGATGTAGGGTAGGAAGACCAACAATATGACAGTTATCTCAATAATCAGGTTGTTCTCTTGATATTATATTTATTATCCTTGGAATCTGAGCCATAAGGCTGAGAGAAAAACTCCCCAAATTTTAAAAAATCATGTTCATTAACTGCTGCGGATAAAGCATTGATCAATAGATGCCCTTCATGTACAGTAATTGCTCACTGCAACAATACAAAGAAAGTCTTTTGGAAACATGGGCAACCTCTTAAAGTTCCAGTCCACTCTAGTCTTGTCACACAAGTTGGATGTCACTTTTGGACAGAGTTGCTCAGGTGAGACTTGTTCTCCATCAGGAATGATAGAGAACTGATGATGGGACATTTCACTACCGTCTTGTGTCAGATCTTTGTACTTCCAAGCGGCAGTAATATGAATTGTACATGAAGTCTACAGTGTTGAGGGTGTAAAGTATTGGCAGACTCAGTTGGTGAGGTGGTCCAACATCTAGGATGTGATCCATCCCCCCTGTGCTTCAGCTTGTCCCTCAGAAGTGTGGGGTGGATGTTATCGAAATAATTAGCAAAATCAAAGAAAATCTTTACAGTTCATTCAGAAAGAAAATACACATATTCATGGCCCTGCATCCACTTTATACAGAGGTACATGATGCAACATACCAGTACATAGCACAATAGCACAATTAATTGTACAAGTGTTGGAAGAAGATGACTTGAACAACTTGAATTTGAACTTGCAATTCATCTAAAATCCAATACTTATTTCAGTTCTGACATATTGCTACCTAAAAGCAGCTTTTTTGCTTCTGTAGTTTTTAATCCAAAAAAGGCCCACAAGCTACACTTCCTGTCAGGATTTGTCAATTTTCTCTACTAATTTCAATCTTTTCTAATTCCCTTTTAACATCGTTCTTCTAGTGTTTTTTTTCCCCGACACATCCATTTACACTTTCTTACAAATCCTCAAGATCTGGAAACACCGAAGGATTTTTAATCAGTGATCCTTTTTCATTTTGGTTTCACCATCTTCCAATATGACACTACATTAAAAACAATCCTGGCACATCAGTCGTGAAAAATACAAATTTTCACATTTTATTGCTTCTAGTCACAAACAAGAGATGTTACTGTGGTGAGAGGAAGCCTGGGGGAGGAACTGGGTTTATAATGAGTAAAACGAGTGACAGCTCTTTTTCATATCTTTCTCCATGAAGGCGGTGAAGGAGATCTAATTAAGATTATTCATTAGATGAGACTCCGTAACGCACAAATCTTTATCAGAGTGTGCCTCCTCTAACATACAACATAAACCCTCCCAGAGGGCAGGACTCTTTACCTTTTAATGTGGCGTTTATGAGCTTGGATGTTTAGATGTTTGACAGATTATTTTTCATATTTTTTTTGCCCACTCACCCCTCCAGCAGAACTACAACATTGAGATTGTATGCCAGCTTTTCAGGGAAGTCTCCTCACCCAGACTCCATGTCTACCTCCTGTCTGAAGGTGTGTGCTGGTCAACTGGCCTCCAACTTTTCCCACATCTTCAATAGATTGGGCAGATGGGCAGAAAATGTAACTTTTTACTTTCACCCCTGATTAGATTTACCAATTAAGGTCCAAGACATGAGAATGAGCCAGGTCTTTAATGTGGAGGACAATAAAGAGTTGAATCAGGGCTGAAGGATCAACTAAGTGTTATTGGGGTTGTTTTCCTAAAACAGTGCCTCCTATAGGATCTCTTCATCTCCTCATTTGAGTTTTCTCTACTGTCTGGATCAAATTAAAGCCAATGACTACACTCATGAATATTTTTAGTGTGTAGTAAACAAAACACTACACACTTATGGGCCAGTACTGAGTCAATAAGGTCACTACGAATATTAATTATGTCATACAAGCTATAAACCACTAGAAAGCACACCATGCTACACTCTACGCAGACAAGCCTTCATTATCTTTTACACTTGTAGTTTTATATTTGGCAATACAAGGACACGATTTTCAGAAAGTTCTCTCTCACAGTAATGCAAGACACTATTCTCTATCAAAACACTCTACTATTCCTTTCTAACAGGAAACCAAAATGAATTATTAAAATTTTTGTTAATTTTTCTTTCTTAATTAAATCAAGTCTAGGCAGTTATGTGTGCGTTTACACACAAACTGGTCAATATGGTGTATGAGGCTGAATGGAATAAAAATGACTCCACAGGTCCTGGCACACATCGGTGCAGTCCAACACCTCCTTCCACCTCTGAGCTAAATATAGAAGTTTTTCCATTCACACACACACATGCACACACAAGTACACACACACACACACTAGTTGGTAATTTAGTTTTTAAAAAAATCTGTAATAGAGCTGTGCAGTGATTTGGCTAAAGTCATACAAGGTTATTATTCCGTTTGGAAAATATGCATTCGCATTAGAACATACATGTGGCTAAATGAAACCAATCTCTACCTGGTTTAACAAAATTATTGTTATATTTTGAGGTTGTTTCCCTTCTGCCTTCTGTTCTACTTCCTGTTTTTACCCTTTTGTGTCATTACCCGACTCCGTGTCTCATTTTCTCTTCTCCTTGTGTAATATGTAACTCCATTTCCTTGTTATTCGTTGTTGGGTCATCTGCAAACATCCCAATTTGTCATTGTATCTCTACTTGTGCTTTTAAAATACTTTATTTTGATGGACCTCTGGCTCAGTTTTGAGTTTCTGTTTTCTGTCACTTAAGCTTTCTGTGCAACACATGGTTATGACCTCCATTGTTTTCTGGGTTTGTCTCCAATCCTGCCTATAAACCATATAATAGTATTATAGTATTTGGATTTCAGCTGGACCAGAAAAAGTAGGTGTAATTACAATGTATAGTATGTGTGAGTCCATGTTTGCATCATCTTAGAATTATTTTCAGTGACGTGAAAGTCTGATTAGTTCACTTCCTGGCCAATATGTGAAAACATTGACAGTGTCTCTTCTGTATCTTTATCTACAAACACTGTACCATCAATGATGTGCTGCTGTTTTTTTGTTACTATGACTACAGTGTCCAATCACAAAAATTGGGCATAGAGCAAACTGTTGCAGTTACTGAGTTTGTAATTTTGTTATTTTCTGTGGTTGTAACAATAGTACCAATACCAACAGTGTGCTAATTACTGTGTTCAGGTATGAGGAGGTTGTAGGAGGTAATGACCCTGAATGTGGTAAACTGAAGTGACCCTCAAGGTTTGAACATCCATGATGGAGATAAACAGAAGATCGCAGGGACGAACGCAGAAGAACGCAGGGGATTGTCACCAACTAGCTACAAAGCTAAAAGCAATTGATGGCAATTATGTTATTTTGTGAAATAGTCAGGGTGGATTGGGTTAGTTGATTTGTTGTTATTTTCTACCTTTAAGTTATTAAAAATAATTAATAAATTCAGCTCCTTAATGATATAAAAGTATCTTCATGATTTCTGTCATGTCTTGTTCTGACCAGACACGTTCACTTTATGGAAGGAAGCATCAACAAATGCTGTGTTGCTAAGCGATGTAGCCTTTTAGGGCTGCAGCAGTTCTGGAGTTTGTGTTGTTTACGTGCAACACCCAGTGTCATTTCAATCACAGGGGAATATGTTGGAAACAAGAGAGCAGGTGCTGGAGCGAGACTGAAAAGCGTTCAGTCAAAGACGCGTCAAAGGATGCAGTTGCTGCTAATCAGAGCAGCATTCAGATGACTTACTGACGAGCTACAATGTATTTAAAGATTGAATGTTAATCATACTCTAACAGACATTTTTCCATGAGCCGAGCTGCAGAGCTGCAGTTCTACCGGGGCTACATGTTACAAACACTGATGAAGACTCATAATAATTAGAATGGATTACTGGATAAGAGCTTGAATAAAAATACATGCACGACTACTGAGTTATGCAAAGAGGTTCACTACTGGTTAGCACGTCTAAATGTAACACACATGAAGAAGCTGTGTAATTTCTATGAGACTGAATATTCCAGTTTCAATCACACATAATTGTTTCCTCTTAACAGTAAAAGTTTGAAGTAGTTAACCACACAGCTCATAAGCTGCCATTTCATGAAATTAAGAGCTGTGGATCCAGCTGATCCCTTTGTATTATTGCAATAATGTTATTTCAAGGTTAGAACGCATCTACAAGTTCAAGATTCAGCCCGAACATTGAATACTTAACTGATTTGAAGGGTGAGAGCTCAAATCAACAACCGTCAGAAAGACATGCCAGAAACAGAAGCCAAGTGATTTGTGGACGTGTTGAGCAGGGGCTCAGCGCTATTGGCAGCGAGCGAACCAGGGGCTTTTCCTGATTGCTCCTACAAGGCTGCAGCGTGTTGATGTAAGAGCTGTGGGAAGCTGAGCTTTTTGTCTAAGCCGCAGATGATGGGAGATAAAGTCAAACTGATCACAGGGTGCGCTGTGGGCCTGTTTGCTCAAATACTGCCACACATACAGAGAGAGAGAGAGAAAGGGAGAGAGGAAAGCATTGAGCATATTGCAAAACGCGCAAAGCCACACACAGTGTAGTTCTGTGGCCTCGTGAAGATGTGTTGTGAGGAGGAACGGGAGTTGGCAAGACTGAACCAGGACTGAAGACCCAGCGGGATTGTAAAGAGGAAAAGCCAGGAGTAAAGGTGAACAAACAAACGCACGAGTAAGGCAGATGGAGAACGACAAAAGATTAAACAGTTAGTTGTGTGTTCCAAATGGATCCTAATTTCCAGTTTATTCAGTAATTAATGAGTAATATTTTTCAATAATTTCTAAATATTCTAAGGCGTACAAACAACAAAACAGTTGTCAAGAGCATGATTGTGATATTGTTTTTATCCAAAAAGATACTGACCTTGATCTTTTTTGTTTTTACTGCTTTGGCTCCCTCACAATTACCATTCTTTTATTGTCGCACAGTGGGGAAATTGCACATCCCAACCACTGTAGATCCTTTTCCAAAGCTGTAAAAGTTGTTTCCTTGGGCCAAGTTACCCAAAGCCTGTGGCTTATGATTTAGCATGTGCATCTGTGTGAGGCGTAACTGTTTGTTTCTCTGGATATTCAACCACAGCCTCTCTCAACTCAGGAAGGTGTTAATGTTACACCTCCCGTCCACCGTCACCTATGCTAAGACTGGAAAATATTTTGGTCACCAATAAATAACTTATATAATGACTTATAAATAAAGTAACTGAGGTCACCCTCAAAACTGTGTGTAACTATTATCTTTCTAATGACATAATATCAAAATAAAACCCCAGGATTTCTCCAGAATGCACTTTTTGCCATGATTTTTATGAGACTATGCAACATATAGTTAAACTTTTCAGAAGAAAAGTTTCTGACGACTTTTTAACTTTAAAATAAAGTGTTATTTTGTTTTTTCTAAAGACCCCAAAATGTCTAATTACAGTCTTTATCTCCAAAAGAAAAAATTTGCTTTTCTTCTTAAAAAAGTTTATCATTATTCATAAATGTAAATTTATGGAAAAAAAACCCATCTCTTTAGATATAAATACTCATTTACAGTGTACTGTTTTAATGTATGTAACCTCTTGTCATTTTGTTTGTTAAATGATGACCTGTTCTACATGCATGTCAGATGTTTCTTCTCTTTTCTTTGTACCTGATCTACATGCATTGAACATGGATGTTTTGTAGAATATTGTAAAATATTAGAAAATTGGAAAATAAATAAATAAAAGACACGGACTTTTGTCAAATAGGCCTACGTTTATGGTTAACGACTTAAGTATTTATTATTTAAAAATATCTGTCTGACTAAGCAATCACCTGTTAATGACATTTTCCACGTTGTTAAAATCATCATACAAGTCAAGATCATAAATATTATGTCTATTTAGTTAAAATAATCACAACGGTATCAAGAGGTAAAGCGCGTCTTACCGGTGTCCTGACTGGGTCGCGTCTCCGGTTTGTTTAGAGAGCGCGTGGCGCGTTTCCCCGATTTAAATGTCATGTTGACTTCCGGGTCAGAGGAAGCGAAACTAACACGAACCAACCAATCTCAGTCAAAATCTAGCCACATTATTGAAATTATTTACATGCATCTTCTAACATAATAGGATGTTGTGGTTTGGCTGTTAAGCTGGTGGAAATATTTTACCAAGAACACCCCTGTCCTGTGCTGACCTGATGGTTTAGTCCATTTCCAGAGGCTTGTTCCAGCTCAACTTAAGGATGCTGAGAGTTTTTAGTGAGAAGACATGAGCCTGATCTGGACTAGCATCAGTCCTATCCGTCCGATCCATGTTTGCCTTTGAGTCATAAGTGGGAAAAATAAAAATCCCATCTTTTGAAAAAACAAAAAATCATGACTTTGACTTCTCTGAGTCCTTATTACACCGTGCTCAAGACTGTAACTTCCTACAAAATATCAATGTCAGTAAAGCTGCTGGTCCTGAAGGTGATCCAGGTCAAGTACTTAAGACGTTTGTAAATCATCTTGTTGCATTCTTCACAAACATATTCAACCAGTCACTACAACAGGCTGCAGTTCCCACCTGCCTGAAAACCAACACCATCATCCCTGTTTCAATCATCATCCAATATTTTCAATATAACATCACACTGGTAATAATAAAAGGCTTTGAATGGCTCATATTATGTAACATTCGATGCCTGTCTGGCCTGCACAGTTGAAAGTATTCTGGTATATTGTTGTGCTTTGTTGTACTTCAGTGGCACTGGAAAGGGCAATGTTCACTCTCTTTTGGTTCATTTTTTGGTCTCTACCAGCTCAATGGAAATACCTTAAAGTATTTTTACTTTACTTTCAGTTGCTAAGAGAAGAATGTTTGACAGAGATTCTTATGATCAGGCTCCTCCTCTGTTAAACTAGTTCAGGTTCAGAAACTAAACACCCTCTTTGTAGTTCAGTGTGAGCCCTGAACCATCCTTTAGTTATGCTGTTATAAGCAAACCCAGATAGCACAGATCGTGGCTGTAGTCGTGGCAGACGTTTGGCATTTTTTGATTCATTTAGTCACAGAGGAAGCAGGGTGAAGGTCTTTGGCTTGACTATGTCATAGCTCTGGTTTACCACACTACTTAAAACGTAAATGTAAGCAATGTAAAGGCTTTGGGCTTGACTGTGGTAGTTTTGGACTTTTTAGGGACAGTTATGCTTATGTTTTAGAGTTCCTTTTGGGGGTTTTTGCACCCCTAATTTGGGCCATATATCCCTGTGAAACTTTGCCAAATTTGGCCCAATAATTTTGCTATCTGGGAAGACTACTGGGATATCACCGAGGAAACCTGAACATTGACGAGAGCTAATTTAAGTTGGAGTATTACACAGAATGAAGACCAAGAAGCTTCAATGTTCCTTCAGAGTGAGAAGACCAATTACTTGGCCTCTCCACCAACACTTGAGACCAAGGTTCACATCCACTATTCCATCTGTAATTGAGGTTATTTACCCTGTACCAAGGGATGTACACTTTACCAGATGTTGCAAGGTGGCTCTGTTTTTATGCGTGACTAAAGTGTATAAGTGGTGACACATTTCCTGATTTTTGACACCAACATCACAAATAAAAACTATGCAAAACTGAATCATGTTCCCAGTTTTTGGAAAATGGATAAATGAAACACTTTATGAAGGACTTTATGATTAGACTGAGGACCTACAGTATCTGACCTCTTTTAAGTGATCAGGACAGTTGTTCCCTGGATTTGTTTTCTTTTACAACCATTAAAGTAAAGGAAATTTGTGGTTACCTGCAGGTAAATGTTTCCTCAGTAACATAAAAACAGAAAGAGATTGAGTCAGTGAAACACTGAGGCCAGAGGCTGTGAGGCAGCGCCATAGCAACCTAAAGCCATAATATCAACCCGCTGTGGGGACTTGACATTTCCTCCTACGAGCCCCAGCGGTGTGGGTAAAAACCTATTGTTGCCGACGTTCATTTTCCATCCCCTCCTCCCGAGGCTTTTATGACTTTAATTGCTTTTGTTGTCTTTGATGGAGAGGGAGGGAGAGCAGAGCTAAAAGAGTTAAAATGCTGCAGATCCTCATTCTGTCATTCAGCCTCCTCTAACTGAGGCTGATTATAGAGCCCTCGAGATGGATAAAGAAAAAAAAAAAAACCTGCTTGCCCTTGTCAGGATTCTAGAGGACACTAAACTGGCAGGACAACCAAAGCCATAATTGTTAAATAAATCCATTAAAGGACAATCGGACAATCTACAAGGCCATTATATTAAATTAAAGTTACTCAGCAAACCTCAACTGTTACTGTAGCTAATGTCATACACCGGTTAATAAAAAGCTTTTATCAGATTTTGTTGTTGTTTTCTAAATTATTGAATTAATGCAGTTTCTGGGAGATGCTAATGGTGGTTTTGCTACATATTGTAATTAATTCAAAACCTGTTGCCATGTTTTAAATCTTTAATCTACAAGATAAATAATGTCAACATTGTCAACAATGGGATCAAATTGTGAATTTAATGGAGGATTTATTTAATATGATCAGATATTATGGTGTGAAGCCTAAACGTTGTAGATATACGTTGTCAGATAATAACACATGGTGTGATATTGTGAGTCATCCAAGTCAACCAAGCTGGTTTTGTAATTTAAAGATCAGTGTTGATGCAGGTTTCTCTGCTAAGAAACACTTTGAAAAATAAATTAATTAAAAAATTCTCTGCAGTCCAATCAGATTGTGTACATCCCCCATGAGCGACGGCCCAAAGAAGCCCTCAGCTGCTTTTACTTAAAGTCGTCTTAAGTGCTTGTTGCACGCAGGTGGTAATTGCTCTATTCATCTTCTCCGCTAAGTAATTACACCCTACAGTGTTTGTTTATGGGCAGGAAAAGCTCGCCGACTGAGTGGGTTACAGCGGAAGGACATTTGTTTGGGCTGGTGAGATGCTAATTTAGCTGAGTGTCAGAAATACAACCTGGTCTGTGTGTGTGTGTGTGTGTGTGTGTGTGTGTAGTGTGTGAGACCACATGTTAGCAGCTTCACAGCTGAAATCTTCATCAGCAGGTGGAGGTTGCTGAGACTGACGTCTGTAATGTAAATAAAACTGAAATGAAATTCAACAAAACTAAACATAATGTGTGAAATGTTACACACGCGCGCGCACACACACACACACACACACAACGTGACTGAATTATTAATGTGTTCAGTAATAGCTCTTTTGATTCAAAGCTTTAAGACAACTTGGATGAATATTGTTATGCTGAGACAATGTTTTACAGAAACCACACGGCATAATGCAACGAACATGTAATGATCCACATGGATCCATGGAAACAGTTTCCCAAATCGTTTATTCATCGGCGTTGTTGTTGTCTAACAGTGGGACATCAGTGTTAAAGGAAAAATCTGGTGTTACAGTCATTCTGGGCCTATTTACAGATGATAATGACTTCATACTTTGTATTTGTAGAAAAATCACATCAATCAGATGAGTTCTGAGAAAGTTCCTGTTTTGCTGTTCCTGTTTCAACCTGTTATAACGACAGTGTGAGGGACATGGAGTTGAATGGAGACACGTCTCCATTTTCTAAACCACTGTAAGACTCCAAATTATATTTGATTTGCGTGGTGAGGTGTGAGGAGAAGGTTTCTACAGACAAACCAAGTCAGTACACTACCTGAAGTTGTTTTCCAGTCACCGGCATCTTAAAGTCGATTGCCGAACACAGATTGCGCCGAACACTCTCAGTGGACGACAGTGTAGGAGAGTATTTCCACAGAAGTGCCCAAATTCTTAGCAGTTTGTGTCAGTATAGGCTAGTCTTGAAGTCGAAATTGAAAGGGAGCTGCGCGCAACAGAATAGTCTAACTCTGCATTTGGCGACTTTAACAGATTCAAGATGGCGTTGACTGAAAGAGCTATAACAGCAGTGTGAGGGGCATTGAGTTGACAAATGGAGAGACAAATTGCTACTTTTTTAAACCGCTGTAAGACTCAAAATAACATTTGGCTTGTGTGGTAGTGAGGATAGGGTTCCTATAGACAAACCAAAGTGTTGTTAACTTTGAAAATGTACAGACGGATTCTATAGAAGATTGTTTATGAAGTCAGTAAATTACTTGAAATTGCCAAAACTGATGGGATTTTGCTTCCAGCACAAAGTATGAACCCATTGTCATCTGTAAATAGCTTAAGTTTGTAGTTAAAGCCTCCTCACTGAAACTCATTAACACTAAGCTGTAATGTTACAAACACAAGATGAAGCTTCTGATGTAAACTCTCTAACGTTTCTAACGTGATCTCGTCTCCCGTCTTGTCTTCAACAAAACAGCACTATCTGTCGTTACTTCTCTGACACTGAAGACAGGTGGTTCAGACGCCTTAGATACATTCAAGCCATCAACAGTGGACTGAGAAAGCACAAAGATTGTCTTTTTTTTTTTTTTTTTGCTGTGGATTGTATAAAATGTTATGTGTACGTGACTGATCAGATTGAAATAAACATCCTGATGAATCTATTCACAGCAGTGACCTTTTCTGATATGTTCACACTGTCGCTCAGCTCCGACTGCACAGCTGGGCTCGAATCACTCAGAGAGCTGTGACTCAGTGGACTCTGCCTGTAATAGACGCTGATGCACAGAACTGTGAAGTCTGACCTGAAACACCAAAATGTAAATCTGCACTCTTACATCAGTGCTTATCTAAGAGGCGCCCTGCAGTCAAACCAGGACGAATGGTTAAAAGGACAAGCAGCTAAATGAAAATTGAGGGTCGCTGAAGTTTCTCAGTTGAGATATTTTACTCTCTGTGCTCCCTGCTGGACTAAATCTGTAATATTGGCATGTTGGTACTTCAGTGTCTTGAAACGACAAACGTGCATATATCTAACCGATGAACTAATGTTTTAATACACATTTCTAGGGTGGAGGGTGCCCAGATAGGAAAGCTTCTGGATGTAGTCTGGCAGACATTTGGGATTTTTGGAAGCAGGGTGAAGGTCTTTGGTTTGACTATGGTGATTTTGGACTATTTTTGGGGCAGTTATGTCTACGTTTTGCCGTCTTTTTGTTTCTTTTTCTTTTGTATCTCTAATTAGGGCCATATAGGGGCCTGTACATCCTTCAAAAACTTTGACCCGTACTGATTTTGCTATGTTGGTTGTTGCTGTGTAGCAGCCGAGTGTCAGTATAGTAGACAAAGTAGTTTAATTTGTTCAGTTTAAATTGTTGATGATCTGATTGCCTGGATGACAGTTCACTGTCAAACAGATTAAGTGGAAGAACGCAAATATAATTATTAATAATTATTATTTTAGCAGAAAATATTCAAGTTGAGAAATAAATAAATAAGTTCAGGTTTAACTATAGGATTTCAAGATGCGGTGTCAAAACACTAATCAAAACACTATTACTACACTACAAAACTAACTACCTAACTTTATAACTTGGCTAGGAATGGTTTTGTTTGGACAACCTAACCTTGTAATGTCAAATCCAGCTCAACGTGGAATAAAACTAATTAAATATGTCTCTAAATCTCTTGCCACGCTACAGGATTTAGAGACGTCCGGGACGAACAAATTGATTCCTCAGTCTACTTTCACAGAGATAAATTAGCTGAGATGAGAATAAATGGGATCATTTTAACCTAATGTCACAATGTTGAGATACATTTAACCCTTTAATGTCGGACCCATCAAATCATTTCCCGAAAATTTTAATTATTTGAATCTGAGATGTTTATTAAACCTTCTAACAAATCACCAAAAAAAGCTATATCATTTTATTTATAATATTTTTTTATATATATATATATTTATATTTTAAATTATTTTTTAGATGTATTTGTTCTATTATTATTATTTAATTTATTTATGTATTTATTTGAATTTATTATTTTATAGTATTGCTTAATATTTTATACAATTTATAATTACTTTTTAGTTATCTATTTTTTGTATTTGATACATGTTGATCTGCAATTTGTACATACAAACACCACACTGTAAATAATATTTGATATTTATATACATATACATAAATATATATTTAATATCTATATAGACAGGACAGATCTACACACTTCTATTCACTATTCACATTCGTTCATATTTATCATTATATTGCAGTCCTCCAGCTCAATGTCCGTATAATGGTTTTATAATGTTTATATATTTTGTGTATACAATGTTAATTCTATGTTTTATGGTTGTATGTTTAAATTACAGTGGAGCAAAGGAAAAGAACCATAGCCAAATTCTTTGTATGTGTTCACATATATTGGCCAATAAAGCTGATTCTGATTCTGATGTTGATGTTGATGAGATAAAATGTCCCAGAAACTCATGTATAAAATATGATACAGTTGCCAATAAACGGTTAAAGAAGTAAAGCATCCCACGCTGTAAAGCAGCTGTAAAACAGATACCGTCAGAATCACCAGTATAAATTTATTGATGAAGACACAGTCAGGAAAAGTACCAAACTGTTGGAGTCACAAAGTCTAAATAAAAACTGGAGAAATACGACGCTTTAAATACGAAGTGATTATTCAACTTCAGCTCCGTTCAAAAAAAAAAAAAAAAAAAAATTGAATCATGATATCTGCCAGAAAAATTGCGATTAGATTTCTTTTTTTTTTTCAGCTCTATTCATAACAGCGATAGCAATTCAAAATAAGCTCCACCTGAGCTCCTCCACCGGTCCACACCACGTCCTCCTGTGTTTGTTGGACGGTGTGTTGCTGATATAAATGAGACGCGGACAGACAAAGGCCTGCGAGCTGTTAGTGGGCCTGGCAGAGTGAACAAGCCTGTCACTGCTTCTCTCTTTCTCCCCCTGTCATTCTCCCTCCTGCTCTGCCAGTAATCCCTCACTGCTTGAGAGAGAGAGAGAGAGTAAAAAAAAAAAAAAAAAACGCCTCTAAATTTAGCATCAGATTTATCATGCAGCAGGAAAAAGCTGCAGCGAACTAGACAGCCAGCCAGAGAGAAAGTGAGTCTGCATTCATGAGACAGAGAGAGAGGACGAAGGATGGCGAGGATCCCATCATACATGCTGTTTTACGACCAATCGCACGTCTCGGCTCTGAGTGGACGACAAAGACACAGAGATGGAAAAAACACTGTAGTGACTGAGAGCTGGGAAATAGAAAGTAAACAGCTTCAGGAGCAAACCCACAGAGTCACAGTCCCTCAAACACTTGTTCTCCCAAAACCTCCTGTCTGGTGAATAGGCTCAGTCCATTGGTCTTTATTAGTATAATTATTATCATTATTATTATTTTGCAGTGGTATTAACCATGTTGCCAAAATCATCCCAATAAGCTAAAGCATGACCTACAGCTGGAGGAAGTAGTCACATCATCCTATTCAAGTTTTTTCATGTATAAAAAATCCAGTGATTCCGATACATAATTAATCACGCACACCATATTTTCATTTTTTTTTCTGGCCAAAACCTTGAAAAAAAAAATGTCTTTATATCTCACAAGAAGCCAACTAACATCAAATCAGCGCAACTGGTGTCACTTTTCACATGTGGTGCATCATCAGTAGCGCACACGTCCATGTGTTTTTAATATTTAGTAGGTATGCGAGCAGGTACACAACTAGTGTCGACAGCTGGATTAACTGCTGTTCCGCTGTTTGTATGTTCTGGTGTTTGTCAGTTGTGCAGCAACTGTTCTCACAGCTGGAGGAGAACATAATGTGATAGTGTGGCAAGAAGAAACTATGTGATAATTAGGGATTTGTTGCAGTTGAAATGAAGGGGGGAAAAAAACGATTGGAAAGAATTAAATGATGACTTTTTATATGTATATACACCGCCTGGCCAAAAAAAAAAAAGAAAAAAAAAGTCGCCACTGGTCAGGTCTGGGTTCATCAACATTATGTGTCCAATATACTGAATGACCAGGTTATTTTTTCTTCCCTGATGGCACAAAATATTCCAAGATGACAATACCAGGATTCAACGGGCACAGATTGTGAAAGACTGGTTCAGGGGTCAGGAGACATCATTTTTACACATGGATCAGCCACCACAGAGTCCAGACCTTAACCCCACTGAGAATCATTGGGATGTGCTAGACAAGACTTTGCTCAGTGGTCCGACTCTCCCATCATCACTACAAGATCTTGGTGGAAAATGAATGCAACACTGGACGGAAATAAATCTTGTGACACTGCAGAAGCTTATCAAAACAATGTCACAGCAAATGCTGCTGTAATCAAAGCTAAAGGTGGTCCAACGAAATATTAGTGTGTGACCTTTTTTTTTGGCCGGGCAGTGTAATTGTATAGGTATATTGTGCATATTGTTAAACTCGGTAGGAACATTACTTGCCTTGATTTCATTCACCTTGGCCATATTTTCCAAATGAGAGCAACTATAAGAGGGCTGAGACCATCTTGGGTGACCCTCAGACTTCTGTCGACAGGGAGGAGGTTTGTTTATGTCAGGAGGCTCAAATCAAATAGATATTGAAGGTAATTTGTCCCAACGGCTGTGAGTTTTATTATTTTGTTGTTTTTTTTAGCAAGCTGTAGCTGTAGTTGCCACTAGTCATATGACTCATCACTCACTATCATGATGGCATCCACATCTGTGATGTACTCTGTGTGTGTTTTTGTATATATTGTGTGTATTTATATGGTGAAACATCTGCTGCAAAAGATGTGTGTGTGTCATGTATGTATACATGACACACACACACACACACACACACACACACACACATATATATATACACACACACTATGTATATGTGTGTGTGTTATATAATGCACACAGCTATAAGCTTCACTCTCTATCAGCTTCCTGTGAAATGACTGTACCTGCAGCCTCATGGCCCCTATAGCCCAGCAGTCATCCAGTCATTAAAGAGCTTTATACTTTATACTGGTCTTTGTGCTTGAAGCAGCAGATGAGGATGTGTGTGTGTGTGTGTGTTTGAGTGTGTGTGTGTGTGTGTGTGTGTGTGTGTGGGGTGAAACAAGCTTAGGTGCAGAAACTACCATCTTCAACCACGCACTCAGAAAGAAAGAAAGAAAAAAAAAGACACTGAAAGCAGAAATATCCACATGAAAAGTGGCCTCAGTCTTTGTTTGAACACTTATTAATGTCTCTCAGTGGGAGGAGTCTGGATGCTGCGTCAACACTGGCTACCCCCGTGTGACCCTGCAGCTGTACTGGGATCAGTGGAGCGGTGACACAGGAACAAACCGGTGGTGAAGTCAGAAGGAATGTTCATTTGTATAAAGGTAGTTTACTTTATTAGTTGGTTTCATGTCAATGTGGAAATGGAAACGAGATTGTTTTACTCAATAATTTTCATCTGTTCCCTGTAGGTAGATGAAACTAAAAATAAACCACAATCATCAGTGTTAATCACCAGTTAAAGACTACCACTGCTCCGCGTTAAGTTTTACCTCAGGACTCATGTGAACATTGACTTTCATTATGATGTGAATCTTATATACTGTACTTACTCTACTTACAGTCAAGTCTTAAAGTGACTTGAAAAGAGAGCAACACTGTCTCTTTAAATGTGTTCACAAATATGGATAATAAATAATAATAATAATTAATTGAAAAGATTTAAGACTGATGTCGTTTATCTTCAGTTAGTTACATTTATTAAACAACACCATATTTTCAGCAGTAAAATTTGTAAATGTCAAACTGCGCTGCCTCCACTGAAAATTGAACATATATTCACTTTATTTGTATTTATACATTTCTGGCGCCTATTTCTAAAGTCTATTTCACTATGAATACAAGTCAAACACCCCCGTAAAAGTTATTTCATGTTGGTTGAAGTAGTATCAACTTTGACCATCTTTTGTTTTCACAGCCAAATAGTTAATAATGAAAGTGGCGCAGTCAGCCAAACATATCTAAATTGTCATTTTTAACAACTAATAAAGCTCAAAATATCACTTCACTTCAGCAGTAGCATGAATAATGGAGCTAAGAGCAAGGGAAATGATGAATCTGCTGATCTGGAACACCCTCCAACACCAGTTGTTATGAAAACAAGACGTTGGGTAAGTCTTGTAAAACAGTCTTTTTAATAAACTCTTAGTACACTTGCTAAGTTATCGGTACTTCAGTTCATGTGTATGGACCCTATTTATGCTACTGCCAAGGTAAGGTGATATTTTGAGTTTTATTAGTGGTTAAAAAATGATAATTTAAATACGCTTGGCTGGCTGCCCCATTTATTTCCATTGTTAGCTACTTGGAAGTGAAAACAAAAGATGGTCAAAGTTGAAAACCCTTCAACCAATGTGAAATATCTCTTGGGGGGGTGTTAAACTCATATTCATAGTGAAATAGACCCTGAGTTGAAATTATTCTGGACCACCACTTTAAAATCAATGTATCAAAATCAAAATTCATGATATACAGCAGTCACAGTCAGAAGTCAATCACTGATCCTGTTCACTGTTTCCATATGGAAATGTAATATTGCCATATATGTCACATGTATATGTTAAAAATATAAACCTGTTTACTGTTTGGCACAATTCTGATCTGTCTCCTTCAGTATTTAGATGCAAAGCCTGATCTGATTCTTAATTGTCATTAATTAAACACTGGTTAAATAGTCTGTGTATGTGACACATTGAAATAACACAGCTGTTTATTACTGAATGAATTTTTAATGATCTGAGTCTATAACTGTCACACTGTTCATATAATATGAATGACAGATGTCTGATTCTGTTGGCGTCAGTGGAACTAAACACACTGTTCAGTCCACAGTGTTTTCTGCTGGATCCAGACACAGACACAGACAGACACGGGTGGTGAGATAAAGATGTGGATTTATTTGGTAAAAAAGGTGAGTAGATGAATGGAGGGTGGAGATGATCAATGGTGAGGGAGCAGCTGATATCTGGGTGAGTGTGACGCTGACTGGCACAAGATGGAGATGGTAGAACAGATAAGCTGGTGCTGGCGTCCTGGACACAAGAAGAATGAATGAATGTTAATCAAAGAGGAAATATCTCAGAGGTGACTCAGACACTGCGGCCATGTCCGGACTGTGGCTATATATGTCGCCATTAAATGTCACATTGTTCAGGTCAGATGGGATTCGGCTACGTACAAAAGGTGTTTTTGTTCTCATGAAACGATGTCAACAGAAAAAATTCATATTTGTGAGACCACACAAGACAAATAGAGGCAACTGCTCGAAAATTATAGTAATGACTTTTTGGTTAAAAATTCAACTGGAATTGAATTGAATTGAAATCGTGATTATGTCAAAAAACAGTGAATCATGTACTGTACAAAATTATAAACACAAATAAGTAATAATAATAATGTAGTGCACTTCAATTCTTTGGAAAACAAGTAATCTACTACATTGAAAATACAATACAAATATAGACATTAAATTACAAAACAAATAACACTTATAGCTAACATTTGGCATTACTAACGCTTAGCATCAGTAATGTTTAGCATCCCTAACGCTTAGCATCGCTAATACTTAATGTCACTTACACTTAGAATCACTAACACTTAGCACTGATGATACTTAACATCGCTAATTCTTAGCATCGCTAATGCTTAGCCTCATTAATGCTTAGTATCACCCGCTTAAGATCGCTGACGCTTAGCATTGCTAATGCTTAACATTACTTATCATAAAGGTTGTCCAACCTGCCAAAATACGAGTCACAATCGCAAAGTGGAACATGGCAAAATACTAATAATTGTTTTGTTTCGATTACTTTTTTGCAAATCATTTGGGGACATACTGAAATCGAACGCACAAATATAAATTTCAATTAATTGCACAGGCCTAACGTGAACTGTCTGCGGAGGACACCAGACAGTCCGTCTGCTGTTTCAGAGCCTTGAAAAATGTTTGTGTTGCACAGCGTTAAATGACTGATCAGGAAGTGAATATCATTCAACAGTTGGTCAACGTCTGGTCTCTAAACTACGATCTGTCATGAAAACACACAAGATTGCTGCGGAAATCTCCTTTTTATGAGTCTTTCATACATAATACAAAAAGTCCACAGACTGAATGCTGGATTAAACACAGAAGTGGTTTAGTCCAGTTTGAAAGTCTTGGGTAAAAGTTTGGTTCCAAAAATATTATCACATCATATGTTCTCTTCCATTCACACAGCGCCTTTAAACTCTATTGTGCTTTGTCTACCACATACACAGACTACTGCTCAGATGAACACATGAGCAGTCGTCAGGTTCAGTATCTTTACCCAAGGACACTTGGATGAGCCGGGAATCGAACCGTCGACGTTCTGATTAGCGGACGACCTGCTGAGTCACAGCCCCGACAAAACCCACTGACGTCATCTTTGATTAAAATAACTGTGAATGTGATCACAGTGTGATTCTGTATCCTCCAAACACACACACACACAAAGAGAGAGAGAGAGAGAGAGAGTGGTTTCCATGACGTCAGAGGACATTTCATTGTCTTGCAACCGTTTCCTAGAGACTCCATCTCAAAGTCAACTACTACACCTGCTCTGACCCTCACCTGAACAAAACCCTAACCATGTCTTCATCTTGACACATAATGACAATAGTGTGAAGAAGACGTAGACACACACACACGCGTGTGCACACACACATACACACACACACACACACACACACACACACACAGATGCCTTGCTTCCAAATTTCAACGTGAGCAGCGAGTGTGTGCGACAGAGCGCAGCGGGCGGCGCCACCTGAGGCAGCTCTGACGCAGACTGATCACAAACGATACGTTTTCTCTCACTGCCGTACTGGAACAACACACACACACGCACACGCGTGCACACACGCAGAGCGACTCAGGGCAGTAAGAAATCACACTTGTTTCCTGCAGTAACGAGTTAGTGGTTTAGTCGCGGGTCCAGCAGACGACTGCAGGTCCAGTTTAACCTTCAGTCCTCCTCCACTGTGCAGCGCTCTGCTCCTCCACAGCTGCTGCCTCCACAAACCTGCAGCTCTCCTGTTTTCACTGTGGACGTCCTTGAGTCGGTTTCATGTTTATTCTAATAACCGATGCAAATGCTGCTTCCTCTCAAAACTGCTCACACGGGAGACAAAATATCAGAGCTTTGTTTTTTTGCTGAGATCTGCCAAATACTGTGCTTCTCGACTGGATGTGAGCGTTTCCAAGCTTCCTGCTGTTTCAACCGTCACTAATGATACTGCTCAGACTGCCAGCTTTGACTTAAAGACCTGTATTTCATGTAGACAATAGTACATCAGGGTGGAACAGGAATCAGTTCTCCACGTTTCAGCTCAAGGAAAAGACCAAAACCTCGCCATTATCTGTGTCTCTTTGTTGTGTTTTATCATGGTTGTATATATGAATAACAGCATCAGTAGAGTTGACAATACATTTGTGCTTAGCATAAAGAAATAAAGTCTTCTTACCTTGGGCTGAGCTCGTCTAGGAAAGGCAACTTTAGGGTCAATCTGAAGGAGGGAAACACATAAACCTCAGTCAGCAAATAAAGATACAGACAAGACATTTGTATGATGATAAATCCCAGCAGATTGAGGTCGAGATGTTACAAGATTAAAGAGACAAAGTCAAACGTCCCCGAAAATGATCAGCACTTGGTTGACAGTGTAGGAGATAAACTACTTTTTAACAGGAAGAAACTAGTTAAATTCAGTTTTATTTGTCTCTGAGGGCGAATTTCAAAGACCAAAAGACCAAAAGAGTGGTTAGACACTCACATGAACAAAGAAAACAACAGTAAAACAACAACAACATGTGTATATATGTTGTATCTGCGCAGCAGCAACTAGATTCTGAACACTGACCTTATTCCTAATAAGACTGCATGTGTATTATAGTGTTTCCATCTCATATTCACATTTACATGATTGATGGTGAGAAGAGTTAATGTTAATGATATGAAGTTGTGGGAATTAAACACATGGGTTGAGAAGAAGAAAGAGACTGAGACCAGTGCATCATGGGAGTTCCCCCCATCAACTAAGGCCAACAGAGCTTGCCAGGCTGCTTAATCAACACGCAATGCATTATGGGTAGAAGCAGCCAACAAAACCACAGTGAACTCAAGTGATTAAAACATAAATAAATCAGAGAACCACGTCCGTAGAAAGATAACGTTTCAAGAACATTCACCATACACCTCTCTCTCAGCAAACACTCACTACTTCAAATAACAACGTGGTTTTTCAAGACAAACGCGTCATGCAAAGGGGTTAAAATGGGCCGCAACGGTCCAGGTTAACTGGTTTTCATGTCAACTGGCGATTCCAGGATGTGTATCAGCAGAATCGTCGGGCCCATGCGAGCGACGACGGAGACTTAACCAAAAAAACAGCGGTTAATGAAAAAGTAGAAGCCACATTAACATCATCTACAGGTATGTGAATTATGTCACAGAATAATAAAAAAAAAAAAAAACAAAGCCTAACATTAACACCTGGAATAACTAAGGGATGGTTCATTATTCCCGTCTGTTTTCAGTCCATACTAAGTTGATGTCCTGAGCTACGGGAACATGGTCTAAACACAAACCAATATAAGCCAAGACCTGGAGGTGGAGATGGACTGTGCTTTCTTTTCTTTGCACAGACGTACAAAGAAAGAAAAGCACTGATTCCATAGCAGCACCAGCACCCGTCACCTCTGACAGAAAACAGCTGAAGAGTCTCACAGTGTTTGTCTGGACTGAAATAGACACTGTGAGAGTCTGACTCTGGTGTAGATAAACACGTTGAGTTTAGTTTAGTCCTGCTGCTGCTAACAGCTTCACCTTCACTGTTCAACACTCAGCACTATTGATCCTGCAGAAATGACAAACGTGTCCATGGCTCATCACGTGAGTATCGGTGCAGCAGCGGTTTGTTCACTGTTCATTCGACTCGGGGAGAGACTGAAAACAAGCTGGTGGAGAGAGGACTTCACTGATCTGAAGGTTAAAGGAAAGGAAAATACTCGCTGCTCTTTTTTTATTAAAGAAAATATTACAGGACACCTCTGAGGTTCTACATCAGAACTCAGCAAATATTACAGTTCGACATGAACCGCAGTCCGCGAGTTTTCAGTAAAAAAAAAAAAAAAAATGTTCACCCCTTTGATGTTTTTTTCCCTTTGATTGCTTTTATAAATGAAATCATGGTCAGGATAATTTAGCTTTTTCGACAGAAAATGTAAAACTAAACCCGACTGAGACGTGTCGAACCAACGGTGCATCTACTGATACATCACATGACTAATATAACTGATACTGACATGGAGGGGGTGAATATTTATGCAAATTAAATAACTGACATCACTTTAACATTTACTTTAAACTTTTTTTTTTTTTTTTTTGGTCTATATTCTTATTTTAAAAAATCCAAATCATATGAATCATTAAAAAAAGAAATTAAAGTGGAAAACATCTTGGGGGTGAAGACTTTTTACAATAGCTATATTTTCATTCTGGTAATGTATTTTGGCATCAAATTTGGCAGGCTTGGTGGCCAGAACTTCATAAAATGAAATAATTTAAAATAAATCTTTAAAATATATAATAATACTTTAGAACTCTAATAAAAATAGCGACACCTAGTGGACATCTATCGTCTGTCGCCAAACATCCGACATCGTTATCATCTTACAAAGAACTATCAAATGTCAGATAATTACTCATCTAAACTCTAAAACTAAGCGCTGTTGTGTTTGCGTTAAATGACTGGATTTACTTTTCAGTTGTATTGTAAAGCAGCTAATTTCCAACTACTTCCAACTAATTTTCCTGCGCTAAACATATATAAATAAATGAAATATCAGCATCAGTGTTTATCTTTGTCAACAACATATGTACATACACTTCTCTGTCCTCATGATGCATATCACCAAAATAAAGCTTAGACAGAGAAAATCACTAGTAAGAGATATATCATTAAAACACCATTAAACTTTAACCAGCAGTTCAAATTGACCAAACACTGATATTTATTACTCCTTGGCCAGTGGTGATAACACATACATAACTGTCATTACTGACATTTAACAGGTAAACTGGAGGAAAACATTAGTTTTGTCAAGAAATGATGTTTTAGTCTTGTCCACATCTGGTCACATCTGGCTCCTGTAGAGCAGGAATACTGTTTCTTATCGTCTCAGTACCTGTGTAGCTCAGTAAATCAGCTGCCAACGTTTTTTTTTTTCTCCACACTCGCGCACACACTGACCTACTTTGTTCAACCAGACTGCTCTCTCTCTCTCTCTCTCTCTCTCACACACACACACACACAAAATTGCTGAACGAGGTGAGTGGACACACCAGCGATCACAGCTCTGTCACCGAATGTGACAAAAATGAAACCTGCTCTTTCACAGTCACTGGAAACTCAACAACACTGCAGCTTCACCAGAGGAAACTGGACAAAAAAAACATTGATATACTTAAAAAAAAAAAAAAAAAAAACTCACACATTTTAACACAGAACACATTTCTACTTCATAACAAAACCAGCTCTGGTTGGATTAACAACAGATAATCAGAATGAGAAACTTCCACCAGAACACATCTCAATACATGTTCTTTTCTTCTTCCGCCTGGCAACAAACAGCTATAAGAGCGTTGTTACTTACTGACGTGGTAGAAATAAAGCCGACCAAGTGTCGGTTTGGAGTTGTGTTCACAGTCGTGACGACTGGGACAAATCCTGGCGGGGGTGCAGCATCTGTGAGCCGCCGGAGCGTTAAAAAAAAAAAAACCCAAAACAAATCCACAGCGTCTTTTCCAGCAAACGAATCCTGAGCTGAGTTTCTGTCCCGACCTCAACACCATCGACCACCGAGTGAACGACCGACTCAGGTTCAGGTTGACTTTTACCCACTTGCTCTCCTTTAAACAATGCTGCTCCTTTTCTTCTTTCAGGTCAAGTTTTTTTTTTTTCCACGGTTAAACAAAAGCACGAGCAGAAAGAGACGCAAACCTTGGTTTTTCCCACTAACTTGCAGGTCCAGTGGGAGCCAGAGATGCATATTGAAAATAAAAAGGATGGATAGGAAGAAGAGACCTCAAGGCCTCTCTGGAGACAGATGCAATACGTGAATATGTGAAGCTTTGACATGAGGAATAACGAATCAGTGTTTTAAATGAGGTCCTTTTAAACCAATATACACACACAAAATATATACAAATCTCAGGTGTTAGCAGCATGTTTTTGATTTGACTTCCTGTAAATAAAAACTGAGAGGAACATTGTCTTAATGGCAAAAACCCCTTGAGGTTTCTATTGAGCAAATGAACCAGATGGATAAAGTGAGTTTCTGTGTTTCCCTCTGAGCCATCAGGTGTGTGTGTGTGTGTGTGTGTGTGTCATACATCGGTGTGTCTCATACAGTCACAAACAAAAACATCAACGTACCATTTTGGAGTCTAACTCGTGATGCGGTTGTGCTAAGACTTTATCTACACTGGCAGCATCTGCAAAAGTGATGAAGCCGAAGCCTCTGTTGAGAGAAAAACACACAACAACATGTCTGTCACAATATGTATAATAAAATTCACATGTCACTGAGATTCTTTATAGCGCATCTGATCTACAACGTGATTCATAGCGGTATTTATCATTTATTTAATATTCTACTTAACCTTCACACAATCATTTATTATTTAAATTACAGTTAAGAACCAAAGTCAATATATAAATTGATAATCTGTCATTTAATAACAAATCCAGTTCAAATTTACCTTGAACGTTTTGTCGTCGGGTCTCTCATCACCATACATTCTCTGATTTCCCCAAATTTGCAGAAATAATCTCTAAGGCTGTCTGCGAAACAAACAAGCAAGCAAACAAACAACAACAAAACTGTTTTATCTGTGCTGTGAGTGAATGTCACTTTGTTACAGATGTTCTTACCTGGTGAAGTTTGCCAGCTGAGGCCACCAATAAACATTTTCCTGTCAGGGGACAAAAACAAAACAGAAATCAATCAAGATTTAATCATTTAATCCAGGACTACTTTACCGGTTTGGAGAGAGGTTAAACGCTAGAGACAAAAACAAAGGAAAACATCCTCTTCTCTTCTCTGTGGACCAAGTGTCATACCAAACTCCATTTAAAACCCTGGTAGTTTAATGTTGTCAGCTTGTTATCAGTGATATATAAAAATCAGAACAAAACCTTCTGGTTGGTAATTGTCATCAAAGTACTGACTTTAATTCGGCATAGATTTTATAAATAATTATTGACTATTAAAGGCTCAATGCAACTTTTTATCAACTCACTCGACAGTAAAAGCTGAACGCAGAACACAGCAGAGTGGTCTGTAAGAAGTGAGTCACCAAAAGTAATATTTTGTTTCATTTAAATTGCGTTAGGAAAAGTGGTGAAAACAATAAGCCGAATTAACCACTGATAAGATGCTTTAATATAATGTCTTCATCTTTCATTTTAAATCAGTGTAGTTTTGATAACAAGTACGACGATTTTAACATCACATTTTCTGAACGAGGTTTGGCATAAGTTCCTTTCACATGCAATAACGACACCTTTTCGGACCCTGCCTGGCAGCAGAGGGGGCAGGCCCTGTAAAATTATAACCAGTAAAGGTGGAGATGTGTCTGATAGGATGAAACATTAAAAACAAACGTGTGACTGACGCGGTGTTGACGGTGTGAGCCGGTAACCTTACCCCGGGTCGTGCTGCGCATCAGTCGGACTTCCAGACGCGGCTTGACTCCCGTCTCCCTCCATCTCTGACCCAGCGACAGGCAGCGGCTCACGGATACACACTCACACGGTTGGTCGGTGAACGGCGCGGAGCTCCGGTGTCAGCAAACCGCGAATGCAGCGCACGGTCACACGTGGGATCAGATCGCTCCGTGGTCCCTCCCCCCACCGCCGGTGTCACCCACCGACCACACTGACGTCAGCTCCCCACGACCCGCGAGCGTCCTGGCAGCTCCTCACCTGCCCCACAAATTATAACAATAACAATTAATGTTATAATTATTCCTATAAAGTTTGAGTCTGAAGAGACAGATTTTCAAAACATATGTACATATGATGAACTGAATACCATGAGATGACATTATTAGAAACATAAATTAATTAAGTCAAATGTCTTCATTAATCTTTAATGAAAACAATCATTTTATGTCATTTTTCTGTAATAATTTAACTTATTTTTAAACTGCATATTTAGACTTTATGTGAATACGTTTTCTTCTCATACACGATGACATTGTTGTGAACATAAGTTGATGAAGCAAAATGAAAACACTCATAAAGTCCAATTTTCTAACCCTCGTCAACTTTTAAATTCAATGTATTTAACCTGTTTAGAAACTGCACTTATTTAAACTTTATGTGAATACGTATACGTCTCATACACTTTCAGCTACATGAGTGTTTATAGATTTAAAAACTTTTTTAAATCATGTGTTTGATGTTCAGGATATTCAGTGAATAATATCCAATAATACCCACAAAAAAAAGGTAAAGGAGGAGACACATATTTCGCTTAATAAAATAATTTTGTATAATCAAATTAAGGTTAATACAACATCATCTCATGATGACCAGTTGCCACTGACTTATATAATAAGTGGTATTATTAGTTAAGTCAGTTTGGTCATTTTCGACACCACAGGTATATATTTTTTCACTACAAACACAAATTTTCCAGCCTGAAACACAAAGACGAAGCTCTGGTCACTCTTCTCACTCCAAGCCTTGGGTGAGGAGGCGTTTAGCTTTCGATTTCTCTGCTGATGCAGTGTTTTCTTCCAGTGCCTCAGCTGCCCGGCGCTGCAACCAAACTTCCAGCCAGACCTCGAGTTGGTCGTTCACGCCGGTCTCCACTCTGTTCCAGCAAACAGCTTCCTGGCAGATGTTCAGTTTGATCCTGCAGCGTCCTGACGACCGACCGAGCCAGGGGGAGCACCTGTGGACAGACAGGTAGAGAGAGGCAACATCTATAGCACCAGGAGTTCCTCAACAAAGCAGTGTTTTTGTTTAAAAATGAGATAAACACAGAAATATATTGTGAGGCAGCTGGTCAATAGGGGGCAGTGATGTGCATACTGTGAGATGATATTTTAACACACATTTTAAATATAAACTTATTAAGTAAAATATTCATTCAAGTCAAATTTTCTTTCTTATCCTCCTTCAGCCTGTATTCACATAAAAATGTAACCTGTAAATTGTATTTATTTAAACCTTTATTGTGAATACATTTACTTCTCATACACTGTCATCCTTTTTTCTAACTGATATAATTATAATAATGTCAGTGGTTCAACCTCTGACTAAACAGCAGCTCAACAATAGCAAATGAGGATGTATATAATATTTAAGAAAATGTTACATTTTTTGTGTGTTTTTGTCTTTTGTCTTGACTCTTCTGTTGATGACTTAAAACCCGATGCTCTTCACGAAGTCTCTTCTTCATTCAAGTTGCAGACATTCATTCTCTGTTGTCTCGCAACTTTCCCAAATTCCATTTGCCCACTGGTTTCCCTTTTGCAATCACCTACATCAACACCATCAAACATCAAATATATTGTGGAGGTTCCCTTTGCGCTGCCAAAACAACTCTGACCCTTCAGGGCATGGACACTGGACAGTCCTGTGATGTCTGGCACCAGGACACTTCCTCACTTCCTTAGAGATAAAAGGAAATGAGGCGTCCAAATAAACAAATTGGATACATGTTATTCCCACAAATCATAGACATAAATCATTTAAAGTTCACTGAAAAGTTTACGCAGAAAATATTTCAAATATGTTCCCTTGAAATTAACAAATTGTCGTTGGAGCCACTGAAGCTGTTTGTGCTTCTCGGCGTGAAAACATCTGTTCGCACCAAGGACACGTGTGTAGGTGACTCAGACGCATTAGAAACAACTGTTCATTCAAAACGCGATCGCATCAAAAACACTGCGTTTGTATTCACAAAACACAAAGTACGGTACATTTATGTGATGATAATAAATCTTGTCAAATGAGCAAATGGCAACATTTACATCACATTAACCTTTGCTACTAAATAGTTGTGGAATTCTGTCGTCTAATCTGCTTTATAAAGACCATTTGGCAGGAAATTAAAAAACAACGAAACATTTTGAAAACTTTTTTGCATTATCGTGTAAAAACTTACAGTTGCATTAAATCAATACGTTGCATTAATAGTGATGTTTACATTTCCTACAACAAAGAGTCGAGTGTTGTTGTTGTTTTATATAAATCTGATCATGTTTCTTCAGATCAGATCTGTTTCCTCGGGACAATGAGCTTCTTACTTCCTTTAACAGTTATTACAACTCATCTAATAACATCTGTTTCTTTCCATCTGTAGTTATGTTGTATTTTGTATTTGCCTCATGTTATCAAAGGTGTTTTTTATGGTGGAGTTTGTTGACGTCTACTGCCCTCTGCTGGACCCAACACCAGCCTACAATCTGAACAAATTAATATCAAAAGACCCTCAACTGGAGAACTATATATTTTTACACAAACTCTGACTTAAGTCAAAATCGTTGTCAACTTTATTGTCATTTTCTCACAGACACATAGTTTAAACATACAACTAAAATATATGAGTGCATTTATACGCCTGTAAAAAGTATGTATCTGCTTGAATGTTTTCCACTTTTATTGACTTTACATCTGTAACCATCAAGAAAAAGATGATGATGAATAATGAAAGATTGTTGTTGCAAACTGAATGAACAGTAAAATGCAGATGTAGTGAGAAAAGACAGTTTGATGATACAACAACAGTGCAGGTTATTGGAGGGTTATCTGAGAGCCTGGTGTATATTATATAACCATTCATTTAACAAATCTAACTCCAATCTTCAACGAAAACCCAAAAATGAAGACACAAGTTCTGATGGTTGACAAACCATCAGAACTTGAATATAGTTATAAAACGTGTTGCTGCTGCCCTAAAAAAAAGACCTGAAAATGTTAAATAACTGCAAGTTCAGAGCACCACCCACTGGACCAACTGTGTCACAGCTTCAAAAACACAGTTTATTATAACATCTACCTGAATTTTCTTCAACTGGCATTGCTAAGTACTGAGGGGATATTTAAACATACAGCATTTCACATGGTTTACTCACCATCACATCATCACCAGATAAGAAAAGCTGTTCCATGAGATCACACCGTATCAAGAAACACTGATCACTTTTATCAGAATAATCCCTTTTCCATATTGTTCTACGTTTGAAATACATGATATTTTATTGAGCTAATACGTATTGATTACACTTCAGCGCAACAGTTTGAGGCCCCACATTCTGTCGTCTCAGCAGAAATTAAAATTCATCACGACAGGCTACGTTTGCTACATGTGCATTGTGAGAAGCTCTTCTGCTCAAATGAGTATTAATATGAGTTAATGTTCTGTCAGCTCCAACCAGTCTGGCTTCTCCCATCTAACCTCTACCCTAACCCCTTAGATATGTTTTATGATCTTGGCGTCATTCTGATTAATCACTGAAGACTACTTTGTGTGAAAATATCAGGAGATCAGCAGCAGAAATAGAAACACTCAAAATATCAGAAATACTCCAAATACCATGTCATAGTCTGGTGATGTAAACATAAGCTGAACTCTCTGAACTTTATCTGCATGATGTTTTATATTGCACTGCCATCACATGATTGGTATTGGACAATTGTATGAAACAGTTGGACAGATCCTTGTCCGTCCTGTTGATGGTCATAAGGAGTATGGGCGATGGCGAAGACAAACAACCACTCACTCTTAAATTCATAACCACAAGCAATTTCAAGTGATCAAGTAATTTTACCTTCATGTCTTTGGGTTGTAGCAGGAGGCTGAAGGGACGGAGACAAGCAGGAAGAACATACAAACTTTGGGATTCAAGTCAGGATCAAACCCAGAACCTTATAAAAGACACCAAAACTCTCCAGAGAATCGAATTAGTTAGTAACAAGAAGCACTATTTCATAATATCTAGAAGTGTGTTAAAAAAAGTTCTTATCTCCTAATACAATACAACAGATGAATGATTGATTTAAGTGAGAATATGTGCAGTGTACTTTATATCTGAAAGAATACTCAAACCAACGCACGGCACCATTGTACACGCTCATTGTGCAGTTTTACATTCATGTAGGTGTAAAACACTTGAATCTTCACACAGCAAGATACAGAAAGACAGAATAGAGGTGCACAGGAGTAAAACATTCAATGGTGGATGAAACAGCTGCAACTTATGGTCAACACACTGAAGTTGTTAAGTTGTCACAGTAAATGACCAAACTTATCACCAGCTATTTATAACACTGGTTAGCATACAGCTATATTAAGTACTGAGTGCAAAATTTCAGTCACAACCTGCACTTCTGAGAACTAAACTTTGCCACAAAATACTCAAAAGAGATTGTCATGGTATTTAACATGGTAATGTTTTCATATGGCAGCCAATTGGTTAGTCAAGAGAAGCTAAGATGTTTTAACTGTAGAGACATATGGCTTTTTCTTGGTAGCAGTAATAATTTAGTTGAAATTTGATCAAATTCGCAAAAGTACAAGCACCAAATATTCGTTCGTCTCAAACGGACATTTGTCTCAGACAGAAACCTCCACACAGCCACATGTGTAACCTTTTACATATGGATATATAGACACAGCGATGGAGAAAATTGAGAGAAATGATAGTTCAAACTTTGCCTATTTTCTTAAGACCACACTATTCAAGTTTTGGAAATCTTGGTAAATGACCACCAACTGCCTCTGACATAAGAAAGGTCTGGTAGGTTTGTGATGTTTATTTCACATTTCACACAGAGATTTCATATGTTCTGAGTGTGAACTATTACAACCAGTGTGCAATACTTACTGACCTGGGACACAGTAAAACAAACACCTCCAACTTGCATTGAATCAACAGTTTTAGGTAACAGCCTTTGAGTGTTTTTACAAACATTTTGGAATTACAAAAAAAGTCTTTGTCATAACCAAGACTTCTTGGTCCGTCCAAGCCTGGTCATGTTGGCCAGCTTGACCTTCACTTTGTCTCTGGTCTCTGGACGTCTTTCCGAGGTGCACTCCACTGTTGAGTCCGTCTCGAAGGAGATAGCTGGAGTGTGAGTGATTAGACTTCCAGTTTTCTCAGGGGCCATAACAGCAGGGGTCTGCAGAACCAGCTGGCCCCTCAGAGAGTGTCTGAGATGCAGCAGGAAGGGGTTGTGGTTGGAGTACAGTTTGACCGTGTCTGTCTCTGGACTGCAACAGGTTGAGCAAGCTGACCACAGGACGCGGAAAATGTAGATCCATCCGAGGTAGTGGAGCTCTGCAACGTTGAGCAGGAAGCAGCCCAGGCTGATGCTGAACATGAAGTTCAGGAAGATGGTTTTCTCAGTGGCACGTGAGACAAAACAGTCGGTAGGGGTAGGACAGGGGTAGGTCTCACAGTGGTACAGGTGAGGCACCTCAAACCCAAACAGGAAGTACTGGCCTATCAGGAAAGTGATCTCCATGACAGATCGGAGTAACACATGAACAATATAGATGAGCAGCACCTGGTTGGATTGCTGCGTGGGATCCTCTTTTACGTCGCCATAATCCACCCGTGATAAGCTTTGTTCTACTCCAACCCGCTCCCTCATGTCCCATTCCTCATTGCAATGAGGACAGTAGGAGGGCATGCCGACCACCAGGGTCTCCATGCCATCTTTACCCACATGGGTACACTTCTGTCCAGGAGACCTCTTGGGTACAACCTTTGCTCTTTGACCATCCAACTTTTCATCCTTGGCAATCTTATGCAGAACATAAACTATATAGAAGATGGATGGAGTGGAGACCAGCACTATTTGAAAGACCCAGAACCGTAGGTGTGAAACAGGAGCAAAAGTGTCGTAACAGACGTTGCTGCAACCGGGCTGCTGCGTGTTACAGGTGAACTTGGACTGTTCATCGCTGTAGACGGCATCGCCCACCAACGCCACCAGCAGGATGCGGAAAATGAGCAGCATCGTTAGCCAGATCTTTCCAATCACCGTAGAGTGGTTCTGGACCTCAGACAGGAAGCGACCAAGTATGGACCAGTCCCCCATGGCTTATTCTTAGAGAGAAGATACAATGGCAAAAAAGTATGTGAATCCTTTTGAATTAATGTGATTTGGTCTTCATCAAAGTCTGGTCAAACCTCAAAAAGGTGTCATTCTGGATCATATTCACTTCATTTTTAGGGTCATTGTCCCCTTGTGTTGACCCCTTAACTAAAGTGACCACTTAACTAAACCAACATACTATTGGGATCCTATATTGCAGTACTTGGCAGTAGTAGTAAGTAAAGTCTATGACTTTACTTAAAGTAAAGTAAAGTCTAAGGTAAACACAGTTGTATTTAATCAGGAAAAAATGATGCCTGTAGATTTGTTAGAATTGGTTTTAAAATAGTTTTTACAGTTTTAGAGTTTTACAGGTTTAGACTAGATTATATAGTTTTCTTGACTTCTCATCCTGATGGGGAATTGCATTAATTTTTAAGAAACCCTTAAAAATTTCATTTTATTTTATTTGTACAGCACCAAATCTTGAAATCAGGCACTTAGGTCAGGGCAAAACCTTGTAATTTTATAGAGAAAACTTAAAAACCTAACTAAAATTGCAGGGTCATTTTGTTTTATGTGAAAGAGTGTAATAAAACACAGATCAATGGTGATAGAAAATAAGGCTATGGAGGACGAGAGAGTGTGCGACAAGTGGGTGTTATGAGAAATAAATAAACAACAAAACAATATCTTGTCTTTGTCCTCAATGAGCACTGAACACACGCAACAGAAAGGAACTGAACTCACCTTAGTGTAACCTTGAGCTTTCCAGAAAAAGTCTTGCAGTTCACATGGTTATTTTTAATCTTAAAGTGCAGATGAAATGAATCGTGTGGAGTGGACCGAGGGAGAATAGGTTGACCACGCATATTGAGTCTATCTATCTGAAAATGGTGTTGTGCTGTGAGGCTACAAAAGCTGGGCAATGTACAGTGCAACAAAGATTACAAAACACAATGAGGGGGGGCTCCTTTATGAACGGCCATGAACAGTCAAACAAAAGCATCTGGAACCAGCTGGAAAGAGGACACAATGCAATTGCATAGGTTTATGCAAAGATCTGTATTTACCCCAGTTTGAAAAGCACAAGCTGGAAGGGAATTCATCATTCTAGTTTGACTATGTTTTCCAGATGATGCCTGAAACACAGGATGATGACTGACCATCAACATACAGCAGAAAAACAATGTTTTCAGTTGAGTACTGAAGCCCCATGAAGTGTAGATGGTGTGAAGAATTAAACAGAGTTTCTGCCAGGACTGCCCCTTGTCACTAATCCTGTTCAACACACAGCCGACAGGGTTCTTCTGGCGTCATCGCACTATAATCTCCAGCCGTCAGTTTGCAGCTGAGTATGAGGCTTCTGGGTGTCATTGTTCTCTACCTGAGGGAGGGAAGAAGGATTGTTCCTTCTTGGTTGCCAACAAGTTTAAGTCTTCAGAGTCTCCACAACACAAGGTTGCGGATACAAACATCTGAAATGAGCTTTCGATTCACCAGTTGATCTACATTTCGACCTTCACTTATGGTCATGTGCTTTAGGTAGTAATCGAAAGAATAAGGTTGCAGTGGCCAACATGACTTTCCTGCGTGGGTTTGCTGGGCTCAGCCATAGAGATGTTAGGGTGAAGAGCTCAGAGTAGAGCTACTTCTCCTTGTGTCAAAAGAAATCAGCTGATGTGGTTCGGGCATCTGATCAGGACACCTACTGTTAGAGGTTTTCCAGGCACATCCAATGAGTAAGAGACCTCAGGGTAGACCTCGGGGCATGCTGGTTCAAAACAGAAACTAGGAACATTGATCTCAGTAAAGAGTCTAAAAATCTATTAGTGCCAGTCTAATAATGTGTAATAATCTAAATAATGATTATTACACAACCCTAAGTTTGCTGATATTCCTTGCACCTGCTCCATCATCTGCAGCTCCTAAACTCTGAAAGAAATAGAGACGGATGATGATGATGATCAGTGAAGATGCAGTTTGCGCTGGGCTGGAATTCAGTTGTTATTCATGCTGATGAAGGATTAGTAAAATCTTCTGTTTAGTGTTTCCAGAACAAACACTGAAGACTGGTTTGGTTTTGATAACCTCCGTGTGATGAGACCTCAGGCTGTGTGGAGTCGGCCAAGAAATAGTTTCATAGTTTCCCTTTTTTTTTACACCACAAACTCTACTTTTTGACTTTTGTCAAGAACATTTGAATGTAACTTTGAGAAACACAGTACAGTCAGTCTCCCCGGAGGGTGAATTTCAATACATTTGATTCACTGACCTTTAGTGTGGTGACTTTATCAGGTCAAAATTTTGTTGAAAATGACATTCCCGTTGGTGTCACTGTACTTTGTATCCTCACTGTCAAGCAAAGCCCTGAATGTATTTTCGAACAATCACAAGTTGTCTGGGCTGTTTCATTAGTGCACTAGTGCATTAGTGTCAGAAATGTGTCTAAATCCACTGCTGAGGTGAAATAACATCGTACAACTTGACTCGTCATATTCCATTACATAAAAGGTAATATTAGATATAATGCTGTACTGTTTTTAAGATAGCTACGTCTTGTACATTAAGCAGCTTTGACTGGGGAAAGATGTTACTGTGCATAAAAATAAAACATGTTCATGTTTCTTCAAACTTCCATCTGCTTCTGATTTTGTTTAAATTTCTTTCATATCGGCATCATTACATTCATTTCTCATCACAGTCCTCAAGTCAGTTCATCAAAGCCAGACGAAAGCCAACCAAGGTAGCTGCTCACTCATCTGCATCAAGTTAACCACATAACTCACAAAGTACTCACAAAGGCTACAGACATTTTTTTATATAAATTAAATGCCGACTGAACTATATAATTGCTATATAACAATGATTGTAATCCTCTAAACAAGGGTGGAAGAAAGAGAAGAACACAGAACGAGCAGAGAAGTTCGATTTCGAGCACGATATAGGTCACAACATTCAGACATGTGTGCACATCAAATGACCGACAGCCTGTGACTCACTGTACTTAGGAGAGCACCAACAACCATTGTGATGCACTGTAATGCAAATATTTTGACTGGAACTGCTGTGTGAGTTTATGAAATCTATACATCTCCATCTTTTCCACTGAATTATTTTTTGTTAAATATATAATAAAGTGTCAATGTTCCTCTGTGATAAGACTAACAATCGAGGATGGTTCAGGCTGGTCCTGGACCATCCTGCTCAGGGAAACCCCATGATGCACTGCACTTCATCTCTCTTCATCTCTGTCACCCTTATCTGCCTTTATATGACTATATTGCATAAAATTATTAGTAGTAGTAGTATTTTTGTTGATGCTGGTTTTATTATTATTGTTGTTGTTATTATGTAACAACATGTTATTATTATGTTGCTGTTGTTATAATTATTGTTATTATTATTATTATTGTTGTTATTATGTAACAACATGTTGTTATTATTATGTTATTGTTGTTATCATTATTGTTATTATTAGTATCATTGTTGTTATTATATAACTTTGTTGTTGCTGTTTTTCATTATTGTTGTTGTTATTATTATGTAACATGCTAAGTTATTATTATGTTGTTGTTATTATTATTGTTATTATTAGTATCATTGTTGTTATGTAACTTTGTTGTTGCTGTTTTTTTTATTATTGTTGTAGTTATTATTATGTAACATGTTATATTATCATTATGTTGTTGTTATTATCATTATTATCATTATTAGTAGTAGTATCATTGTTGATGTTGTTGTTATTTTGCTGTTGTTATTGTTGTTGTTCAATGTTATTTTCCTGAAAGAATGATTAGTCATATTTGTAGTAGTAAGTATAGTGAATGTTATTTGTCCTGTCCTGTGGCCGCGGTGGTTCAGCCCCGGGGGTTACAGGAAGTTGTAGCTGCCATGTTTGGCTGCTTTGTTGTAGATTCCTTGTAGGTTTCCTGCAGATTTTAGCGTAAGTGTTGCAATGGAACCGAGCTGGAGTACGTTTTTATTTCAAGTAAGTGCCACTGTTGAATTATAATCAGAGGAAGTGCATAGACGTTTTCGAGATGGCGTGAATGTTCTTAGCTAAATATTTTTAGATCACTTTCTGTAATGAATTGGGAGTTAGACAAGCAAAACAAAGGTGTTAGCGTTAGCCTGCTTGCTAGCTCCACTGTAGCCAACTGCTAAGCAGCTTTATCGAACCCGAGACCTCCGGTTGTGCACGGGCATACGGAGCCTCTCCGGGGCCGCTGTGTCGGTGCTGGTTAAACCGTCTGACCGGTGTGTCGCCACAAAGTGTGGGGTTTGTCCCGGTGCGCACTTAAATCGCCGTCAGGCTTATTTCTGGTCCCACCGCTTTTGATGCGCGCGTTAGCAAATTAGCTAAAAGGTCGAGCTAGTGCTATTGCATGTAGGTATGCTAAGCTAATTGGCTAACGGGTTAGCTAACCAGAATACTTCTTTCGCCTAAACCACAGCAATCCTTATCTTAGCACAGATAAGGTTATCTCAGAGGCAGTGATTTATCGTCACCCCAAAGCTTAACTGTGTTAGCGAAGCGAGGAAAGTGATTTTTTGTTCTCTTTTTGCAACGTTAATGCTACAATCGTTGCTAGTTAGCTAATGCTAAGGCTCCAAAGTGAAGGCTGCCTAGCACGCGGACAGCGGCGATTAAACCACACTCAACAATCTGAACTTTACTATTTACCACAAATATAAAGCCAGACACAACAAACAAGAATGGAAAGGAACATAAACCGTCCGTCACAGTCTGTCTCACACACAAACTTCTTTAGAGCAGCCATCGTGTAGCTGAAGGAAGTTTTAATGTCGCCTTTTGTTTTGAAAATCAAAATGTAGCATGAACAAGTTGTTGTATGAACTTTTGGAAAAAAAAAAAAACCTGCCTCTGTACACATGTGCCCTCAACACTGTGTAAGGTGATATCAGAGCTTAAAGTTGATACACTGCTCACCAGAGGTGTTTAGGAGACGTAAGGCAATTTAAATATTTGCTGGTAGCTGTTAAAAGTCCATATATAACAGTAATAAACAGGTTAAGTGGATTAAAACAATATTTTTAGACTAAATATAACTATTATGTCAGGAGTTTCTCTTATTGGTGACCCAGAAACTAGACGATCTATCTTATTCTGTCAGATATATGTATTATGATCATTAGTTATTGATATATTTTAACATCATTTCCTAATAATGATGCATCATTTTAGTAAATAAGGTGAAGCAGCAGCCACAGCTGTGTAATCACAGGTCGAGCTGTTTTAATATGACTAATCTGATCCAAAGTAGTTGCAGGATTCACTTTATTAGTTCAATAACTTATTTCCTTTTAATATTATTATGCAAACTTATCATCCACCCTAACTAAATAGTGGTGTTATTAGTTTGGCAGCAGAATACAATCGCGTGGGATGATGAAGTCACTGGATAAATGTTTCTATATTTGTTCAGTGACGTAAATCACATTAGGAGAAATTTGTGCTTTTTTTTTTCTCTAAAATATCCTCATTTGTAGTTAATTATTAGTTGAGTCAGATCAGACGTGTTGTCTGGGAGATGTAAGTGACATCATCCTTCCACAGACACAGAGATCAATTAATTGTAGATGTAGACATTAAACAAGTCCAACTAGATTTTACACACACCCTGACTGATGCAACGACTTTCTCTCATGAAAAATATAAATAGGTGATTTGTTAATTGCAGGACACGTTGAAGCTGGTGTTCGTATTTCACGTTTAGCTTCGTCACGTTAGCACAGATAACGTGTCATTTATGTTATTTATCTGAAAGCTTTCACTGGCAGATAAAGATGTTGTATATCTTGAATGTCTTGTTTTGTTGTTCTTGTGTGTTTCGTGACTTGTTTCATGTTGTTTGTTCATTAAATGATGACCGTTTTAATTATTATTTTTTAATTCCACACATCTGATGTGAGACTCAGTCAAATATAGTTTTATTAAACTGGTCGTCACTTCTGTTTGTTCGTATTTAAAAAGTCTCTCTAAAACTCTCTAAACTCTAAATTAGAAGTAATTTTTTTTGTAAAATTGGACTGTTTTCCTTATTTTATTCCTCAGAAACATCATTAACAGCATATGTTTTTTTAATGAAAGCAGCAGAATCTGGTTAAAACAAGAAGTCTGAAACGACGACTGTTGTTGTTTCTGTGTATTTAAATACAACAGCATCACTCAGACACAGATTTGTAGACATAATAAGATCCTGCTCTTCTTTGCAGCGTGAAAACAATGAGCAGCGAAGTTTCATTTGTTCTCTTTCTTGTTAATTTTCATGCTTCTCTCTTTCAGCCGTCGTTCGGTCGTTTTGTCTCGGGGAGCGACTTCGCCCTTCACACAAAATTTGTATCAAACTCCTCCGAGCAGCGTGATACGGCAGCCGGCTGTGTAAACGTACGTTAGGAGAAAATGCTAATGTGTCTAATGATTGTTGTGTTGAGTGCTGCTACAGTGTGGAGGATATAAAAGTGAGTAGACAACCTGTGACACCCACCCCCTCGTCGCTAAAACACGGCCGCCGTTGCCGCACGCAACAAAGTGGCGACATGTTCGGCAGCTGAAGGCCCCTCCTCCTCCTCCTCCTCAGATTTGTGTCGTCCATAAAAGAGCACGATGCAGAAAAAGCAGCGCTCAGGACCCCCGTCCCCCTCAGACCTCCACCCCCTCCTCCTCCTCCTCCTTCTGACCGACCGGGGTGCGATGCTTGGCTGAACCTTAAAGCCCCGGGTCAGGTCTTTGACCCTGCACGCTGGTGATTACAGAGAAGAACAAGGCCGTTTGAATCGCGGCGCTCTGAGTTGACCTGTTGTAAAGTTGCCAGTTACAACGGGAATCTCTTGCTTTCTCCCTCGGCCAAAATATTCATACAAGTCCCCACCGTCTGTTGGTTTGTCCCACTGGGGATCTACCGTGACCAATCGGACAATGGCTGCCAGCAGCTGCAGACTTAAGATGTCCTCCCTACAGTTTTTTTTTGTGTGTGTGTGTGTGTGTGTTGCTGCTTTTCAGTTGTATTCTCTCTGCCTGTCATTGCTTCATTTATTTGAAAGGCACATTTTTCAGTTCTTAATTGTCTACATCATTTTTTTTTTTAAGCTATTGTTGCTTTTCAGACCCAAAGAAACAGGATTTAGTGTATTTTATGTATCAAAGCAGCTGCTACACTGTTCGATTTAAGTTTCTAGAAAAGGTTTTTTTTATATATATTTTTTTATTATTATTAAGAAAAAAAAGGTTAGATTTAATTCTTCGACATGAACCACTGAAAGAAATTGATTTAAAAAAAATCCTTTGATCCAGTTTCCTCTCACGTGAACGTTATTATCACTAGTTTCCACCGGCAGCTTGTTTGTTTCTGTCGCGTTCGTAAATAATTTCCTTTTACGTCTTTAACTCTTTTGTGGTACTGTAACATTAAAACAATTCAGTACGTTTCAGCATCTATGACGAACGTTTTATCGACTGATTACTGATGAATTATTATTCTATTACTGTTATGTTATTATAATTTGTCAATTGATGCTGGTAGCAAACAGAAGATTCACTATAACAGAGGGGAATCATCAGAGGCCAACTACTACTAACTCAATTTTTAATGTAAATAAGAATGTTTGTTAAAAAAAACATCAGAAAATCTCCTTTATATCCAAACAAAACTGGTATTGAAATGGAAATATCTCTAAATGAACCAGTACTGATGCTATTGGACATAGTCATTAAAATTGATCTTGGTGGAGCTTTTAATGTTAAACGTTCTCATAGAGACACATCAATGCCTTTCACTGTTAAAGCAGTTGAGTTGAGACGAGCTCCTCCAGTTGTTTACTCTCCTTTCACATAATATCACATAATATGAACATTGATTTTTATTCAACTCTTTTGTTTTCATTGTTTTGTAAAGTGATGTTTTGTCTGTAGAAATGGGAGGAAACAGAAACACAACATACCTTTTTTTCTTTGTTTTTTTTTTTTTTTTTTTTTTTTTTTGGTGTGTGTGCCTTGTGTCTTTTAACGACCTCCATCAGTCTAATGCGACGAGTGTCTGTGTGTTTGTCGTTGCAGCAGGCCAATGAGGCTCTACATCACCAGCACCAAGTCGCCGGGAACAGCCTCCTGCCGCTGCTCAATTCTGGGACGGAGCCTCCGGACCAGAAACCGGTGCTGCCGATCCCCCTCGACCAGAAACCTCCCGTCAGTGCTGCAGAACTGCTTAAAGACAATGTGGCCAGTGGGACGGGCGGAGGAGGTGGTGGAGGAGGAGGCGGGCCTCCGCTCGCTGTGGTCAAAAAGGAGCCCAAGTCAAAGACGCCGTTCATCTGCGGCTACTGCAACAAGGCTTTCCGAGACAGTTACCACCTGCGGCGGCACGAGTCGTGTCACACCGGCATTAAGATGGTGTCGCGGCCCAAGAAGACACAAACAGCCCCCACCATGGTGCCTCTCATATCCACAGTACCACGCGAGAACAGCGCCAACCCGTCGTACATCACCACCGTAGCCGGGATCCTGACTACGGCCACCACGTCCACGTCCACGGGCACGAGCATCATGTCCTCGATGCACCAACAACAGCAGCAGCAGCAGCAGAGCGTCCCCAAGAAGCCGCCCAAGCCCGTGAAGAAGAACCACGGCTGCGACATGTGCGGTAAGGCCTTCCGAGATGTGTATCATCTCAACCGCCACAAGCTGTCGCACTCCGACGAGAAGCCGTTCGAGTGTCCCATCTGCCAGCAGAGGTTCAAGAGGAAGGACCGCATGACGTACCACGTCCGCTCGCACGACGGAGGAGTCCACAAGCCTTACATCTGCTCCGTCTGTGGGAAGGGATTCTCCAGGTACGTGGAACCCTCTTTACTTTTCTTTTAACGTTAACAGAAGATGTTCTCAACTGTTTGAAACGATCCCTCACACGACAAGTGGTTGCAGCTGCAGTTTCAGCTTTTTTATAATGTGTAGTAGCGTCAGGAGATGCAGAGAGAGTCCGTGTATGAAACTAACACAGGTCTGATGCTCGTATCGTTTGTTTGGATCCTTTAACATTGACAGTGACCACGAACGGGTAAAGAAACAGTGTTGTTATTTTGGAAATACTGAAATAAAAACACGTAATCAGAGTCGGCTCAAGTTTAACTGGTTTGTTTAGGAAACCTAACATGTTGTTGACTATCACCCATCTTAATTTAATAACTTCTATACTCTGTAACTGTACCTGGGGTCTGATTTTGGTAGCGTTACTCTGAATTTACACCAAACCCTATCTCAGCTCTAGTTTCCACCAGCGCTGTCACGATGCGTTTCAGAAGTGTCGGAGCGCTAAGCTACACGTTGAATACGCCGCTGAGTCTATTTTCGCGTCTGCAAGCAGTTCGACTGACCAATCAGCGACATTGTTCTCATTGTTCTCACATCAGTAATCAGGAGAAGCTGATGACGAAAAGTTTGTCATAGAAGCGGAAACATACGAAATGATTTTAATGTTACGGCAGAAGGTAAACAACGACCGTCACCCTGTAGAAACAAACAGATTCACTGGTGTCAACTCAGGGAAATTCAGAAGTTCAAAGTTCAAAGGTTTCACAAAGGTTCAATCAGACACCTCTTCCTGTTTGTGCTCGCTGCTGTTTTTACATTCATTCTGAAGCGTCGAGTGATGCGACGCTGACAGTTCAAGTTCATGAACTTCCTGTAATCCTGTAACGAAGTCAGCCTGCCTGAGTTCCTCACGACACGTCAACTCCAAGCACAACGCCTGTCACGTGTTTTCATCCAGCACTTCTTCTATATATCAGACACGGTCACAGTTCCAACGAAATGTATATTTTCTCTCCGTCACAGACCCGATCACCTCAGCTGTCACGTGAAGCACGTTCATTCCTCAGAGAGGCCATTCAAGTGCCAAGTAACGGTGAGTCATGACTGCATCTCTGCTCTGTTATGTTTATGGCAGTTTAATGACTTCATAGCTGAACACAAACATATCAAGAGAATATTGAATTTATCCATATTTCACAGTCAAATAGCTAACAATGAAAGTAAGTGGGGCAGTCAGCCAAAAACTCAGAATATCACTTCACTTCAGCAGTAGCATAAATAACAGTCAGTACTTCACATAAAGTGAAGTACTGACTGTGATGAAGGTTGTTCCAGATCAGCAGATGAATCAGCTGATCTGGAACACGCCTCAACAGCAGTTGTTATAAAATAAAAAAAAAACAAGATGAATTGGAAGTGAAAAAAGGACAATTTGAGGACATTTGACTGGCTGCCCCATTGACTTTCATTGTTAACTATTTGGCTGTGAAAACAAAAGACGGTCAAACTCGAAAATCCTGCGACCAATGTCCCACAACATGAGTCATTAGATTATAAAATCAGAGGCAAAAACAGCTGCTCAAGTTAATGAATATTTCATATTTATTGCGAACAAGAAGCTTCGTGTTCGCGTTTGTTCGCTTGACTTTGACTCGCCTTCCTCCGTGTTTCAGGCCTGCACCTCTGCCTTCGCTACCAAAGACCGTCTGCGCTCACACATGATCAGACATGAAGGCAAAGTGACCTGCAACATCTGCGGCAAAATGCTGAGCGCTGCCTACATCACCAGTCACCTGAAGACACACGGACAGGCCAGTTTCAACAACCCATGTAACAATAAAGGTAGGTCGCATGTCGCACGTCGCACAAACACACACATCTGTGAAACCTCCCAGCTGTTGTTAGTCGACTTTCTGTCGCATCAGCTCCGTTGTTAGTTTCAGTTCTGATATTTTTACCATCAAAACTGAAAGTTTTTGACATCGTCTTGTTGTTTCTTTCTTTTTTCTGTGAGCCTCTCTGTTCCCGTCGGTTCACGGCGACCTTTAACAACAACAACAACAACAACAACAACAACACAGCTGGTTTATGTTCCAGTGAACAAACTCAACAGTGGAAGATATAAAAAAAACACACACACACACACAAAAAATAAACCTGTGACTGATGTTTGTGCTACTGACAAATGGTCACAGAAATATAAATGTAAATAAGTGAAGTCAGTACAGTTTAAAGGATCGTTTATATTATTAATTCCTCATATTTTGGGTTAAAAATTAAAGATTAAAGAGTAAAAACAGCTGCTGGGGCTTATCATCCATATAACTAATAGACTCGGATTGTTTTCTTCGTTTCATTTGTTAAACTTGTTTATCTCCATCTTGACTTTAAACGTCAGTTTTTTTTTTTTCTTTCTATCTCTACATTTTTCTGTAAACGATCGGCCTGTTTGCATCTCAGGTTTTAGATCTCAGAGGTTACTCTCCACTGCAATTAAAAAAAAAAAAAAAAAGCAAAAAAAAAACTCCCTGTTACATTTGTAGAAGAAAAAACACTGAAAATGTTACACACAGTTTTATAGCGAAATGTTGAAGCTCCGTCCCACATTCCAGCACTGCTGCCGTGTGCTCTTGTAACCCAATATGTGTCTGTATTTCTGAATAGGCCTAAGTGACTGGCAGTGGAACCACTCAGGGCCACAAAAAGGTAATAAAGTAGTTAGTTACGAGACTCCGCTCACATTGAGTTATAACATCTGCAAAGTGGCCAGTTTTTTTTTTTTTTTTCTTCTCTTCACATGTCGCTCCAGTGCACAAACGTTTCTTTTTAAGTTCTCTGGTCTGTTTTTTTTTTTTTGTTTTGTTTTTTGATTTAATGATGATGATGATGACGTAAGGTTAAATTTCACGAAGCAGGATCAGTAGATGATTTTCAATTAACCACAAAACTGGACCGTGACACCGAGGCTTGACGCTCACGAGCTGACGCGAAACTCAAAAGAGGCCGAACTGCAAAAAACGGATTAATCTGACTTTTTATTCATTTATTGAAAAATTTTATTACATTTCGCTACAAAAACCTGTTTTGAATTGACATGTGTTCAGGCCCTGAACTCCTCGAGCGTTAGCGTGACTCCAGTCGTCGGTGTTCACGGCTCAACATTGATCCTTGATAATGTTTTACTGTTTTCATTCAGACAAACAACAGTTAGCTGGTTAGTCTATTGATCCTGCTTTTTGAATTTACCCCTCAGGTGAGTTGACGGTAGGAGAGATTTTAAATAACTCCTTCCAAGTCCTAATTGACAACTCTCACAAAGGTAGGTTCCTTCACCATATTCCCACAGTTGACATATTGTGTTGATGATGTAACTGACGTTTTCAGTGACGCAGTTTAAAAACAGCCGTGGAAAAAAAAAAAAAAACACCGGCTGTTTTGTTTTGTTTTGTGTGTAAAACCTCCGGACGCAACCGTCTCCCGCTCACCTGAACCCGAATCTCCTCTTTGTTTTCTTGTCCCCCCCCACCCCCGCGCCGACAGACGCCAACAACGTGCACAGCAACTCTGCCGCCACGACGCCGGTGACCAACGCGGCGGCGGCCATCACCTCGGCGGTGAACCGCGGCGTCGCCGCCAACGCCAGCAACCCCGTCACCATCGCCGCCCAGATGAACATCGCCACCAGCACGGTGAACATCACGTCGCCCGTCAACCTGCAGCACCCGGTCACCATCACGGGGCCCGTCAACCTGGCGTCCGTCAACATCCCGACGACGGCGCACATGAACATCGCCCACCCGGTCGCCATCACCACTCCCATGCCCATGAACATCACGGGGCCGCTCAACATCGCCATGAGGCCCATGGAGAGCATGCCTTTTCTATCCCAAGTCCTGCCTTCGTCGCCGCCCTGGTAGAGTCTCGCTCATGTGACGCGAGAAAATGTCCCGACTGCCCGATAATAAACGAACCTGTCGCGTTATTTTTTTTACTTTATAAAAACTTTTACAACCAGTGACGGTCGACCCGTCGCCATCGGTCGTAAGCGCCAGATGTGACGTAGAAACCCCGGAAATATAAAATTATCTGTCAGTTATAAAATCTTTTCCATTACTTTATCTCCTTAACAACTCTTAATTATTTACTGTAAATAACCGCCAATTTATACCAAAGATTTTTAAGTCTTATGTGTGTTTTTTTTTTTTTGCTGAATTCTATATTTTGAAATATGAATTTAAAGGTAATTTGAAGAAAAATTTTTTTTTTTTTTTTTAAAGCCCAATTATTTCTAACGTCCGATCCAACTCGTCCTGATGCTTCGGTTAATATTTAAGTTATTTTATTTTCCATTTTTCTTTCTACGCGACAGGTTCTGTATTAACAGGCAGTTATAACATTTTCAGCTGCTACGTGTGTTTCGCCCACATTTTTCTTTTTCTTTCTTTTTTTTTTTAACAACAAAACCCGAGTGGAACCGTTTCACCGTGGTGACGCTCGGCCGCCTCTTTACGACAGCGTTGGAGAAAAGGAAAAAAAAGAAACTCGTTCGGTTTACGTGGAGCGGCTGAAGGACGAAGTCATCTGGGTGTGTGCGGCGAGATCAAACGTGATGGAGGGGGAGGAGGGAGGGAGGTTCCTGACTATAACTTTAGGCATTGTTTCCATAATAATGCTTCCTTTTTTTAGGCAGATTTTGTTTCACGTTTTTTTTTTTTTTTTTTTTTTCTCCCTTTTTTCTTACGTTCATTTTAGTGGACTTATCAGTATTTAATAGATAATGTATTTTAAAGTTCAAGTACAAAACAAAAAGAAAAACAAAAAAAAGAAGAAGAAGAAGAAGAAGCTTCCATGGTGAGGAGGGTGAGAGAAACTGTGACGGCTCCGTCGTCGTCTCCTCCTTCATGTCTGTATTTTAAATTTGCTGGAAACCAGTCACTCCTCACTGCTCGACGACGACTTATCTGTGACATTTTGTTTATTTTTTTTCTTTCTATTGTATGTATTTATATGAGGACATGACGGTCGAAGGTACAGCTGAGAGGGGGAAACTCGTACTGAAAGCATGTCCGTGAGGTTTTTATTATTTTGTTTGTTTTTTTTTTTTTTTTGCCCTGAAAACGGCAGTATTATCACACCGTCACATCATTTTAACAGCTGAATTACTGAGGAATTTTTTGATTTTATTTTATTCTCTCGAACACGGCGACGAAGCCTCCGTGACGTCAGAGACGTCGTCACGGAAACGGTTCCCGAACGATTACCGACTGTGGTATGTTGAGTTTACTTTTAAAGCCAGGTATATAGGATCCCGTCACTGTCAAGTCAAAAAAAAAAAAAAAAACTCAGGAAAGGTTACTGAGAGAGGGGAAAAAAAAAAAGTCAAACCACCGCGTTCAACAAACGAGACGACACACTGACCATTTTTTTTTCTTTGTAAATAAATAAAAAAAAAAAAAAAAACTATTTTATTGCCTTTTACCTGTGCGAGGGCGGAGAAGCCTCCTTTTTCCTCGCTCCACAGGCGAGCAATGCAAGAACTGTTATCACCACTGATGTGGCCGTCCACCCTGGAGAGGACAGAGAAGAGACGACACGAGCCGTGTCGCTTTATTTTTTCTTATCGACAATAAATGAACAAAAAAAAAAAAAAAAACAGAAAAGTTCACCCCCCGCCGACCGGCGACGGCCTCGTTTGTTTCCGCTGATGTTCGACACGAGAAAGAAACGCGAGCTCCTCCTCCCTCGTGTTGCCAAAATTCGGTTTTTTAGTTCTTTTCAACTGCTCGTATTTAACGAATTAGTACATTAGTATCGGCGAACGAGGCCGTCGCTGCTCTCAGATCGGATCGAAAGCAACAGAGACGAAAACGAAAACCGTCGTTTATTCTCACTTTTCTCAACAAGACTGAATAATTCTGCCCATGTACTTTTTTTTTTTTTTTTATTTAATTTAATTTTTTTTGTTGTAGATCTTACTTGCATAGCTCATTGTTTATTAGTAGCTGTTATATTATTGTTTTTATGTTTTTTTTTTTACAGGAACATTGAGGCCGCGATCACAAAAGAGGTGACGTTTTAACCCCTTCTCACCCGCGCTCCGAGTCGCGTTGCGTCCGCGTAAAATGGCAACGCAGCGTTTTTCCTACCAGTTTTTTTCACGCACAAACAAGCATCATTGGAACTGTTACATTAAGACGGTTAATCCTCATCATCATCAGCTTAGATTCAGTCACGGTGGAGTGACAAGGTGGCATTTTATATGTCGGGTAGTAAAACAAAAGTCCTGAAGGCGAACGCTTTGCTTAAAGAGCTGAAAGTCTTAGCCAATGACGGTCGTCCTCTTGCCTCTGTAGCAGAACACACACACACACACACACACACTCATCTACAAGTCTTTTCAAAACAAAAGTTTGGGAGAGTACTTCCCAGCCTCGACGCGTCCACTCCACTGAAATCACTGTGAATGAGGCTTCGGTTTATTTATTTATTATTTTAGTTTAACTTTTTTTTGTTTTGGTTTTTTTTTTTAAATGAACCCGTGAAGACAAAAAGTGGGATCGTGTTTTTTTTTTTTTTTAACGCAACATACTCGACTGAAAAAAAAAAACAAACAAACAAACAAACATCTCTTTTGTGATCTCGGCCCCAACGTTTCCTGCACCAGGGTTAATACTGTCCCACGGTTAGTGTGTGAATGTTTTTTTTTTTTTTTTTAATATATTTTTCAGTGCAGGAACTCTGAAGCACTTGCAGCAAACTGCAGGCTGCGCACACTACAGAAGAGTGGTACTTAACCTTTAACGAGGGCATTTCAGGTTGACGGACGGAGAGAGACGCGCGACACTGGGCCACATCTGGATTGTGCCAGATGTTCCCAGATGTGCGGGCCCGTAGACCTTTCTTTCATTTCATTGTATGCATGCCAACTCTTGTCAACCAAGGGAAATGCTCTGACATGGAATGGCATTATGATCATGTTTCCCCCCCCCCATCTGTTGTTTTTATTTTTATTTTATTTTATTTTATTTTTTTTTTGCCAATATTGCATGTCAGTGACTGAGCTTATCCAGTGTAGGTTTGAGTTCAACAACCATTATTAGGTTAGGTTGACTTTTTTTTTTTTTTTTTTTTTTTAATGAAAACGAAACACTAAAAAAAAAAAAACAAAAAAAAAAAACAAACAAAAAAATTAATTAAAAAAAAAAAAAAAAACAATTTAGGATGAAAGGAAGCGTGTGGTGTCATTTGTCCTTCTCCAGCGGCCGTAAAAAAAAAAAAATTAATGGAAAAAAAAAAAAAAAAGTGTGCCTGAAAAATAATATTAAAAAACAAACAAAAAAAAAAAAACTTGACTCCTCCGCGCGTCGATGCTTCCTACCGTAGATGATGACGCGCGGCGATGGAGACGTTTGTGAAGGAAGCCTTCATCAGATCAGATCTGGCAACCAAAATATAACGAGCTTCTTTATTTTATTTTTATTTTTATTTTTAATTAAAAAAAAAAAACAACCCAATAATTGTGAAGTTCTTCATTGTACATCAGGAACATGAACCTGGAGACATGAATTATTATTTTTTATTTTATTATTATTATTATTATTTTATTTTTTTTTTTAAATTGGACTCTAACCTAATGTGAACAAACAAACATTTATTTGGCCAAAAATAATTGATTTTTTTTTTTTTTTTTAATTTTGTGCTTGTTTTGAGTTTGTATGATGAATTTGGCAGATGTGAAGGCAAATGAATGTATATCTTTGTACAAACCATTTAGTTCAGAGGACGTGTTAGTTACGACAGACACATGCAAGAAAAGAAAAAAAAATAACCTTTTATAAATCTTTTTGTACTAGAACATTAACAATGGTAATTTTTGTATATACGAAGGCTAGGCTTTCTGATTAGCAGAAAGGTTAAACATTCCTACATTTTTTTTAAATGTATGTCCATTGAGAATAATTATGTAAACATATGCGCAATGTTTTATGTGCCTTTTATTTGGGTTTGTCTAAATAAAAGAAAACAGTAAAACATGATTGTGGGCTGTCCGTGCTGAAGATGGTGGTCAATAAGCGTCCGATAAACCCACCCACCCCTCCCCCTGCACTCATGACACTCACATCAGGACAAGACAGATGTTCTTCTCTGGGTTTAGTTTCTTTCTTTTAGTTTTTTTTTTTTTTTTAGCGGAGCTGAGCGAGGCGGGAGGCTGAAGTTTCGGATCTCCACAGTCGACCTGCTCGCGATGAAAGTGCCTGTGCGACTTTGAGTTATCGGAGTGGACTGTGGGGGATTTTGTGCCAAATCGTGGTCTGTATGTGACGACAGAAACATTTTGGTGTTTGTTATTTTTCGGTTTGTTTTTTTTTTTTTTTCCATTCTTTAACTATTAAACTGGGAAAATGTTCTGGTTCGTGTGAAGTGTTTTTGTCGGTCTTCACATCTGGATGAACTATTATCAAGTTTTAACAGAGATTACTAAGACTAAAAGTAGCTCTGACGTCATTCTCTTATTTTCTCCTTCTTTTAGTAATATTCTCTGTAGATTAAACAGTGATTTAATAAGACGCTACCATCTTTCTCATCAAAAAGATTATATAGTAAAATCACCAGCATGGCGAGTAAACATAACTATAAGTAAATCAATATAATAATCGGGGTTCGTTCAGACGTTTCGAAGCTGTGTAAATGAGTTTCATCATCACGATATAAAATGATTTTCACCATTACACATTTCTTAAAACAGTGTGGTCTATGACGGGCTGATGTCACTGTCATTCATCACTGGGGGCGCGTTTGTTTTTTTTTTTTTTTTCCATTTTGTAACAACCGATCACAGCTTTCAGAAGACTGCGTCACCTAGCAACAAGGTCGACCACATCTCCTCCTCGATCAGAGCTGCGGGAACTTCCTGAATCACTCTCACTAGGAATATTTAGCCTGGGTTAGGAGCTCTATAGGTCAACATATTCATTTAGAAATGTATAATCTTAAAAAAACGCACAACCTCATTAATTTACAACAGTGATGCTACTTATATATTAATTCTAATCTCAGTCTGGCTAAGCTCCTACGAAGCTGGTTATCAACTTGATTAGTCAACCCAGGTTTTTCCAATCTGGAAGTGAACGCGTTCACATAAAAGAGGCAGAGTTTGCAACAGACGTCCAATCACAAACATGGAAACGAGAACCAGCAGAGCGGCGGACTTCGCGGCCGAAGCGCAGACTATCATTTTCCAAAAATATGAGGAATACTGGCCGATAATCCAGGCAAAGAGCAACACGAACACGGTGGCAGCTGCTAAAAACCGAGTAAGTTCACAGTCCCGCAAAGCACGAGTAAATGTGACTGAAATTAAATTAAAATCAAATCAATGAACTGCTGAAATCTCAGATGTTGTTACGGTGAATAGGCTGATACAATTTTAACCTTCATGTTCAGCTGCAACCCTAGCGGCACAAAACAATAACAAATAAATATAATAATATAATTCAAAGTTAAGCAGACGTACTTTCATATCTTATAAGTCCGAGTACAGTTTCAGTGCATCAGTCAGTCTCTGATTTTGGATGACAAGCTCAGTTAATGAAGGTGACGGGGGCGTGTCGACGGATCCTGGCAGCTCCAAACAGGAGCATTTGTACAATGTGTCATTAATAAAATACAGTTATTTAATATCCTAGTTAATTATTGTAGGAGTCAGTAACACAGCAGTGCTACTGTCTGAGGGACAGTCAGCTCCACTGTGTCACTGACAACGTGCGGTTTGAGGAGATCACAGATATATAAGTGATGTGCTCCAATAAATGATCTTGCCGGTCTCTAAAAACCCTTGTCCTCCTCAGAGACCCTCTCTCAATCTGCCCACCGAGCTCCACAGATCTTCAATAAAAGGATGTGACATTTTCAAGAGAATTTATTGGTCGGAGGGCGGGAATTTTATAGGCGTCGATCTCTGATCTGGAACATAACCTGCTCCGGAGCCGTTCAGCATCAGTTACCATGGAGACGTAGCCCGGTAAGAAGTGAACCACCTTCGTAGGATGGAAAACCCAGAGTTAACCCTGAAGTTACCGCGATAAGAACAGATCCTGCTTCGTAGTACAGGCCTCATGTCGTCAAATTTCATGATTTGACGTTTTCATACTTGGTCTTAAACCTCTCAGGACATGATGGGATCAATTAGCTACACATAGTAGACACATTTCCTGTAGTTGAGGTACATTTAGAACATGTTGTGTCAATAACTGGGCTGAATTAGGCTCAAATATTAGCTCGAGGTTGCTTTAATGTTTTATGGATCTGGAAAAGGCTAAAGACTGTGTCTCTTAGGGTGTCCTGTGCTCAGCCGGAAAATGGTGGAATGCCAACCCTGGGTCGCTCACTGTCCCAAGTGGAGGAGTCCAAGTATCTCCTGGTCTTGTTCATGAGTGATGGGAAATCAGATGGACTGGGTCGGCATCTGCAGTGATGCAAGTGCTACATCGTTTCCGTTGTGGTGAAAAGAGTCAATTTACCAGTCCATCTACGTTCTAACTTTCACCTATGGTCACAAGCTGTGGGTAGTGACCAAAAGAAAGGGATCACAGATGCGCCGAAATGAGGCTGGAGATTCCCTCCAGAGGCGGACCTGGCTCAGCCTTGGATTTAGGGTGAGGACGGGGAGGTATTCTGGGCATGTCGAAGGATCAGGGTACAGCGGAGAGATTGTGTCTGGAGGAACACCTCAGCGTGTTATTGGAGGTAGCCTAGAAGACCCGAACCCAGACCCAGATAAGCGGAGGATGACGAGACGATCTTTTGCTCTGACTTTATAACTTTTCATGATTGAGAATTAAACCACACACGGCCATAATGGAAACAGTTGAGCTACTTTGGACGGTTGATTTGCTTCAGACTCTGTTTACTCTTATTTGCATGATTAGTTCCTCGTTGAAACACAAAATGCTCTACTTGTTAAGGTTGTTAGGACAAATACCATGATCAGCATCAGACGTGATGGCAACTGTCATTTTATGTGAGGTTTAAATCAAACCAGAAATGTCAAAAATTAATGATTACCTTTGACTTTTTTCCACTTTATCACATCATGTAAATCAACTGATAAGGTTTTCATAAGAGACATTGAAGAGCTACAAAAACCCAGTCTGTCATGTTTAACTGAGAAGAGCTTTTGACAAATCGACTTAAGAAATAAGTGACTATTACTGTTGTGTGACTGAAGAGTTGTGGATATTTACAACCAGCGTTGGGCAAGTTACTTCCAAAATGTAATATATTTCATATTACAAGTTAATTTCATTTGAAAGTACCGGTAAAAAGTTTCTTTCTAATATTACCATCTGTGTAAAGTAATAAGTTACTCATTACTTTTTTAGTTACTTTCACCAAAATAAACATTTAGGACAAATATTGTCCTAAATGTTTATTGTTTTACTTATCTGTTTATTCTACTGTGTGTTCTGAGATGATGTGACAATGTGACACAACCTGTAGTGTTTCATTTTAAACGAACTATCTGTGGAAACGTGTTTATACCTTAACAATAAGACTGTTTCATTAGAGGTTTGTTGTTACCTTATCACTTGATCGATCAGGGATTTTGCCGTCAATCTTTTTGAAACGCCGGCGACTCAACTGTAGAAATAGGCAGCGCATCCTCGACGACAGACTCAGCAACCATCCTTGTCACTTCTCCGTGGTCAAACATCTTCACCTCTGGTCTGGAGGAATCCAACTTTCTTTGTTGTTGTTTAGATTTACTCGCGCCGCCATCTTCCGCCTTTTTGCTAGCAAGAGATGGTTTAGCCTTTAGCTTAAGGTTGCTGTGCAGCCTCTCCAGGTGTTTCTTGAGGTTACTTGTACTATTTTTAGCCGTAGACGGTTCCCTCGGCCTCCCGCTAGCACATAAAGTGAGCTTCTAATTCATTTCTTTGACAAATTCAAAATAGTGCGAGAATAACTACTCCAATTCGACGTCGAAAAACGTCGAATCGGTTGTTGGTGCCATCTTGACGTCTTCTTCTTCTCCTGTTGATTTAAAACCCGTCTTCTTCTTCTCCTGTTGATTTAAGACTTCTTTTTTTTTTTTTTTTTCTTCTTCTTCTTCTTCTTCTTGTTCTTCTTCTCTCGATTTAAAACCGTCTTCTTCTGTTGATTTAAAACCCGTCTTCTTCTTCTCCTGTTGATTTAAAACTTTTTTTTCTTCTTCTTCTTCTTCTTCTTCTTCTTCTTCTTCTTCTGTTGATTTAAAACCATCTTCTTTTATTTATTTACGGCTGTTATGCGAGGGTTGTTTTCTCAGCTCGGATTGTAACGCGTTACTGGTACTAATATTACCAAAAATACTATTAGTAACGCGTTATATTACTCCGTTACTGCCTAAACGTAATATATTACTGTAACGCGTTACTCCATCACTGTTTAACATACTTTATATGTTGTAACAGAGCAAAGATGCAGCGGAGTCTCTTTCTGCTCGTTCTCATCAGTAAGTTGATGATTTTTTTCCCAACGTTTTCATCTTGTTTTATGTCAATGTGAATAAAGAAGGTTTGACCTTTTGTGATTCTGTTTCTTTTCTGTTTGCAGGTCAGTGTTTCGTCTCCACGTGCCACCTCTATGTTTACCACTTTATTAATAAGAACGCGAGCTGGGATGACGCCCGGTGTTACTGTAGAGAGAAACACACTGACCTGGCCGCGGTGTACGACATGACAGACGTGGACAGACTCAGCGGATGCGTAACGACCGGAGGTGAAGCCTGGATCGGGTTGTACAGCGTCTCAAGAGAAAAGAACAGGAGGTGGTTTTGGTCTCTGCCTGGCGTGGAGTACGAAAAAGACGACGATGATTGGGCTGACGGAGAACCGGAAGATGAGGAAGACACCATCAAGAACTGTGTGAAGATGAGCAATGGGAAGTGGATCGATGATCTTTGTGATATTAGAATACCATTCATCTGCGTCAATGGTGAGAATATGTGGCAAAAGTAATGATCATTGATACTCAACATGACATGTAACATCAAGAATATTACATGTGTTGTGGGAGATGTGTCCCATGTGGTGGGTTAATGATTGAACCTTTTTTTTCTCTTACTCCACAGGAACAAAGCAAACCAACGTCAATAAGGATCAAATGAATTGGCTCGAAGCTCAGAGCTACTGCAGAGAACATCACACAGACCTGATGAGCGGACACCAGCGCCACCGGTGCCAGCAGCCGGAGGACGATGACCTGGATGACCCCGCGGCGAAAAACGACGCGTGGATCGGCCTGTTCAGAGACTGGTGGCGGTGGTCGGACGGGAGCCAATCGTCCTTCAGACACTGGGAAAGTGTGGACAAGTTGACTGAACACAGCGAGGCGGAGAACAGGACGTGCGCTGCGCTCAACGCGACGGGAAAGTGGATCTCTGACGACTGCAACCAAACAAAACCTTTCGTCTGCTACGAAGGTGAGTTTACCCTGATTATTTATTGATTCGTGTCATTTTGTTTGTTTGTTTGTTTTTGTTTTTCATCTTTTCAGAGCCATGTCGTTTTCTGCGTGACAGATAAAATGGTCCTGATCAACAGACGCATGAACTGGGTGGAGGCGTTAACCTACTGCAGAGAACATCACTACAGTCTGGTCTCCATCACTGACCACAAGGAGCAGGAATGGGCGCAGGAGAAAGCCAAGCAGGCCGACACTCCCTTCGTCTGGTTGGGGCTGCGCTACACCTGCGCTCTGAATTTCTGGTTCTGGGTCAGTGACACCAGCTTCACCTACCAGAACTGGGACGAGGAGGAAGAGGCTGACGGCTGCGACATGTCTGCGGTGATGGACAGCGGACCCAGTCACAAGTGGGTGAAAAAGTCGGATGACGAGAGGTTTAATTTCATCTGTTCTAATTTTTAAAGCAAACTCCGCTCACTGAGACTTAATGCTCATTTTCTTGTGATGTTTTTAAATGAATATATAACTTATAAATGAATAACTTCATACAATATACTGGTTCAATATACTTGTAAACGCTGTGATGAGTGATTCTGTCTTTTTTATTTTATTTTATTTTATTTGTGACCAGCAGGGGGCAGCCTTGTTGTGTTATTGTGTCACAATAATACTTTACTAGTGTGTTTTGCTATGTATCTATTCTGCCGACAAAGGTATTTATTTGTCATCTGCATTTTGATCACTGGTCATATTAAAGCAGAACTCCTACAAATTTCAAGATTTACAGCCTCTAGTAACGCAAAAACACTGTTTACTTTGACGTTAGAAATATGCCCCATTCACTTTGCTTATCAGCTGACTGGCCAGGCTCACTGCCACTGTGACATCTCCACCAGCATAGCACCGATTTGTTTCTTTTTTCTTTTCTTTTTTTTTTCTTACTCAAAGTATGTATATGTTATGTGGTTATATGAAAAATTCAAAGGTTTGTTATAGGAATGTCAGTTTAGATTAATTAAAAGAACAAAGAAAACATAGAAACAACTGTTGTGTTCTTTATTCTGATCTCTGACAGTTTCGGTTCCAGGAGTGTTTTTATTTGCATCAAAGTCAAAGCGATGTTGTCGCCAAAAAGTCATAAAAGAGAAGCAACAGCTTCTGCTTAACAGGATGATGCAGCAGCCACACTGTCGCTGTTTAAAAATGACAACGCCCTCCAGCAGCAGCCATAAGTGGTAAGGGGGGGGTATTTGAATGGCGCCATTCGTTCAAAAGGCAATTCATAGTGTTTTACAGGGGCAAAGAAAAACATTGGAAATTAAAACAGAATTAATTGAAAAAAAATAAATGAATTATAGAAATTCAAACAATTATCACACAATATCCAAACACATTCATTAATAACACAAAATTACCTCCTACCTCCTTACCTTCCTCTGGAGACACTGGACAGTGAGATCTCCCCCAAAAGTATCTACTTTTACCCTTTTTTTAAAAAAAAAAACTTTTTATTCATAATACCCCGGTTTCAAATAATTTACCATAGCAGCTTTTCAACAGTAGGTAGCAGTGCGGCGCTGTGGTTAAAGGTGAGAGGTCACGCTCCCACACAGCAGTGATAAATTTAGAGGCTGTGTTTTGTTTGAATAGCAGCTGTTTCCACAAACTGTCAGTGTTCGCGTTGCTTAGTGTTTGTATTGTGTTAGAAGCTATTTACCAATGTATTAATGATTGAATTCAAGTGATTATTGACATCGTCTGTGAATTCATGAGGGTTAAATTGTAGTTACAACAATGTTTACCGGCAGAAACTTAACCCTTTATAGCCCGACGTCAAATAATAGCCACAAAAGATTTCATTTTTGTTTATTAAACCCTATTAACAAATTAATAATAATTCATAATTTCGTTTTTTCGTTCAATTTTTATCTATTCGTTTTTATTTTATTACACACACACACACACACACACACATATATATATATATATATATATATATATATATATATATATATATATATATATATATATATATATATAACATTTTGATTATTTTGATAAGGTAAAGGTCTCAGAAACTCATGTATCAAATATGATACAGTTGGCAATAAAGGGTTAAAAGACACGCTTATTCTGACTCACTAGAGGAGGAAAGTCACTAACATGCTTAATAGGTAGCTTGAAATTAGTTTTTCTCGATTGTTCACACATTTTCTGAAAGCACGCCTCACACTCTCAGTTCTCTACACACACACACACACACACACACAACAGGCAAAAACCCTCAAATCTCCTGCAAAACAAAACAATGATATTTCTTCTCAAAACGGTGTTTTGTTTTCAAATGACAAACTCAAACCGTCATAAAAAAGACATTTATAAGAACCAGTTGAACGCTGATGTGCTCAATGTAAAACACTATGATGAATGAAAACACTTCTCCATTCATCTTAATGACTGTGTCTTTTTATACTCTAAACACACAAATACACCGTAACAAATATATTTTATGTTTCCCACAGAAACAACGTTCGCAGTGTACATCCCAACCAACACAAAGTTGCACACATACGGAGGTCAACATACAAAACGACAGAAGAATTTCCTGTATATACTATCAGTAAAAAAGTAAAAAAAAAAAAAAAAAAAAAAACTATGCTGCAAATTATGCAGCGGGAGAAATATCGCCTGTTGCCCTTTTATGCTAAAGCTCTGATTGTTAATGTAAAACTGTGTGACAGGTGTTTGCCCATGTGATGAGTCAGTGTGCACAGCAGGGCAATTAACTTTAGGATTTTCAATGACAGCGTGTTCTTGTGAAAATTGTGTGAAGTGTTTTGAAAGCTGCAGTTTGAGCATAAAACCGGAATTGTGCTTGTGGTTTAGCAGAGTTGGTTCAGGGGGTTGGAGCAGCAGTTATACGTTGTGGTCACTGTGTCTCAATGAGAAAAAAAAAAGTAACATACTTTGCTGCAATCAACCACAGGCTATTATCACCTAGGTAGATGCATTTTTTGCATCATTTTTTGCAAAACTTTAAACACATTCTCATACTACAAAGCACATTTTGCATTGTGATGCACTTTTTAATTACGTATTGGTAACCAATCGAGGTGGAAGGTCAAGGCAATTAAAGCACAGATGTCAGCCGTTCAATACTACCACTCAAAACTGATAACGCTTGTGTCTAATGATGTGACAACCAATATAAGCCAGTTCAGACTTGAAACAAACTGGTTGGGAGTTTCATATCAACAATGGACAGAAACCAGAGGAGCAGGGGACAAGTGCATGTTAGAGGTGGGTTACAACGAAGAGGATGGTAGGAGGAAGAGGACGATGAAAAGTACCAAGAGTTGTAATACAGTTTTTTTTTTTTTAGATTGTTTACACAGTTACACATTGAAAGCACACCTCATACAAACCAAAACATACACACACACACATGTTTGTTTTCATGCCTTGTGGGGACTTTTAATTGACTTCCATTCATTTCCTGGAGACTTTCCTGGAAACCCTAGAGATCCCATTTGTTGGTACCATTTGTCTAACCTTTATCTAAACCTGCCCCCAACCCTAATTAAACCTTAAGTCATGTCATCTTAAGTCATTTTTTTTTTTTTTTTTACATCGAGACCAGCATTTTTGTCCCCAAGTCCCCACAATGTGAGTGTGTAAACAGGTTTAAGTCCCCACAATATAGGAAAAACCAGGTACACACACACACACACACACACACACACACACAGGCAAAACCCCTCAATTCTCCTGCAAAATCAAAGTTTACATTTCTTCTCAAACTGCTATTTAGTTGACAAACTAAAACCATCGTATAAAAAGACATTTATAAGAACCAGTTGAACACCGAGGTTCTCAATGTAAAACACTATGATGAATAAAAAACACTTCTCCATTCATCATAATGATGCCTTTTTTTGTTCAGCGCTACACTTACTACAGACAATACATACAAGTGTGTTGTACAATATTTTAGAATATTGTCTATTCTATTTCTATTGTATATTTATGTATGATGTGTGTGTGTGTAGAAAAAAACTACGCTGCATCCTCCCTGTGGCCTGGCCACAGCAACCACATCTACATCAAAAGCAATGTTTTCCCTGGTCTATTGTCCTTTTATGTTAAAGCTCTGATTGCTAATTGTAAAACTGTTGTTTACACGTGTGATGTGTGAGTCAGTGTGCATAGTAGGACAATTGACAGTGTGTTCCTTGTGAAAACAAGAGATTTACTTAATGAAAATTGTGTTTTGGAAAAAAAAAAAAGTGTTCTAAAGCTGCAATTTGAGTGTAAAGCAAGAATTGTGCTTGTGGTTTAGCAGTGTTGGTTCGGGGGGTTGCATAAGTGACATGTTGTGGTCATTGTGTCTCAAGTACCAGTAGTTGTGTGTAAACAATTGAGAAGAAAAACTGTAAATGATTAAATTCAGAAAAAACGATCATTGACCATGTTCTGGTTCATAGAACGTCATTGAGAGAAGCAGTCCCAACCCGAAGACACAAGATCAGGGTTGATCTTGAGTGGGCCATGGAGTTGGCTTGTGGCGAAATAAACAAGGAATTGTGTCAAGGCTGGATACACCACACGAGAGCCTTTTTCCTCCATTTCCCAGGAAGGGACGATCTTGCCTGTGATGCCCAACGAGCAATCTTTCCTCTGATTTTTCCTTTCTTTCCTCTATTCTTTATTTTCATTGTAATATTTTATTTTTTGATTGTAGATTTTCCCGATTTATTTTTATTGTACATAACATGTCGAATCTACAGACTGAAGCTAAATCAACTGCCCTGAACACTGTGTCTTCAATTGTTTGATGTATTGTTTAATCACTGCTCAGCGGGGTTTTCATTTTGCCTCCTTTGTGAATGATCTGAGACCATTTGTTAGTTTTGAGCACAGTTAAAAGCACTTAGAGCCGATTGTTGGGTTTTGTATCTAGATTCAAGGGTTTTCGAGAATGTAGTTTGAAAAATTCACCTTCTTGATAAAAAGGTAGGTAGTTTAAAAAAAATATGTTTACGCAACTGTGAAAAACTGTAAACAAAAGAGAGAGACTCCTCCTCCTCCAGCCTGCATCATGTTTTTAACATGTATTCATCTAAATTTTATCCGAATATGTTCACTTACGTTTACTTTACTCCCGAAACTGCTGCAGATCACGTGACCTCAGGCGTGTGTTTTAATTGGCCGGCTACCGACAGCTACTGAGCGTGTGCAGAAACTACGCATGGACACGGGAATGTGGTGCGTCTGAGGGCAGGTGGCGAAGGACTGAGAGAGAGTGAAAAGTCAAAGGCAGAGAAACAAACGCTCATTAATTCACTCTTGTATCAAGTCAAGTCGGTCCATTTATGGAGCACATTCAAAAAGAAAGATGAGATTAAGGCTGAGGGTTGTTGAAATAACACAATTATCATTACATATGATAAGAAGTATAAGCATACTTTGACAGTTTGTGTAACTTTGTAGAACACATTAATGCAGACCAGCAGTTAGAACCCTAGTTAGATCTATTTATTAATGTGTATTATTTAGTTTGTGCTTTGACCTGTAATCACACATGACCTTTGTGTGGAAAAACGTCAGACTGGTTAATGAAGACACGTTGACGTCCAAACAATCCTACTGTGCCGAGACTGAAGGTCTTCAGCGGCAGATAAAGAGAAAAGACCGGAAAATATGTGAGACCGAACCAAGGTCTGAGAACAAGGGTTGTCAAGGTAAAACACAAAGGAGACAAAAACATTTGTCACATTTCCTGTCCCACATTTCCTGGCAACTGAATCTACATTTTATCTTGATTATTAACACCAACAACGAACAATGGCAATGAACTAAAATACCACGATAAAATTTAATAATTGGACTCATCACAATCGGAAGAGACAAACTCTGAATTTTGAAAATTCTAAAAAAAATAGTAAATAATTTAATAAATACATAAATAATACGTTTTCATTTCGATTATTAAAAAAAAACAAAAAAAAAACAACTGTTAGTAGGACAAAACAAGGATTTCGAGAGTTTTAACTTTTACAAACCAATCAAAATATTAATTCAGAATGTTCAGAATTTGCAGAAAACTGTTAATGGTACGACTGATCTGATGATAATATTGTCTTGGTGAATGCCTCTTTTACTGCCCTCTAATGAACAAAAGCAAGATGTACAGCGGCGCAAAGCCACAAAATGAATCGTAAGCATCTTCTAGTATGAAACTTTTTATTCGTCAGTAAACAACAGTTTAACATTTTAATAATTTAACAAAATAAAAGTTTATATTATAAAACACACAAAAATACACACACACAAGCACACAACCGTTGAAGAATTATCTTTCTTCATCTTCATCACAGTTTAATATAGTTTCCTATAAACTGTAGGCATCACAAGGTTGACATTCAGAAACAAACAACAATTCATCTGCCCTGCCTTGATTGTAAATCCCAAATATAACTTATGTGCTTTAGATAAAATATTGTTAAACGTCAAACCTGAGAAGCGTAAAGAAATTACACCCATGCGCAGAATTTCTCCACATACAGTAAATAATCCAGTGTCCCAGCACAGGAAGTGAAACAAATGTTTTCCCTCTGTTACTTGGTTATGGCTTGAGACTGAACACAAAAACAACAATCAGAAGAATTTTCAGATGAGCACATTATGAATAAGATTCTAATTCTGATTCGCAGAATCTGATTCGCAGAATCAGAATCTGATTCGCAGAATCAGAATTAGATTCGCAGAATCAGAATTAGTGAAGTGAGCAGAGCGAAAAAGAGGTTAAAATCCAGTTAACTTGATAGTAATGAGCTATGACGCGGTTTGGCCAATTCGGCAAAAACATATCAGAACGTTTAGATTTACCAACGTCCCACAGTCAGGTCGGTTCGAGGGAACAAGCTGCATAATTTAAGTTCCTAGTTCCCAGGTGGTCTGGTGGTCTGGCAGATGTCCTCATTATCTACGACCCAAGTCTGTTCTTCTATAGAGATCAGACCATGTTGAGATGATGACACAGAAGTAATAAGTGTGAGTATTTATAGAGCGAATTTTTGCTTGTTTTAAGCGGGAATGCATTTCATTTGCTCATTACACTACCGCACTAGCCAATAAATGTTATGTAGTTTTAAGCAGGAGAGCATTTTATTTCCTCATTATCATATTTTTCAGAATTCAGTGTTTTTGGGCGTTTTATTCCCAAACATATAACTTTCTGTATTATTATCATCATTATTTTTCTATTATTAGTATCATTCTATTCACAGTGTTTGTGTGTACAGTAAATATAGTCATTTCAGCAGAGACGTTATTTGTTTATAAAGTCCCGTGTGAAGGGGGGAGTCCCGTTTACGACTTTGATTGACGAGGTAAATCGCATCACGCGGTAAGCGAATTGAGCGGATGCAAAATTTATTGAGAGCGAAGCGTCTTCAGCGCTTTTGACAACTTGTTCGCTCTGGTCACTTTCGGTGTGACACAGTCACACTGCCGTTATAGTGCTTTGGGTTGCAACTGCAAAACAGGAACTTTCTCAAAACTCATCCAATTGCCGTGATTTTTATGCCAGCACAAGGTTTGGATTCTAGTCTATTTACAGATTATCATCTGTAAATAGACCTAGAATTGCCTTATAGAATGACCATATATGACTACAAACGACTACAAAAATGTCTGTCTGTAGGAATCATATCTATAATGTGGTCTCATACTTATAATAATAATAATCTGAACCTGCCAGTAGCATAAACAAGCACCTATGGTGGACATACTTTGATATGTGCCTTGTTTTATTACATTATATCACAGCTGCACTGCAGTTGCTGGAAATAATTGTCTTGCTCAATATTGAAGCGATTTATGTCTTTGTTAATAGTTTAGACCCAAAGGAAGTGTTTAGCGACAACATCCGGACATGTATAGTGCAATATATGCTGCTGTACCTGCGAGTGTGAAGCCACTTGTGCACTTAAAGGGGAAGTGAAGCAATGAACAGCGTGAGAAATTTTCAGGTGCTTTTTTTTTATTATTATTATTATCATTTTAAATTCTTACCTAAGATGCAGTTCAACAATAAAATCTTAGATAGATAAAACACAGGTAATTTGGCTGGGGCAGGCTGCTAAAACACATCTGCCAGGGAGAGGAGCGAGAGGTGGATTTACTGATATGAATTATGCCAGAAAAATATCAGCTTTCATATAACTTTGGTGAATTACATCTTAGCAAAGAGGAAAAGCAACTAATCCTTTTTTTTTTTTAAAAAACCCACTTTCTCATTTATACTTCATCGTTCATTGTTTCACTTCCTCTTAAAAACTGCAAGTGTGAGTAAGTGGAGATGTATGTATGTGAACTGAGTTAGTATTGTTTTCTTCTCACTCACCAACAGGAACTAAAATCCACACTCTCTGAGAACAGTATCGACCTCTGGTTTGAGGCGGGCACTGTAGCTCAGCAGCCTGTCATCGTAAATCAACTGGTTTGGTGTCAGATGGGTTTGTTTTGCAGCTCTGTGCAGACACAAAGCAGAGATGTTAACAGTTAGCATGTCTCTGGCTTAATAAGTGTCCAAATTGTAATCAAAAAGTTACCTTGTGTGGTAAAGCCGCGCTATGTCCCTGTCAACCCAGAAGCACTTCGTCTCTGCGCTTAGCAGTCCGTGGACAGTCACCTCGTATACGGCTCGGGGGTTGACGATGATTTTGAAGTTCTCATAGTGTGTCTCTGGAATAATTGGTTCATGGGACAAGTGATTGAGGATGTTCACCCCGGGAACATTTTTCCAGCCAGGACAGCAGCTTTTCTGCTTGGGCAGCATGACAGTGTTGGGGAACACGTTATTTTCAAACTCGTAGCAACCACCAGCACCATATTTCTCCTCCAGCAACGACAACAAGTCCAACCACCTGGTGACAGAATTGTACACATGGGTATAATCATGCAAGGAAGGTCATCGTTCACTCAATGTATTCACTTTATAGAAAGAAATTCTCACCTGTCAACTGATTGGGGCAGTATGAGTTCATCGATGTCGTGCATGGCTACATATCTGGACCGGTACATGTACCTGTAGAGGCAGTCGTTGAGAGCAGTGATCTGACCGAAGTAATGGAGTTCACCTGGACCGTGTTCTGGTAGCCAGCTTCGAGAAACATTCACAAATTTTGTCATGGACCAAGGAATCACCTCCACAAAACCTGAGAGGGAGGCATTGGAGGGATTAGCACATCTTCAGGAATGACTGAACATTACAGCTACGGAGTTAGCTAGTCAGTATGCTAGCTTCAATAGCAGCAAAAACGTGATACAAGAATTAACACTGGCTTTGCTTTACACCACCAGGAACAACTGCTTTGCTAGTATTGGAATTACATTTTTGCTAAATTGGTAAGTAAACAGCTGTTAATGCTAACATTAGCTATGTAGCTATGACCAAAACAGGCATATAGCACTTTTAAGGCGAGCACAGGGCCTTATATGTTGACATGTGCATATTGGCATCTGTGCTGATCTTAGTCTAGACTTTAAAATTGGTGATTTCCATTGTTTAAAATACAATAAATGTGATGATTTCTAGTTATTCATAAAACACACTGCTGTTACAGGATCTGGACTGCACTATCTGTCTGAAACATTGAAACAGCTTTTTTATCTAGGTAGGAAATCCATTAACTTCCTCCAATTCTTCCTAGGGAGCTAAAGGAAGAAAGTCAATAGTGAGTCATGCGTTTCTGGCATGCTCTACCCATACTGTGCTATACAAATAAAGCTTAAGGGGAAAGAAAAAAGAAAGGAAGACAAAGCTTGTGGAAAAATGGATGGATGACAAAAAAAATACCCTCACTGCTCACTGCTATTACAGAGATTTTTACTTTCCATTCTAACATAGTGACAGCCCCCCCACCAAAAAACAAAACAAAAAAAAAAAAACTAACAAAAAAAACAATACTCCACCTTTGCGAGTATAATATTCAAGTACACGCTGTGTTTCCGTGCTGCAGCTGGTTTTGTAGATGACAACTCTGTTCACTCCCAATAACTGCAGCATTTCCAAACTCTGAATGAGCTGCAAGTTAACAGAGGGTTCTGTTAGAAGTGAAAAGACAGAAAGTTTGCTATAAAAATCAGAATTAGCGTGACATTACCTGCAGCACGTTAGTGAAGTCGAACATGGTGGAGACGCAGACAGTAAAGTTGTAAGGAAATGAGTCACTTTTAACCTCCTGGTTCTTCACCTCCACAAACTGCTTCTCAACATTATCTATGAGAACACACCACACATATATTTTTACAGTCACACCAAAGTAACACAGGGATTTTGACTACCAAAATACAGGTGAGAGATCATGTCCCTCGATTGGTTACTGAGATATCACATTTTCTTCAAGAATGGGAAGGAAGTAGAGACATGCTGACAATCCAAGAAAATAATGGCAAACATTCATTACTTCCAGATTTTCAGTAGTAAGTATTTGATGATTTTCTGTTGTCCTATGCATCAGGAAACTGAACATCTTTGGCGTTTTAATCATCTCCAAACCTGGTCACCTCATGTGGTACCTCTTGGGAGATCTTATTTGGGGTTTTGGGGTCAATGGTATTAACTATTCTTTCTTTATATGACCAAAGGGAGAGTTGTGTCAGGCATCTTTCCAGTAGGCACTGGCTACTGCCAGAGTAGCCCCTTATCATCAATCCTGTTTTTGACTTTCGCTGACAGGATTACAAGGCACGGCCTTAATCTTCAGTTTTGGAGTCTTAGAACTGCTAGCAGCTCTGAGGGCATGGATTTATGTTAAAAGTGGTGGATTGGATTTTTCCCTACAGGTTGGGGGATAGTTGCTGCCCCACATGAAGGAGTTTCAGTATCTCCAGTATCTCTGAGTCTTGTTCATGAGTGAGGTTAGGATGGTGCAGGACACTGCTTTGAAGAGTGTGCTGAGCCAAAAGGCAAAGCTGTCAACATAGCAGTCAGTGTTCTATTTGTTCTGATGCACCAATACAAAAGACTGAAATGAGTTTCCTCCACAGGATGTCTAGGCTCAGACAGTTTTCTGGGAATGTCCAACTGGTCAAAGACCTCAAGGTAGACCCAAGACACATTGGAGAGTTTATAAATGTCATCTAGTCCGGAAACATCTCATGATCCTTAAAAAGTGTCTCTAGATGATACTATGATACTGAAATCTGTCTGTACCTTCAAGCTTGTCTGCAGCAGAGGTGACAACGATGTGAGACACAGTCTTGCAGCTGTGGGGGAGTGGACAAAAGATGTCTGCTGTCCCGTATGCAAAGCCAAAGTGATCTGAATGGATATTGCTGATGCCTTCAGTGATGTGCAATTGATCTTGACAGCACAGGAGACAACGGTAGCTGACTAGCTCACTTCTCAGCACCACTGCAATAACTCGAACCTGGCTCAATTACAAGACAAGAGAAAAGATTATATCAGACGGGACAATGGATTTCTTTGTAAGCAGCCTGACATCTGACAAATACATTGTGAGTACAATAAAAGTGACTGATTGGAAACACTTTTTACCATCAGGAGGGAAACTTCATAAGCCTGAACTGCACTAATTGTAAAGTTAAGTGTCCACATGTATAATCAAAAATGTTGATGTAAAAGTTTACTTAATTTTGAATGGATTGTGAATCTATGTACCAAAGTCTGTGGTAGTCCACCCAATAGTTGAGATTTTGACTGAAAGCTAAATAGAATAAGCTAGCTAAATAGAGACACTGCCTCATGGTTGACGTTTGACCTGTAACCACAACATTTTATTTGCTTTTTCTGTCTAAGTGAAAGCTTATGTGAAATTTGAGACAGATGAGGTGCACTGGTGCACATCAGGATGGGTGGATAACTTAAAAAACCTGGCCATAACTAGCACTAGCATGAAAAACAACACATTTACATCCAATATGTTAAAATATCTACTTTAAAAATCTACTTCTGGCCATGCCCTTCATGTTACGAAATGTTTGAGAAAAGCCACAGGAGGAAACCAGATAATACAAACCAAAAGTGAAGGGGTGTAACTCACTTGACCTATTTTTAAAAAAAATGTTTTCTTATTTTCACCGCAGTCATTCACCTCTTTAATCAGTACAACCTGTCAACCTCGAAATGTAACTTAAAATGTAAACAATGTTGTTAGTTAATGTTAATGTTAGTTTCTCTACTCTTTCCACTGACCTTATTTATTTGCAAGCGGTGCTCCAGATAAGCTGACACCAGCAGCGTCTTTGTCCCAATGATGGGCACTAGATGCTCCTTCTGTTTTGGGGAAACTGCACAGAAAGTGGAAAAAATGCATTAAAGCAGTGTTGGTGCCTGTAGCAGCAGTGATAGGCAGCAACAGATAAGGAGGAAGTCTAAAAACAGTTTCTATTTCCTGAAAAAAATATACAGGGCAGAAGGATGGCTCACTCATAAGTCCTGGTTGACATTGTTGAAGCGGTTTGGACAGAGTCCCCTGGATCACTTTGGTTTGCTGAGACCAGATCTGGTTGTTGTTGTTGTAGGGCCTGTGGATCCAAAGCAAGTTGGTTCGGGTGTGATTAAAGCAGAAATTCAAAGAGGTGATTCTGTTCTGTAACTGTAGTTCTAAAGAACTAAGAATCAATCAAAACAATCACTTGTATCAACAAACATATAGACATTGCATGTGTTGCAAGTTGTTAATTATCATCCATACTGTATTTAGTGTTAGGTGATCACCAGTGAGCCTATCCGCAGGCAGTGTTGGGCGATAGCAATAAATTTACAGTAAAATCATACTTGTTACATATTTCAATAATGCGCTTTACATCACACTTTCAACCTGATATTTAATGGTGTTTTGTTTTAAACCACCAACACTACAATACCTATGGCACAAGTGAAAATAATTCAGCTAGTAGATCAGTTATTTCCTGTTCCAGGAAGATGACGTGTTACCACATACTGTCACTATTTTTAATTCATCGGAGAGAAGGAAGACGATAACATTGTAAGCTTTGTGCAAAACCAAAACGAACTCTTAGCATTCCAACATAGTAGAAGCAATTTGAGGAAACATCTAGAGCGGTGCTCACCGCTCGCAGAGAAAAGAAAAAAAGTCTAAGGACCAGAGTGCGAATACAACAAAGCAGCAGAGAACAAGTTTCTCCAAAGTTTCTCTGTTGATGATATAGTTATCAGTAGCTACAGTCATCAAGCTACACCTCCAAAGGATGTAGAATGAGCTGCAGTAAACTACATTTTGATGTTTCAGAGTGCCAAAGCCTTCTTCCACAGTATCTCAGAAGTAAAACACGGGTCAGGTAATACATTATTTTTCAGAGACATATAAATAATTGACTTCAAAAATAGTAATAACTAGTAATCTTTTATGTGTTAGTTTGGTGCCAACTTGCCCAACGCTGGTGATATATATATATATAAATTAAATTCACTTAACTTAAGAATCGACAGACCCACGTGTGATATAATGATAAATAGCAACAGCTAAAAAAAAAGTGAGGTACATGTGAAATCAGTAATTTCACCCACCTGTAGAGCCAAAACAGCACGATGAAGGGCACGACCATCGCAACAAGGAAGCGTTTGTATTTCTTACGCTTGGGAGGCTGCTGTTGTTGATGGCCCATCTTCTCACAAAAGAAAAAAAATAAATAATAAAAATAAAAACAATCCTCCCTTTCCACAGAAACACGACCACTGCTTCTACAAGACCACCACTTAAACCACCACCAAAGGAACACAGCAATCTCGTGCCTCAGATGGAACCACGGCTTCACATCATTAACCACGTCTCAGCCTGCACCTCTCACACGTCGTCGCTCTAACGGGTCTTGAAGAAAAGAACGAGAAAAGAAACATTATTTTCCCTTTCCGGTCGCTGGCAGCTTGCGACTTTCTGGCGCTTTAAGGTTGCAGAAACACAAACACACGGGGTTAGCGAAAGGCTGCGCCAATTTTTCTGGCACCTCACTTTCTCTTTTTCTTTTGTCTTTTCTTTTCAGCGAGACGCACAAACACGGTTGCGCGCAAATCTGCGCAGCAAAAGTTTATCAACGCGCTTAATTTATCTAATAAAAAACCCTAATATATACATATTGTATATGTTATGTATATGTTGTATATGTTAAATATATAAATACACACCAGAAGAGGTTATACTGACCCATATGTTGCTAAAATTTAATTCCTGGATCTTTCCATTTTGACTGACATAAACACCGCACTGAACTGCACATTTACCGCATCTTTTATTATTTTACTGTAAATCTGACTTCACTAAGTACCAAGTCTTAAGTTAAGAGGAGGTGGAGGAAGTGGGCGGGGTATATGTGACATATTTGCATCTCCTGGGTCATTTCACTTTATTTTTGGAATAAAAGATATGAACAGATATGACCCAAAATAAATGTTAGAGTTACAGTTACAGATTATCACAGATCAAGGCATTGAACATGTAGAGTTTAAAGCGAATCATTATTTTGGTGTTCCACTTTTAAACTTCTTATAACTTCAGACCAAATATATGAGACAAGTATAAAACTTATGGGAATGTAAAATGTGAAGCTTTGACAACCAACCTCCAAAAAAAAAAAAAAAAAAAAAAAAAAAAAAAAAAAGAAAAGAAAAGAAAAGAAAAAAGAAGTCCAAGTGAAAAAGGAAAATAGGAAAATATGTACGGTATGTGATCTCAATCGTGCCAGAAAAAAAAAAGTGGCTTTGTGTAAGTTCTGCTGCAGCTACACACTGAGACAAAAATGAAGATACACATGCACACACACCCAGTGCGGGCAGTTTTTCAAATAAAGAATGTGAAATTAGTCAGCGTGAAAGAAACTGCTGTTATGTGCCTCAGTGTGGTGTATGTGCCAGGAAGTACGATATACATCCTTGGGTCACAGGGTGGGGAGGTGGGGGTTTAACTGTCAAATGCTGCCACACATAAAGTGAAGAAAACAAAGGGAAGAGAAATTAGAAAGACAGAAGCTGAGGGTTTTTATTTATATATTTATTTTAATGATGACTGTGCAACTCTTTGTGTGACTCAACTTTGAGTCTTCATTTAACGCCCCATATTCTAGAAGGTGTTTTTGCTTTTACTTTTTTGCATAAATGCTGTGAAAGTGTCCAAGTGTCCAAACACTCTGTTGGTTTAAAATGAGCCTCCAGGGAGCGTGGATCTAAACTGTAAATGGGAACTATGGAAAATGTACTATCAGAAAGTGAAACAGACATCACTCAGGGGATATTCTCACTGGATATTTTTATGACATGCAGCATAACCAGAGCATGTTTTGATTATATCTTGACTTTTTAAGAAGCAATGTAAATATTGGGTTAACACTAGTTGGAATAAAGATGTTATAATAACTTTACCGTGTACCAGTAGCTGTCTGTGGGTCATTTGGTACTGGACTGTAAAAGAAAGAATGAATAATATATTATTTACTTCAAAAAAACAAGCAAAACAAACAAAACAAAACATGTGCAGTCATTTTGTATAAATATACAAGTACAAATTTAGATAAATCTTGTAGTAGTAGTGGTATAAAAAAAAAAAAATGCAGTAAAATCAAGTAAAAAGTAAAATACCACAGTGGTATTGCTCTTATTTATATAAACATCCTGAAAAAATCATATCGCAAATAAACCTTTACGTTAAATACTATGAAATCTCACATTAATGCACAGACCAGATATCAAACATTAACTTTACATGTCGAAAGCTAACGTTGAAATACAAAGATACAAAACGTCTCCAGGTCTTTCGCACAAAAATTTGCTCAAATACTGTAGTTCATTAATGCCATTACTTTTTTTTTTTTTTCTTTGACATTTTCACATTTGATATACTACATAATTTAACACATAAACAATCAATATGTTTGTGTTTACAATATTTTCCTATCTTAGAGTGGTTGGTGAGATGTCATAGTTTCACATGTGTTTGAACAATGTGCACACTTCCCACATCTGTAGTTTCTATACATTTGCTGAAACACTTGCAACGCTCAAGTGTACACTTACAAAACAAAACTATGGCAACAGATGGTACAGGCTGATATCACATTCTAGAAGTGTTTGTTTATGATTTGTTTTATCTTTCTGGAGGCTGTAGAGTATTGAGATACAAATGTAGTTCTGTTTTCAGACTATTCATGAGAGGGATTTAATCATTCTTGTCTATCCCTTCTCTATCTCAAATCAACCTGGGGCTCAAAGGTCAGAGGTCACCTTTAAAAAAAAAAACATCAACGTAAACATCAACTCCTTTTGGCTGAAAATACCAATATTTTTGCTAATGAATATCCGTCAGTGACAGTGTTGGTGTGCTGTTTGTGCACCACCAAAAAAGAAACTGGTTTTCTGTCGACCTCTGTGATTTTAATTAAATGAAAAGTAATGAAAACCTGTCCACATTATACATTATTGTACATGTTTTCTATTCAGCTTTAGATTGCATCATAATGAGAAGGTCAGGACAGCCATCATCCAGACCATCCAGGATTCTGGGGAGACCTGGGGACCAGGGTGGAAAAACAGGAAGTGTGTGTGTTGGGCGACAGATGGGGCCAATCCTCCATTTCTGATGACCCTTTGGTCATGTATGGGTCGTCCCATGTTTGACATATCCAAGGAAACTGTATATAAGAAATTCTCCATAGGCTAAATCATCTCATTTGTTAGTAACTGTTAGTAGACCAGGCTCTGGAATCTTCATAGACCGGCTCCTCCATGTCATGAATGTCAACGAAAACAACCTAACTAAAGCAGGAAGTGGATGCAGGAAGTTGTGCCATATAAGACAAAGGCGTTGTGGCACAGATGAATTTAAACCAGCAGGAGAAAGAGTAACCCAGTGATTGCAACTTGTAATCTGTGATTTACAGTTTTAATGCATATTTTCTTTGAAAACCAGAGGCACCAAATTAACCAGGACTAGACTTAACAACAGTGAACATGTGACTATTTAGCAGAACATCTCAGCAAATTTGTCAGTATTTACTGATGTTTATCAGCCCTTGTTTAAGTCTGTAATTATTGTTTCTTCCTCTCCCACTTCCTCAATCTGTGAAGAAGGTCAGTGGCTCCCCAGTGGTTTTTGGCTTTTGTCTAGAAGCCGGAAGACTCTAGAGGAAGCTGCAAGTTGGGATAGTTGCTGTATCAGGAATATGGCAGTTAAAGCTTACCGAGATAATAATTTCAATCAAAATTTCAACTTGTCATAAAAAGATAGACCAGACCAACACCTATCACTTATCTAAGACTTTGATATATATATGATATATATATATCAAAGTCAGGAAGATAGAGGTGTAGACCTGGTTTGAAGCAGATAGAAATGTCAGTTTTATTTTCTAAGCAAGTTATATTCCACTGTCTTCCTGCTCAACATACACACGTGTGCACAGTCTGCCAGAGCTGTGTCAGAATATTACCATGCTGCTTTAGGGGTGTGTGTAGTGTTACAATTCATTAAAAAAAAAAATGTTTTTATCGGTTGGTTGGTTTGTCTGTGTTTCATTGTTTAGCATTCCAACAATTCCTTATTCTATAAGCTGGTCAGAGTTATTCAGTATTTTAAGTGTTGTTTGAAACAATGCAGTGAAACTTTTAATGTACTTTTAATACTTTTTAAAGCAAGTACCTCAATACTTACTTTATACAATACTTTAACTTAAGTAATAATTTTACCAAACGACTTCCACTTGTATCGGAGTAACATTTGACCAATGATATCTGTACTATGAAGTACTTAAGTAATAAAGTTGGGGACTTTGTTAGTCTTTGACTACATTGTAGACCTGCTGCCACTGAGACCTAACCAATAAGCTTCTGAAAAAGGATGGATGGGACCTTGGGGAAACAAAATCTTTAGTAATTATTATAACACTTGAACAATCAGAACCCTGTCTTGAACATATAATCAGAGAAAATGATCTTGGGCCCTACTCGCTGTAAATGTCAACAATTTCCAATTAAAAACTACATTAAATACAACAAAAAATATTAATTTCAGCATGTTTCTACCCTGGTTGTCATAATTGTTAAAATGAGACTCACGATGAGCACTTATTTTGTAAGTAACTGTCAAATGGTTGTTGACAAAATGAGTTTCTTGGTGAATCCTGCCTTCTAGTGATCACAAAGAAAAACTACATCAGAGTGATATTCCTGTATATATATGTATATATATAACTAAGTGACAATACGATGTCACTGAACTTTGATAATTTATAGGTCATTTAAGCATGGTTTCTGGAAGACAAGCAGGAAGAAAAGTGTTTCATTGTCAGATTTTAAGACCTGATGAATTAAAAACAGAAACATACGTGTGATGAATTTTGTGTACGCAGTTAAAAAAAAAACATTTAAGTTTAAGAAAAACAAAACTAACAAAAAATCCTGACATGACATTATTAATTTTCAGTTAATACCAACATTTCATTTCAAACAAAAACAATCATCTAAAACAATCATTTACACTGAAAAAGACAGGATAAATCCAGATTTGAAAATCATGTAATTATCTTCTAAGGAGGAGACATTTCATGTGCTGCAGTGTCTCTGACCTCTGAAATAAAGACTTTTAAATTTTTATAGATTCTAAAATAAGAATCTAGATCACATTTGTTGAGAGTTATAAGTGTCCACAGGTAGAAATCCACACTCTCTGAGCACAGTATCGACAGCCAGTCTGAGGCGGATGCTGTAGCTCAGCAACCTGTCGTCATAAATCAGCTGGTCTGACGTCAAGCTGGGTTGTTTTGGAGACCTGCACAGACAGAAAGCAGAGATGTTAACAGCTAAGCTGTCTCCTGGCTGGTGCATGTGATGGTATTTTCACTCTTTTTTAAAATATGGAGGTAAAGAACCCAAAGTCTACCTTGTGTGGTAAAGCCGTGCTATGTTCCTATCAACCAAGATGCAGTGTTTCTCTGCTTTCAGCAGCCCGTGGACAGTCACTTCATAAGCGGATCGGGGATTGACAATGATTTTGAAGTTGTAGTGATTGTCTGTACTGGCAGGTTCATGGGACAAGTGATTTAGGATGTTCACCCCAGGCACGCTCCTCCAGCTGGGGCAGCAGTTTCTCTGTGGCGGTAGCATGACTGTATTGGGGAACACGTTATTTTCAAACTTGTAGCAACCATCGGCGTCGTATTTCTGCTCCAGCACTGGCAACAACTCCAACCACCTGGTGACAGAAATATTAAGAATTATAACAAGATTGTGTAAGGATATATCATGGCACCAATGATGCAGCTGTGCCTTGACATTGCCCTGATTGCTGAGTACCATTGTGCTTTATTTTTTCATTTATCTTGTTTTTTCCAATCTTGTTTTTATAATGCTATAGGCAAAAACAACAATAGCTTCAATGGTGTATGATAGGAGCACACTTTTGGATATTGGACTGCAACAGACTCCAGCAACAAGCTCATCACCCTCCATTACCAAGTATCCTTCTTTGTAATAAGCTGGACAGTCTCTTAAACAGTTGGACAAACAGTCTTTTATGGAGACACAGCTGTCCCCCATTGTCCTGGATCTGCAGCATCAGACAAGGGTAAGTGTGTCTCCATCCTCTCCTGCTCCTGTTTGCCTCACCTGGAACATCAGATAATCAAAACAAATGCTACTTTCCATATAGATGAATAGATAGATAGAGTCTTTCTTCAACAATACAGTCATGGTGTCAGACTGCCTACAACTAAATGTCAGCAAAACTAAGGAGCTGATGGTGGACTCCAGCAGGAGACATGAACATTCTTTAATGTCCATTAACATCAATGGGTCTCTGGTGGAGAGAGTGAACAACTTCAAATACCTTCAAAATCTCTGAGGAACTTACATGGACTGATCACATCCAAACCCGGGCAAACAGCCTAATGCACATTAGCTGTGAGTACCCTGTGTAGATCAGGGTACATTCCACTGCAGGTTGTATAACTATGCATGTGACAAATAAAATATATTGTATCCTGTATAACCGACCTTTTCAACACGCCTTCTGATGCATTCTGACCTATTACAATTCATTTCTCACTCCATGTATTGACTGTCCAAACAGAAATTCCTACCTGTCGACTGACTGGGGCAGTATGAGTTCATCGATGTCGTGCATGGCTACATATCTGGACCGGTACATGTACCTGTAGAGGCAATCATTCAGAGCAGGGATCTGACCGAAGTAGTGGAGGTCACCTGGACCGTGTCTGGGTAGCCAGCCTCGAGAAACACTGACAAATTTGGGTACAGACCAAGGAATCAACTCCACGAAACCTGAGAAGAAGGATTGAAGGTATACATTTTTGTTGAGAGAAAACAGCCCAAACTGATGGATAGCAGAATGAAATACCCATAGGCAGATATTTCAAAGCCATTTCCACAGACACACCGGTAAAAAAAAAAAAAAAACACAATACGCCACCTTTGTGGGTGTAGTGTTCCAGTACGCGCTGTGTTTCAGTGCTGCAGTTGGTTTTATAGACAAGGACTCTGTTCACCCCCAATAACTGCAGCATTTCCAAAGTCTGGACAAGCTGCAAGTTTACACAGACCTTTAATTTGAAAATAAGTGAATAGAAGAGTTTGTTGTAAATTTCTGAATTAATGTGACATTACCTGCAGAACGTTGGTGAAGTCAAACATGGTGGAGATGCAGACGGTGAAGTTGTACGGAAATGAATCACTCTTCACCTCCTGGTTCTTCACCTCCACAAACTGATTCCCAACATTATCTAAGAGACAAAAACAACAACAAAAAAAAAAACTAAAGATGCATTTTGATGATCACACTTTCTTGGGTTGTGGTCAAAAGATATTTAGTTGGTCAGGATGAAATTGATCTTTGACCACCAAAATTTTTTCCTTGAGTCCAAATGAAGGTTTGAACCAAATTTGTAGAAATTCCCTCAGTGTGTTACCATTTATACCATGTAATGAGCAATGAGGTACAGAGCCATGCAGAGACCTTTGGAGAGTAAGGGGCTGAAATAAAAAAGGGGCAACACGGAGCAAGATTTGTAAAAACTATACGGCAACTTTATCAACAGCTAAATATGTTGAATCACAGCAACTTGATAGAGACTGAACTTTCCATCATACTATAAAGTTTTTCCCACAGAATTATTGGAGACTATGGGGGAGAAACTATTGTATATATTTTATGTAAATACTTCAATTTGGTGAATTTCGATAAGCAAATTATGAGTCATAATATGCATAATTTAACTTTGTGCTCTGAACAATTTTGTGCTTTAGTAATTTACAAATTGCCAATTACCTTAATACAGGTATGAATGGCGATGGCCTTTCAGGCTAAATTGTGCCATGCTAACTTGCTTGAAATCTTGCTCTCTCGCAAAAGTCTTCACAAGATCTACAAGATCTCTTCTGAGCTAGCATCACGTCGGCTCGCCAAGGAAAGATAACATCATTAAGGTGCTGGCTAATATAATGATAAATAGAAATAATAGAAAATGATAAAGCTAATATATGAGCTAGGCAGCTAACATGGTCAGTCCTGTCTGTAACAGGATAACACAATTATAAGGGAGAACACTTTTTGCTGTAATTTAGTAATGTAATGCATTACCTGAACATTGTCAGGAATATTATGCTTGTTACATATTTCATTAACATGTGTTACAACACCTACCAAGTCCTGCTTTTGCAGGTATTTTGTTAAAAGTAACTCAGAAGTAATGCAGGAGTCATGTAACACATTACAATTCAGAGATAGTATTATTGTAATGTAACAAAGTACTTTGAAAGAACAGTAACTAGTAATCTATAATGTGTTGCATTTTGGAAGTAACTTGCCCAACACTGATCTTAAAAGTATGTGAAACTTGTGTTATTTCAGTTTTTATTAAAAATAAATTGTTCTTTTTGTTTTTAAATTGTGGTATTGAAAATGGTATCGAGTTCAGAGTATTATCCTGTGGTATTGGTATCAAATTTGAACTTTTAGTTTTGTGACAACAGTGTTACAGTTTAGCACTTTTATAGCGCTTAGATAAAAACTAGCAAATTCTGATCAGTATTGACCTAAAACTATGATATGTGGATTCTGTCTGTACCTAAAGGGCTGTGCTGATGTGATCTCCTGTTGACCTGTTCTATATGGTGTTATTGGCTGCAGCAGTAGTGTGGTGTTATTTGTTGGTGGGAGATGTGTTGTCGTTAGTTATTGTTGGGAAGACAACCAGAACAAATCATGCCTCGAGGTGGCGCTGGGAGTTTAGTGAGACATACTGATATCTGCTGTCTGTACCTTTATGCAAAGCCAAAGTGATCCTGCTGTCCCGTATGCAAAGATATTCCGTGATGGATATTCGTGATGCCTTCAGAGATGTGCAGTTGATCCTGACAGCAGAGGAGGCACCGGTAGGCAACTGTCTCATTTCTCAGCATCACTGTAATAACTCGAACCTGGCTCAACAAGACAACAAGACAAGAGGAACATTGTTGTTAGAGGGTACCTGGAAATGGATTATATTTATTGTACATAGCCACATTAGGTCCAACAATCATTTGTGTACCTTGTTATGCCAAGGTACACGCTTTTTCCAAGGCTCAATATTGTACTACACCCATTATGGCTCGTCGGTGTCTGTACCGGATGAGGTGATGCATCTGGGTAAACGAAGGTTACTATTAACAGCTCTTAGTCTAATTTAACCATGGGAGACCCTACCAGGGCTTTATGCCCCAAATAACACAGCTCCTAACCCTTACATTTAGCATACCTCAAAACACAAGGCACATCAACAGAATAACCAAATCCGAAAAACAATAAATTAACCAGGATCGCCTCCTTATGGCTCTGGTCTCTTCCAAGTTGCACCTCAGTTATAGTTAATTAGCACATGAATTCTTGAGTTTTTTTTTTTTTTTTTGTCAGAGTCACATATATTGTGAGGTCATAGCAACCTTGACCTTTTCAAGAAAAGATAATCAAGATGTTGAGATATTGTTAGAATGGTAAGGATGTACATCAGGATGGGGGGGTTGTTGCTGAAAATACAGTGTGTCTGGTCATGACTGTTGTAAATATGGAGGTATGAAAAGCAAAATGTTTACAGACAATGAATTAAACCACTTTTTTCCTGTTGGAGTGTGCGGTGTAGGGGACGTGGGTTGAGGGAGTTAAACAAATGTTTGAATCTGTTTGGTAACACCTTTTATATCAACATTGTCAGTTTTTCACCACCTGGCTTGATTCACAGCCCTAAACCAAACCAAAATGATAAGATGATTTTTTTTTTTTTAATTTTATTAGCACATTTGTTGCAAATATCCTGTACAGTTTCCTGTAAATTTAAATTTTCAACAGACATGTATTTCAACCTTTAATTAAATTGCTGTGTCCACTGACCTTTTCCAAGCGGTGCTCCTGATAGGCTGACACCATCAATGTCCTTGTCCCTTCGATGGGCACCCAAGCCACCTTCTGTCTCTGTGGAGCTGCACGAAAATTGAAAAACTCATTGAAACTGAATTGGTCCCTCAGTCCTTGACAAGTATTATTAGATGTGAAGGACAAGAAATAAAATTTCTTTGTTTTAAATAACAGATCGGACAAAGACATCAATTTCCTGAAAATAATGACAGTGTATAGTAAATGGTCAGTTTACCCATACGTCCTGGCCTACATTGTTGAGTCAGTATGGATGAAGATTTAGTGACCACTTCAAGGTGCTGATACCAGGTCTGAAGATTGGTGTTGAGTCTGTGTAACCAAAGCCAGTTAGTTTAGGTGAGGTCACGAGACCTAATCTCAGTTTTATGAAATTTATAACAAAAACTCAAAGACCACTTCAAGAAGTAAGAGACAGGAAGGCTGATTGTGAAGCTTATTGTTCTGTCCCTGTAGTCCTCCCAATAGAATTAGTTGTTCCACCCATCCATCTAGTGCCTGCTTCTAAACATTAAATGGGGTGGGGGGGTGGCATCACCATTTTCAAGTCCAGTGATTGGATGGTCAGAAAACAAACCAGTTGTTAATTTGAATAAGATTTGTTTTTGGTTTTTCAGCCCACAGTGACTGACAGTAGATAAAATTGATTTGGTTGCAGATAAACTTACAAAGCCATTTTTAAGAAAATCTTTAAAAAAAACAAAAAAACAAAAAAAACAGAAAATGCATATCTTGCAATACGAGTGCCGACAATAAAACTGGTACATTGCCTAACTACACAATGCTTCCGTTAGCTCAGCTAGGAAGCAGATGCACTCCAAAACCAAAGGTTCTGGTCTGTGTCCTAATGCGTGAGAATAAGGCCTGAAAATAAGGTATAATTAATCGATTGCAACTGGCATTCGTTAGGCTTAACACCTATATCAGATTTTTTTTCTTGGCGTGATAAATCAAAGGTGTGGCATGACTGTGTGAATGCAGTCAAAATCATTTGTTTGCTCATTGAGTCAGAGTTGGCAACTCTACAAATATCAATCTATCTCTTGCTGCAAATAACATCTACCAATCTACCAAACTATCTGAAAAGAAACTATAAAGTGTATTAAGGAATAATTATCAGATCAATGCAGAACCTCACATACTTGAGACCTGATCCAGGATTTCAGGTAGCATTAGTCATATTTCTGATGCAAGTATCCGTATCTAAAGAGCTCTGAAATGTATTCATCTTCGAGTCCAGTCAACTGGAAGTTGGTTACGTGAACCTTACGACATTTGAAATATCAGAAAGATATATCCGAAATATGAAAGATAAGATCAGTCATTTTACTCACCTATACAGCCAAAGGAGCACAAAAATGAGGATAATAGTTGAAATGAAGAATCTTCTGAATTTCTTTAGCTGAACAGACTGCCACTGATTGTGGACCATTGCGAACCTGTTGATCCCTATCTCTTACAGCTCCCTTTCACAATCAGGTGAAGACTTATCCCAGTGAACAAGTGCTGTTTGCAGTTATGTTCAGTCTGCTAACCTTGTAGTATTACGGAACCTGGACACAAAGAGGTCCTTAGATATTTGGAGAAACCCAGTGGAGGATCGCCACAGAGCCACAGCCTATGAATCAAGTTGCAGCTTTAGAAACAGCCCTGTCTCTGTCTGAGCTATCACTTTAGAATGTGAGTCAGATGTTGTATCGGGGCTGCAACAATTGGTTGAACATTAACCAGCTGCTGTTAGTTCATAAAGGCAGGTGGGGCGGCGCCATTCTAAAAATGTCAGTTTCCTCCAAAAATTGATCCTATAATAAATGATTTTAATTACTTAATTATTTAGTTTATTATTATCGGGGCAGAGACGGAATGAGAGAGAGCAATCGCTCCGGCCTTTGGATAAAAATGCGCTGCGCACGGACTATATTTCACATGCTCCGCTGACATGTTCTGGTAGAGGTGCAGCCACAATGTGTCATAGTTCAGAATACAGTAAAACCGTTTTTTCACAATTCCTCAACTATGCAAAAGGTGACATTAACAACAACAACAACAACAAAAAAAATAACAACAACAACAACATGATTTTCTGTGATTTCAAAGTAAATGGACCTACTGCAGAATTTTCTGACAGCAGATAAGTGTGTTTAGTCTGAATTAATGGGCTAAATTACTGTGAAAGCCACCCTATAGAAGTCTATTTGATGGTATCTCGAGGCAGAACTGGAAATGTTGTTGGGCCTGTGTCCTACCTCTGTCATGTTTCTCCCTTGTCACTGTTTTCACTGAGATTGAGGTCTTGTATGACAACAGCAAAATGAAATGCAACTGTCTTCTACTTCAAGTGTGTGTGTTTTATTGTTAGGACACATTTTACAATGTGATGAATCCAATCAGGAAAAAGAAAAAAGAAAAGGAAAATTTAATTTAAGCAGGATAATGAATGAAAGACATAACTCATACTGCACTTTAAACCTCTGTGACCACAAAGACTGGAGAGCGGGTGTTCTGGTGCTAAGTCAGGAGAAGTGTGCACTGTATCTCTCTTTTCCATAATAACAACATACTGTTCTAACGCAACTTGATTTGACTCTACTCAGTTTGGTAGCAGACGCATCATTTTCCATTACAATTTGGTACCTCCTTGACGTAAATGTGGTCAAAACTGCCACAACGTCACAACACAAAAGTAGTTTAAATGAGTAAACATTAATGGAGGACATGGAGGCGATGCTGTGCATGTTGTTTGGTTAGCTTACGACAAGACTCAGTTATCAAAAATAAATAATGATAGCAATAATAATCCAAACCATGCAAAGCATTTTGCATAAACAGTTTGCTGCAGTGGCATGTTGATAACCTTTATGAAATTAACAAGGAAAGATCCTGAAATATCATTAACATTCCCAATTCAAATTTTATCAAGTTCACATTTTAATTGCAATTATTATTGTTTTAATCTATTTCAATGTAAACACTTAATTTCAAACATTTTTCAAAATAATCATTTACATTCAAAATTATGGGAAAGTAAGTTCCAGGTCATAAAAAAAACATACTATGACTGTCTTCTAAACAGGAGGAGACACTTGATGTCCTGGTGTGCCTCTGGTTTCTGCCATAAAGACTTTGTACATGTTTATTGTAGATTCTATATATTCAACAAACAAAACAAAGATCACATTTGTTGAGACTTGGAAGGGTCCACTGGTAGAAATCCACACTCTCTAAGCACAGTATTGACAGCCAGTCTGAGGCGGACGCTGTAGCTCAGCAACCTGTCGTCATAAATCAGCTGATCTGACTTTAGGTTGGGTTGATTTGGAAGTCTGCACAGAAAGAAAGCAGAAATGTTAACAGATAAAGTGTCTCAAGACTGGTGCATGTATTTGATGACCACCAGCCAACTCTGTGATAAGGAGGTACATAACCCAAAGTCTACCTTGTATGGTAAAGACGTGCTATGTTCCTGTCAACCCAGACGCAACTTTTCTGCAGTCCAGTCCGTGGACGGTCACCTCATACACGATTCGGGGATTGACAATGATTTTGAAGTTGGTATAGTGTGTCTCTGGAATGATGGGTTCGTGGAACAAGTGATTAAGGATGTTCACTCCGGGCACACTGTCCCAGCCAGGGCAGCACTTTTTCTGCTTTGGCAGCATGACATTGTTGGGGAACACGTTATTTTCAAAACCATAACAACCACCGGTGCCATATTTCTGCTCAAGCAATGGCAACAACTCCAACCACCTGGTGACAGAATTATTAAGAATTAAAACAAAGTTATAATGGGGCAAGGCACAAGCAGCTCCTTAACCTCTTGTAAACACACCTTCTGATGCATAGTATAATTGGCAAATAGTATAATTCCTCTCTTGTATTGACTGTTCAAACAGAAATTCCTACCTGTCGACTGACTGGGGCAGTATGAGTTCATCAATGTCGTGAAAGGCCATGTATCTGGACCGGTACATGTACCTGTAGAGGCAGTCGCTGAGAGCAGGGATCTGACCAAAGTAGTGGAGGTCACCTGGACCGTGTTCTGGTAGCCAGCTTCGAGAAACATTCACAAATTTGGTCATGGACCAAGGAATCACCTCCACAAAACCTGAGAAGAAGGATTAAATTAGATGTACACACGAACCTATTAAGATCCACTGCCGTAGTAGAGTCAGCGGCCTCAGAAGTAAGTTGAAAAAATACAGAATTACAGAATACAGAATCAAAATACAGAATATTGGGAAAACAGCCCATGGAAAAACTGGCATAATGGCAGAATGAAATGGCCCACTAGTAGTGATTTTTTGAATTCCATTTTGACATAGTCACACCTGTAAAAATATATACTATATACAATACTCCACCTTTGTGGGTGTAGTGTTCCAGTACGCGCTGTGTTTCAGTGCTGCAGTTGGTTTTATAGACAATGACTCTGTTCACCCCCAATAACTGCAGCATTTCCAAAGTCTGGAGTTTACAAAGACCTTTAATTTGAAAATAAGTGAATAGAAGAAGAGTTTGTTGTAAAAATCTGAATTAATGTGACATTACCTGCAGAACATTGGTGAAGTCAAACATGGTGGAGATGCAGACGGTGAAGTTGTACGGAAATGAGTCACTCTTCACCTCCTGGTTCTTCACCTCCACAAACTGATTCATAACCTTATCTAAGAGACAACAGAAAAAAAACTAAAGATGCATTTTGATGATCACACTTTCTTGGGTTGTGGTCAAAAATGGTTCATGGATCTTTGTCTAACAGATTCTGATTATCTTATTCTTGAGTCCAAATGAAGGTTTGCAAAAGAAAATTATGAAATTCCCCAATGCATTACTTTCACTATAGCACTTGAGATATCTCTTTTATGAGGCTTTCATGAGACCTCTTGCAAATGTTTAATGTTTAAACATCTTTCACTTGTACAACATGTAATGGGCCATAAAGGTGATAGGATTAATCTTCATTGTATGCATGAATATTTTAGTATTGACCTAAAACTATGACATGTGGACTCTCTGTACCTTTAGACTCATCTGCAGCAGAAATTACAGTGATGTGAGACGGGCCTTGCAGCTGGAGGGCAGTGGACATAGGATGTCTGCTGTCCCATATGCAAAGCCAAAGTGATCAGCATGGATATTCCTGATGCCTTCAGAGATGTGCATTTGATTTTGACAGCAGAGGAGGCATTGGTAGGTGACTGTCTCATTTCTCAACATCACTGCAATAACACGAACCTGACTCAACAAGAAGACAAGAAGAACGATGATGTTAGAGGGCACTTAGGGACGAATTATACTTATCGCATATAGCCACATTAGGTGCAAGATCATTCTGGCACCCTGGCATACGCTTTTCCCAGAGTGAGTATTCTATTATGCTGAAGTTTTAAGTATTTGAGGTATTTTCCTTCCTGAAGCAATGGGGTGGTATGCTAAAACCTCTTTGAGGCCAAATGGAAGTTATTCTCCATGGCCTCCTTGGACTCTTCCCACACCTGGATTTTGTCCTTTGCAACCCCAGCAGTTATAACCCTCTTAGTTTGCTGGTGCGATATACTGCCTCGAAGGACTACAAAACCAACCAGGTCTAAAAGGCCTGTTTCATTAGCCTGATAGCCTCCCTCAATGCTGAAGTCCAACAATGTCATCTTGAGGTCCAACCATGGCAGGCACCAATGATTACAACTCCTGACTGCTGCATCCACAATGGAGACTTTGAACATGGTCCATTTGTACTTCATGACTCCAGCCTCTCCTGCTATGTGTGAAAAGTTCTTTTGGGGACCTCAGACAGTCATTCTCAGATATTCCCATCTCATCCTCACTGCATGCTCCAGATCAGCAGGTTTGTCATTTTCCTTGCTTTTCAAGGACACAACAGCTGGTTGTTCAGAAAAATGATGAATCTGCTGATTTTAGAACACCCTACATCGCCAGTTTTTTATAAAAACAATACATTTTTCCCATTGGATTTTATGGGAGATATATATATATATATATATATATATATATATATATATATAGCAAATATTCTGTTCTGTCTCTCTGTTTGGTCATACCTTTCATATCAACATTGTCAGATCTCACCATCGGGCTTCATTCTCAGACTGTCATAAAGCAAACTAATGTCACTAGATAAATTATGTTTTTATTAGTATATTTGTTGCAAATATCCTGTACAGTTTTTTGTGAATACATAAACATTTATTTCAACAAGATTTTGATTTGTTTTTAGGAACAACTGCACAACTTTGTTACAGCAGATACGTGAGTTTAATTTGAATTAACTAGCTAAATCACTGTTAAAGAGACCCTCTGATATATTATTTAAGTACCATATATCAAAGGATCTAATCTGGAAATGCTTAAATTATAATCCTCCAGGAGGAGCTGAAAAAAGTTACTGGGTTTGTGTCATGTTTCTACGTTGAAGTGGTGAGGCGTGAGTGAAGTGTAATATTCAAGTGTAATATTCACATTACTTTCATTATCACTTTGTTGTCAATATGCTTGTCACTACAGCATCTCTTTTGGGTGAGCCAAAGTCAGCGAAAGTCAGTGGCTTATCTCAAGACTCCTGTCACATCTGGATCTGCCCACATTTTATGGCAGGCTAGGCATGTCATTCAGTGATCTGAGTGTGGGACAATTTTTTTTATCAGCTTATCCCTTGTCGTTTTTGGTCACTGAAGCACCGCTGGGGCAATAAATCTGGTTTTCTTATTATATCTGCATAAAGAAAATTAGAGATAAATATGTATGGTCTTTACAGCACTTTACAAGTTATAGGCACTGGTGCCTATAACTTTTACACAGTACTGTAAATGCAACATTTTTTTTTTTTTTGAAACAGTTTGCTGCAGTGGCATGTTGATAACCTTTAAAGAAATAAGGTTTCCATTTCTTGCTCCAATTCTTGTCTCTGACTTTCTCTGTAATTAACAGCTCCATGTCACAATCAGGTGAAATTATCAACCTCCCATTGCAAATAATAATAATAATTACTACAATATTGCTTAACTTGTAATCTCAATAAAGATTATTAAAACATGCATTTGTTATGACTTAACTTGTGGCAAATACATGCAATCGTGACATGAAGTATTTGTTATAAAAAAATTAACAATACACGATTTTATTGATTTGTTACTCATGTTGTTAAACCTTCAAGTAGACCAGACAACCTGGCAGTGTTCCCACCTTTGTCTTTCAAAGGAAACAACCATGTTCTTGTAATCTCTGCCTGTTTATATATTTGTATTTTCTTTATTTCTATAGTTATAGTTTATTTTCTATCGTTTGTGTTTATGTATTTGTAAAAAAAAAAATACGAGAGGAACTTGTGCAGTTCACTAAAGTTTCCACTAGATGGCCTCACCTTTCTACCCACAGTTTGAGATGAATGTTCAAAGAAACTCTTTCTTGCTTCTGTGATGGTGAAGAAATCAATGATATTCTTTACTTATGGATGTTATTGGTCATTGAAAACCTTTGTATGACATTTGTGCCACTGTCGCTTGAAATGTGAATCAATCTTTGTGCAGTTTTTGTTTTTAATGATTAATTCGTTAATTCACCACTTATTCATCTATTTCATCACTTTTTGATGAAATGTGGAGCTCGGCCAGTCTCTCTTTAAGAACATGTACTGGAAGCTCTGGACTGGATTCTGCAGTGATGAACACAGGCCGGGGCTAGCACGGCCAAATAAGAGCAAACACTTGCTGTGATCCATCGTCTGTCATCTGGATAAGGACAGTGACCATGACGGTTAGCTGGTTAGCTAATGTTAGCATGCTAACATTGGTAAGAACAAAGGGGTGATGGAAGCTAAGCAAGAGTTAGAAGTTAGTTGGCGTTCATTTCCATTGCACTTGTAGTTTGATGCCAAACTTGCAACCTCACTTCTAGACTGATAAATAAACAGCCGTTTATGCTAACATTAGCTATATAGCCACAGCAAAAACTTAGAGCACCTTTCAGTACAGAAGTTTTACACTATTGAACAAGGGTTTTCGAGCAACTAAAAAGCAGCAAACAACTGTAAACAGTGCAAAGATGGGTCCTACACTGACATCCAAGTTTACTTGCTGCAACCGAAGACAATTAAACCTTGAAATTTGAAAATTTGCAAACCCTCTGACAATTCACTGGAATAAAATTAAAGTCACACTCAATATCTGTTTATCAGAGGTAACAAAGTCAGATGGACCAGATGGTCAAAGGTTCATCTGACTGCAACATAAAGACATGTGATGGAAGATTGGATTTAAACCAAAATGGACAATCGTTGAAACGTCGCGACTGACAGTCGAGAACGCCTGGTTCATCATTACACATGTAATATTCTGTTGTACAAAATCCATCAAAACAGTCTTAATAAGCTGACTGTCTCCGAGACACATCTCAATTTGAAAACACGTCACCTTTCACCTTTCTGCGTCATTCTACAGCCGAGTCTGTTGCTGCCACTGTCTGAGTCTGAGCATCCGAAATAACCAGAACATCAGACAATCCCATTTACTGATTGTAGTCAATGATACAACTCTGCTGTATCATTTCTGAGGTAACTTGAGGACATTTGTAGTGTCTGCTACTTTCTTTCTCTCTCTCTCTCGTTCTGTCTCTCTACATGAGTCCAGCGCAAACCCCCTTCTTTTTTTTTCTTCTCCCAAATCACTTCATTCATTCCCCCATCGTGGGGAAGCTGCCCCTCACCCTCACTCCCAGGCTGATTCCAGCCCATTCCCATTGAGCTGCATTAGCATACAGATGTTAGACTGAAAAGGGAAAGCAGGGAAACACAAAGGGTCCGCATGACCAGGAGGAGGAGGAGGGAGGGGTCGAGAGGCTGCACAGGGATGGCCCTTGGCCTTTTTAAGGTCTTACACACACACATGCACACACACACACACACGCACACAGGGAACTATGGGTATTGAATGGTTAAGTAGCCACGGGGGTTGTGGGAGTCTGCTCACTGCCTCACTCTGCTGATATTCATTCACCAGAGGGAAATCCTCAGCCGAATGCCAACACACACACACACACACACACACACACACACACACACAGAGGGGAGGACCTCAACTTCTGCTCCACTTTGTGTGAATAGATGGAAATCAGTCACAAGTATCTCTGTGTCCCATTGTGTGCAGGGAAGTCTTTGTTCGAGCATCTGTTGCCCAAACACTCTCCTCAGTGTCACTCAGCCTAAATTGGTCTGTTCGGACGAGTTGCAACAAAACTCGCTCCCCTTCCCACAACACACACACATAAACACACACTTACTCAGAGAGAAGGGAGGGGAAAAGAAAGAGTTAATCTTTGTTCTTTTTGTGCCTCATGGAGCAACAGCAGCAGCATCCTGAAATGAAGTTCTGACAAAATAAAATGTCAGACTGGGTGTAACAATAACACTAAAAGTTTTATCTTTTCTGCAGAAGCTAAAACTATTTTAACTAGCATTAGATCTGAATATCCGTCAGATATTTATGTTTCACTGAGATTATTTTTTTTTTTACTTAAAAAATATCACGTGTATCAGAAGATGTGACACAGCTGAGCTCAGTTTTCAAAGGCTTTTATTTTGAAATGAGGATGGACAAATATATTAAGATAAAGAGCTAGGATATCAACATAACCCATGGAATGTAAACAATAAATGCACTTAAATTATTTAAAACAACAAGAACAACAACATAATATCAAACAACAATATAAGGGTTTTTTTTTTGCTTTTAAAAAAAACACAATATAAATAAGACTTAAGTTAACAAAAGTTACAAAAAGAAGCATCTCTGGACTCGTCAGGGCAAGTTGAGAAACAATCGTGGCAATAAAGAAAAAGAACAAAAAGAACAAAAAATACAAAAGAACAAGCAGTAAACTTTTTTTTCCTTTCTTTTTTTGCCTGATTTCGTTTGAACTCGCTTGATTTTTTTCACCCGCCAACTCGTTCTCAGAGAGTTAGCCGGCTAGCGTGCAACAACAAACAGAGGTCGGCCTACGAAACACATTGTCATCAAGGCAACTCTGATAACATACAACAACAACAACCATTAAAAAAAAAAAAACAGCTACAAACAAAGGTCACGTTTTCACTTCGCGTCTTCTTCTTCGATTTCGATAACAACTGGTTATTACAGTCAGTGGAGTGAAGCTGAACGGAGAGGAGAGCGTTGATTTTCTGCCAGGCCTTTTGGCCAATAAGGCAACATACATATCGAATGCCAAAATAAAAGTCTTTACTTCCTCCTTTGCTTTCCCTCTCCTTCCTGCTAGCTTCTTTTGTTTGTCTTTAAAGCTACTGGATGTCGTGAAAACTGACATGAATGCATATAAGTAAAGCATAATTTCTCCGGCACAATTGCAAATAAATGGCGAACCCGAAACAAAAAGCAATAAATAAGACTTAAAAATACAAAAAAAAAAAAAAAAAAAACAAAAAGAGTGTTAAGCATTAATAAAAATATTCATAACACTGTATATTAACTGTCATGGCTAAAGGCTAGGCTAGGTGTTAGCAGTACTAGTAAAACTAAGGTCAACTTTGGTTAACTAGAGAATCAATGGGCAGTCTATAGTTGTGCTAGAGCTGTTTTCTTTTCACTGCAGTTAAAATGGCCGACAACCACAGTCACGGCCGTTTAAATGCAGCGTACAGTTATTTTCGGTTTGCTTTTGTACAAAACACAAAACACAAACTAATCTTTAAAATCGGGGTACGGGAAATTCTCACACAGAACTTCCAACTGAGCGGGAACAGCGAAGTGAAGTACCCGCAGATATTTTCTTAAAAAAAAAAAAAAAAACAAATTAAAGAAAAAAAAAGGGGTATACAACAGTATACAGCAGTAACAATGGCGTAAAAATAACAACCTTACAAAAATAATAATTATAAAAAAAACAAAGAGAAGTCGGCTAAAACTGGACAAACACTGAGCAGTGCTACAACTGCTTGGATGAGAAATGCAATATGCACAAAGTTAGGTACGTTTACCGGCTGCATTTACAGAGGAACTGAGAACCTAATGTCTTTAATCCTTTGTGACTCGTATCTGGACGTCAAACGTCTAATTTTGACAAATTAAAAACATCAGATGTTGGTCACGCAGAGTTAAAGCGATTAGACACGTCTATCCCTGATCAAACTCAGCCCTACAGTAAAACCATCCTCTACTCGTCTGAGACAGACAGGCGGCTGAAGATGGGCAGGCGTCTGCCCTCGAAGCTTGGAGACTCTGTGCCGCTGGACGAGGAGCTGAGGGAGCAGGAGGATGTGTACCCTTCCTCAGACAGTGAGTCGGCTGAGGAGCAGCGCTGGAGGCTGGGGAGGCTGTTCAGGGACGCCGGCAGCTGCTGGGGGAGCGAATAAGTAGGGATGTTTGGGTTTTTGGAGGTGAAGTTTGACACTGGACATCTGGAGCTGATGGAGTCGGTGACAGCGTAGAAGCGAAGGGCTGAATCACTGTTGTCGCTGCCCATGTCGGGGATGCCAGAGAAGGGGTAGGGGCAGTGCTTCAGGGTTCCTGGCTCGGGGAAAAGAGGAGAGAGGAGCTCTGGGCTCTCTGTGGAAGATGGTGGGGGAGAGACAGAGGAGGCTCGGGCGAAGAGGAGGGATGACGGCTTTGACTCCTCCACTGGTTGGAAAGTCTGCGGTGAGGAGAAGCCTGCAAAGCTGAGGCTGTGACGCAGAAGAGGAGGCCTCATCTTCTGTTTCTGTGGAGGAATGGCAGCGTGGAGTTCGTCAGCATTGTGGATGAAGTGGCAACGGGCACCATATGGGCAGAAGCCTATCGTGTGGAAAGTGCGGCATGGCTCCGTCTTGTACTTGGGGTGCCTACTTAGGCCCCGCAGCTCGTCCAAACCGTGTGCAAACTGGCACTTGGCACCGTACTTGCAGGTCCCGCTTTCCTCATAGGTGCGACAAAGTTCGGTCTTGTACCGGGTGGATATGTGAGGTGACGGGGCCGGTGGTCTGGAGGTGGAGGAAGCAGTGGAGGAGATAGAAGTGTTGCTGATGCAGAGGCCTGGAGGAGGGAGCAGCAGCGTCGGGGACGCGTTGGCTATCTTTTCATCTCTGATGTTGTTGCCCTCGATCATGCTGACCGAGCGGTCGACTCTGAAGGGAATGTGACTGAGAGAGGAGCGGGGAAGCTGACCCTCCCTGCTCCATTGCTGGCTGGATGCCATGTTGAGTCCCCAGCAGGCTGACTCGCTTGCCTCTGAGCCACTACTGCTGTTGAACTTGGAGTTGGGAAGCGTCACAGGGCAGAGAGAGTGACGACGCTGGAAACCCAAGACTCTCTGACTGTGTTGCTGCCGCTGCTGCTGCAAGGGCAAGACATCTGTTGCCTCAAGGCCACGGAAATTCTGCCACAAAAAAGCCAAATAATGTGAACTTTCTGCAGTTGTAACACAATTAAAACGAGACGGACTACTGTATTAACACATGCTGTATTCCATGAAGTTGCATCCATGCAAGAATTATCATAAAGCCTCAACAAAAAGGTTTCACAAACAATACAATACAGTCACTTAAAAAAATAATTTGCAAGCCAAAAAAAAAGGCTGCAGCAGATGCACGCTACAAACTAATTTTCTTAATCGAGACTTTCCCACCAAAAAACACCAACATAAATGATTGCATCGTGAATAAGAAACACTTTCTTTGCAATTCAGGCCTCAGTTTTAGTAACTTCACTTCATTGTCTTTCCCAAACATTGCTTTGGATGAGAAATGTCAGAGCTAAGACAGGCTGACTTCAGGCTGGGTCTGTATAAGTTTTAAAAGTGTGTTTTGTTGTTCTCACCTTGCAGAACTCCTCATCCAGTTCCAGGAAAGGTGTCAGAAAGTCTGAGGGCATGGTTCTCTTTCCGGCCAAAGAATTGAGTGGCTGGTGTGATCCCACAGAGAAAAACAACAAAAACAAAAACAAATAACCCTCCCCCCCAAAAAAACAGAAAAAATTGTGCTGTTTGTGGAGCTGAATCGAATGAGACGACAGAGGTTTAAGTGAAGCTCAACCTTCTGTAGGTTTGTATCTTTAGATGGTCAGGGGAAGGGAAGGGGAAGAGAAATGAAGCGGTATTCAGGTCCGTTGTGAAGCAGACAGGGAGTTGAGAAAATGAGCGACGTGACTCCAGAAGGAAAGTTTCTGGACCATCTGCTGGAATCTGCTTAAATAGTTGGGGACACCCAGCAACCCCCTGCCTATGTTCATCAGGGGGCAGGGCAACGGAGGGAGTGTGTGTTAATGTGTGTGTGCACGGGTGGGGTGGGGGTGGGGTAAGGAGGGGTTGGGGGAGGGGTCCTGCATTGTAACGGGTGTGCTGGGGGGCAGGGTGGGCACCGAAAGAAGAGGAGGGAGTTGAATGAAGCCACTTTTCTACCCCATTCATTACCAAATCCTTAAAGACACATTCTTCTTCTTTTTATCAGGCCATCCCCACACTTTGTTTGGGATCGATGCAGTTAAGGAGATAATGACGAGTGTTGCAAATACCAGCACACATGTTTTGTTATTGTCAACGCTAAAATTAAAGTGGAACAAAGTTGTTAAAGAATATTTTTTTTTGTAATTCATTTCACATGAACATGTTTGTAAAACACGTTCAGACTTAAAATTTACTCAAGTGTTGGATGTTTCCAGCTTCATTGCATTAAAGACTTTTTGTGTTTTTTTTTTATTGGATAATTTAATGTTAAAGCTAAATGTCATATGATGTGTATCTAGAAGCTGATAATACAGTGGATGTAAACAAGTCCTGACAGTTGTTTCACTAGAGTTGTCTACGTCAATAAACTACAGAAAAGTCTTTGTGGTGGTGACTATAACCAAAAGGAACAAATTAAAAAAACAAATTAAAAGTTTTGAAAGTTACTTGTTGGGTTCCACAATTCTGATCAATCTTGGTCCCCTAAACTGCTCAAATATAACTTCTATATAGAATTTGACACTAGTTTATAATGTTATAATTTATTGAGAAGAGTTTGGTTTGTCAGTCAAATACAATGAAAGGGTTTATATTATACCAGTGTTACATTATCTTTAAATTTATGTAACACAAAGTATAATATTTGGTAAATTATCAAACAAGTGATAATATGATTAGTATTTGTTTGATACCAGTGATAATAACCAGTAGTTATTATGTTGAAATTATGATCAATAATATGAAAATGGAAAGAAGGTGTAGACCATGTGAACAAATAAAGTTATTTGCTGGTTTTCATGTTGTTGTTATTTAATGCTGGGCCACTGTTTAGGGGCCTAACAGTGTTTTTCCACATGTTCAAATTAATTCATTTGTTCGTGAGTGTCACTAATTTATGATTCTCTGTTAAAAGTTTGTATTGGCTGCTGATTATTTTCATATCTACAAGTTATCCCCATATTTCACTACATCAAAGTTTATATTTATTTGTCTGCAAATCAATGATCGATCAAATATAAGAGTTTATACAACATTTTATAAAACCAAAGATACAAATACATCATCATGTCCTCTGTTGTTTGGAGATTTGGGGGGAAACATATGCAAAACCAACACTAATCCAATTTTCATGCTACAGAAAATGGCTAAAGGACTGTAAATCAATGGGATTTAATATTCACCGACCAGCTACGACCACTTATTCGCTTAGATGTTTTAAATTTTTATGATCCTGTTGATCTCTGAACTGCACAGATAATGAATAAAACATAACATAATCTTGCCGAACTTGTTTGAAAATTGTCAGTAGAAAAAATATTTTAAACTGTTGCTAGTTAAGTCACTGCTACTGCTGTCTATAGTACTGTGGACTTATGTATGTTTTTTTATCATTAAAATACAAAGAGTCCTGATTTTAACAGAGGTCATTGTCATTGAAGGTGAGTAATCACAACTCATTAACATTCAAACACAATATATAGTTTTTCTAATTAACAAAAGTGAAGTTTCTCCACTATAAACTGTGTTAACACCACCTGCAAAGATCGATTGGTTCAGATTACATCATTATTATTATTTCTCAGCATCAGTGATGTAAAAGAAACTCCAGGAGACCAGGACTTAGTTGTCTGCTCCGATTTCCTCGCATCACAGTCGAATGTTACATCTCCTGGAAACTCCAAACATACCCCGCAGGTGTAAACGGAGTGTGAACGTGTCAGACTGATGATCTGTCCAGGGCGAACCCCACCCAGCTTTGTGAGCTTTGAGTTTTAAGTTCTTCAATGCCTCCGAGGCAAAAATGATGTCACACTAAGCCTTTTGTTGCTCCTGGCTGTGTGTAAACTGCTGTTAATATTTTTTTATTTTTACCTTTCAAGACTCTGAATTAATTCAAATTTCACGCTCATCTCACTTCGTGTTTTATATTTATAGATAAGTAAAAAGTCGTGACCTGACCACTCCCTCTGCAGTCACATCCTCACCGTCATGGTGCATTTTTAAAGCTTCTTGTTGTTGTGTTGAAATGCTAATTCAGGTCAGTAAAGATGATTCAGAGCTTGGGAAGATGGAAAAGTACCGACTACTGACCAGCAGCCAGTGATGCATCTGCTAAAACAACACAAAGATGACTGCTGGTCTGAACAGGCCAGGATTTCCACTGCGTTTGATTCTTACTTCAAACAAATGATCATATCCATTGTAGTTGTTATACGTTAGAAATCAGAAAGATAGATCAGAAGAGGGTGAGCTAACGTCTATGAATGAAGTTAATGTTTAAAGGTGCTAAATGTATGTTTTCTCTGCTGCCGAATGGGTGGTTATAGTGATGATTGCTCACCGAATGACAGGGTCTGTCATTGCTGTGTCTGCAGGACAAGAGGTTATAATATATCCAATGTACCAGTTTTGGGCAGCCTGCAAAAAAGCTAGTGAACAGCTGCTGATGCTAACGTTGGCTAGGTAGCAGTGACAAAATACACCCACTTAGCACATGTAAAGAAAAAAATGTTGGTTGCACATACATAAAAAAATATCTAAAATATCTATTAAAATACCATGCAGCGGTTGTGGAGTTATGGCTCCTGACACTACAGAGAAATAAATCCAGGAAGTGTAGTTTTTCTTAGTTCCTTCATGTGGATCACTTCCTACAAAGCAAAATCACTACGAGCCAAATTTGACCCAATTTTAGCAATGTTTGCAGAGGAAAAAACAAAAGGGCGCTAAAACTCACCCAAAACCAATTATGGAACTACAAAACAAAACATAGACATAACTGACACAAAAAATCCGCCACAGTCAAACCAAAAGTCTTTACTTTGCTTACCTTTACTTTTTATGTAGTGTGGTTAAACCATAACTATGACATAGTCAAACCAAAGACCTTCACCCTGCTTCTGTTGTGGATGAAATAAGGTACTGCAGCCTTGGCGCGATTCTTTATTACAAGAACACATCAGCAACAGGGATGTCAATACAGAGTCCACTGAACCCTTGCAACAGTGGGTTTTTTTTATAGTTTTGTATGAATGTGTGTGTGTGTGAGACCCCCTCCTGTTTATTTCTCACAAGAAAGTACCAAACATTGCCGAGCATTATTAGATAGAAATAGCCGTCTTATCCTGTACTAAGAGTCATGCTGACCCAGGATTACTGAAACCAGATGTTCAGTTGCACATGCCAAATTGACCTGGTCTCTATTTGGCGTAAACACATTATTTAGGATATGAACATGGGTCAGTACAATGGGTCACATCAAGACTTTGACTCACACTACACTTCCTCTGTGCCAAAATGAATCCAAAAATGCCAAATGTCTGCCAGACTGTAACCAGAATCTTTGTTGTCTGGGTTGTGTTGTGCATTGGCACAACAGGGACGTTTCAGACAGAATTGATGTCAGAGGAAATATAAAGATACAGTTGCTGAGAGCCAAACAAAAATTGGTTGACGAGCCACGGTTGAAAACATGACAGAGCAGGTGATGGAAACATGAAATGAGCCGATTTCACGATTAAATCACCTGATTCACGTATTATAAATATTCCTACATATAAGTGAGTTAAACAGAGAGTTTGACGATCGTTGCAGAGGACTTTGATGTTTGGATTGCAAAAGAGGCTGAAAACAAACTGTAAAACACACACAACATGTCTTATCACAACGCTGCCTTGCTGATACGTTACTGTGGCATGTATGTGTGTTTTCTGGGTTAAATAACTGTAATCCAGTGTGGTTTCCTCCCTGTGGTCGGTTGGTTTGGTAACAGACTCACTTTCGTTACGTCGCCCTCTGCTTCACTTTTATTTTTTTTTTTTCTTTCTTTAGTTGACTAATTTACGAGCAACAGACCAGACAAACTGTTATACTAGTACTTCACTTCTATTTTTAAATGTAAATCAATCACTTAACACAGTGACACAGCAACTGAATCTGCTTATGTAAAAAAAAAAAAAAATAGTCTGTGGGATGTGTGGCAAGACTGTCATTATGGTGGTTAAACTATCAAACCGCAGTTCTATTAATTTAACTTATAAAAACTTGTTTTGTACCAAAGAAATAACTCGGCTCAAGTTATTTGATCCAGATATGCCAAGTCCATGTACTCAAAACCAACACGGGGTCTGGGCTCAACTCTGCTGGACACCTGAGACCATTTCTAGAAAGAAATAAGCCAAAATAAGCCGTTGCTTCATATTCTTTTAATATCCCCAGAGATAACAGTTGTTTCAATTCACACGAACTGCTGCCGTTTCTGTTTCATTTTTGTCCACAACATATAAAGTTTGTATTTGTATCTGGATGTTGCGATGTGAAGCATTAGATAGATATAGATCAGGTTTGATCAGACGGTTGGAGGACTAACATCAGTTTAAATGACGCCTAATGGTGGTTTGCTTCAACGTCGGTTAGCAGTGGTTTGGGTGGAGACAAGGGAGGGGTGGGTTTAACAGAGGCTGGCACAAACACACTCGCAAAGCAACTGTGGCAAATATGGGAAGTAGGGCGAAGTGTGTCTATCAAAATTGCTTACGCTTTGATGGGTAGTTAAAACATGATCGACAAAAAAAAAAAACACTCATTGACTGTCCACTTTAAATCATAAGAGAGTTTCGCTAAACAGAAGAGTTGTGTTGTTGAAGTGTCTTTTAGTTTCCCACATGCACAATCAATCTGAAAACACACACACACACACACACACACACACAGCATGGCAGTCGACCTCCTGTCTGAGCCCGTCTTGGCCTCTTTGTTGAGGCCAGAATGACAAGGGCGCTATTGTCCAGAGGCTTCTCCATATGTTCTTGTCCACGCCGTCATAGCCAAGCTTTATGGACAATACCATACACACACACACACACACAGGCCATGATCTGGTCTCAGTCCAGGAAGTGAAACTCATCCATGGACACGGTAATAGAGCTGCCACTTAGACATGTATCAACCATGGAGTTAATTACAGATGCTAGCTTCAGCAGGATTTCTAGCTTTGGATCGATTAGTTTATGTGGGAATAATCATTTGTTCCAGCTTTTGCACAGATGCAGGTTTTCTGTGTCCATCTGAGACAAGTAAGATAATTACACACTATGCTGTTTGATTGGCATGACATGATTCACGAGTCAGGTGATACTAGGATTTGTTGGGAATATTTATAATGTGAAACATGCAGCAAATAAAATGGTGGACTTTATCTTCTATGTTTTTACGATTGCAAGTGGAAAAACCTGGTCGCTTAGGACCATCTGTAGGACTAAAACATCTACTTTGAGTTGATGGATGGTGACCATTGATCAGTCTACTTCCTCAGTCACTTCTCACAGACTTTAGCCCCTTATCTTTGTCAAAAGCCATTATATTCACTATAATGGATTAGCTACAAGCTAACTTAGGAGCACATCATTTTAATTCAGATTGTCTTTGTAAAATTAAACAGCAAAAGATGAAGCTTCCAAACTTTCTCTATCTGGAAGTTGGGCTAGATCTTTCCTGTTGTGTTTCAAGTAAACCAACGTGGCCAAGATGTCTGACACAACAAATTTTTACATGTCATGGACAATGCCAGCTTGACAGAGAACACACTTATGATAATCAGAACTGTCAGCTACAAAGAACAGATGTTCAGACCTTCATCTCCAAAAATGGTCCTATTGATTGTATCCTGATTCAGGACGCTCTATCGTCAAACTCTTCTTTCTGACATTGAGGGTGATGGGTTTGTTGTTTACTTTCTAAACAAGAAAATAATCTGTGCTTTTAATGTTCACCTCCCCACCCCCCACCTCACCCATTGTCATGGACGTTGGCTCATTAGGGTCATTTCCATCTCAGGGAGGATCTGAGTGGTCGTCAAGTGGTCTGTGGTCTGAAGCCACGGTCCATTGTATGTATGTAACCTGCTGTGCTTATTTGTCATGGTAGCACTTGGCTACCTACCTCCATCATTTACTTTGTTTGTTCCTCTCTTTTCTTTCTTTCTGATGGAGACAGCGAGAATTTGGCTCTTGTTTTTGCAACCGGATAACCGAATAAAACTTCACTCTCTTTCTGCTTTTTCTTCTTAATCCGGTGATTTATAACTTCTTTTCTAAAGTTTTCAGGAAATATTTTCAGCCCTGATAGCAGTGAAACAGTTTTAAACGGCTGATTAAAGTGAAAACTCATAGAGATTAATGGCGGCCGTGGTTGAGAAATGAGTGTGTGGTTTTTGGAAGCTGAGAGATGAATGGTGTCCGTGGATAAATCACCTGTGTGAGGTCGCGCAGAAAACAACCATGTCACGACAAACTGCTGAAGAGGATGTTGTTCTTTTTTCTTTGGCCTTGTTCCATCTCTGAACCCGGCGTCCTCTCTGAAAATTGTAGGAAAATTATGTGTTTATTCCCTTGGTGAAGGAGTTGATGTATCCTGGAGTTTTATAGAGGATGTTTGGTTGTGGAGGTCTCCTTGTCTCTAACAGGCATCACTGATCTTTGTCATGTTTTATTCATTCTGTCTCCATCTAATAATCTTTCTTCCGTCCATCTCAGTTCATTCACCAGAGCATCTTTATTTTAAGTTCATGAACACTTTGTTGAATAGCTCAGATGTGTTTTTTAACTGAAGATTTTCTCAAATAGGAAGTTTTTTCTTCCTCTACTTCCTTGTTGGGGTTTGGTCCAAACTTTTAGACCTTGGATGACCTTGGTGCTTTAGTTATAGCTCGGGGAAAGAGACTGAAAAAAGCAGGTACAAATGGAAGGTTGTGTTTTCACAGTTTGGTTAAAACATGAACGCTTTGCAGACAAGGAGCAGATGTGTCTTTGTTGGGTCGATGGCATCGTTTTCAGTTGACCACGTTTTGGTTTTCTGTAGTCATCGGGTCTATCAGGCCTTATGGCCGCGTAAACCCTTTCAACTGACCAACTAGAAAACACACACACTTTCTCCCCCGACAAGGAATCCCCAACTTCCTGCCTTCAGGAGGGAAAAAGAAACAGCTTCAGACTTCCTGGAAAAATCTGGTGTCCAAAGAAAGCGTGTCTTTGTGTGTGTGTGTGTGTGTGTGTGTGTGTGTGAGTGAGGGGAGGAAAGGGGAGGAGGGTATCCACTAGATTATGTTTTGACAAAAGACTGGACCCCCTGCTGCTGTAATTTTCCCGCCGGTCAGTTTCCTGTTTCCTGGAATCTGGCAACGTGTCTCTCTCTCACACACACACACACACACACACACACACACACACACACAGGCCATTTGGTGCCAGCTGCTCACTATGATGCAATAGCAGAGTGACCAGCGGTCTGTCGGAGGGGGAGGAGACGGGTAATAAAGACTTCCTTTCATCGAGTCCCTGGGAACATAATCCGCATATTATTTTATCACGTCGGCTGGAAATCGTCTTAAAAAACAGGCGGACGGAGAATCACCACAATCCTGTTGATCCTGCCACAATAAAGGAAGATGATTATTTTCTACACCGTCAGTGGTTTTGATGCTCGCTTTGATGCTTTCAACACGTGGTTCTCGCATCTCGGACGATGCCACGTGTGTGTAGACTGTTTCTCATATTTGTTCAACAATGGTGGCAGATTAGTAAAGAGTTGAAATGACTGTATGCAAAAATATACTCTGCAGAACAGGACATCCCGGTTGTCATTTCTGTCACCGCATTCAGACGTTAGAGTGAGTTTCAACACTTCATTCAGTTTCATCAACAACAGTCTAAGATACCGATGATTTTCATACAGTTGTTTATTTTATTGTTAAATAAAAATAGAATTTTTCTTTAATAATAAAGTAATTAAACCAATCTCGGCTGTTTGTCCATCCAAGTGTTTGAGTTTGTGCTTAAGTTCACATTTCGTTCCAGGTTTCCATATATGTCTTTGTTCAACTCCCATCTTTTTTTTTTGCAATATTAAGCAAGACAGTGTACGTGTTCTTCTGTTTCAACACATTTTGACATGCAAGGATCTCAAATGGGGTTCAAACGGTTTTATTGATTACTCCTTTACTCATAACTTTTGCGATAAGCACGATGTCAAAGGCTAGATGGGTTAAACCTACGGGAACATAAATTTCAGCAAAGGAACACGGCAAACACGGATGACCTGACGAGGAACAGTAGAGGAACGTACACACAGGAAGTAGAATAAGCCACAAGATGCCAGGCAAAAACTTTCTTAAATTAAACAAGAAATAGCACAAACAAATACAAAATAAGCACTGCAATTAAACCAAACTACAAAACTAATTCAACTGAGATAAACAAATACAGAGGGCAGACAATTTATTTCTATAGATATTTTTTGTAAGCTCTTGTGGATGTCGGCACAGATATCTCCTCTTTTTATACTATGAGTCATTCTTCCAGTTATATAGATGTTATTCACCTGTTCATTCTTTTTTAGCTGCTTCTGGTTCGAGTCTTAGTGGCAGCAGGTGAACGAGTTCATCCAGGTGAGAAACACTGGCCAGCTCCTCCTGAAGGATCCTCAGGTAACCCTGGACAAGATGAGATATACAATCTTTGCGTCTTTGCATCATCAAAATTAAAACAAGCAAGTGGTGAGAGTGCAGGTTTTACTTTGTGTCACAGCGTCAGTGAAAGTCAGTAAGGGATAAACAAGCGGCCGATAAACGAGTCTAAAAATAAATAACATGCTGCAGAGTTTTAAACGCGTCTGCAAAATGTGGGATTCTAGGATGCTGTGCAGACACTCAAATGTTCACTACAAATGTCTGTGAGGACAAATGCCTGCCTGAGCACACACACACACACACACACACACACACCTCTCATGCCAAACTGTCAACTGCCACAACTGGTGGAGGGTTTGTGAAGGTGTGTGTGACACAAACTGGACCTTGTTCACTCCAGACAGCCTAAGTCCTCTGATACAGTGTGAAGTAACACACATACAAACACACACACACACACACACACACTGGGTTTGTGGGTGTGAGGTGGTGTATGGTGCTAAAAGAGACCAGTCTCCTCAGCAGCTGCTGCTGTGTTGTTTTAACAGGGGTTGTTAAGTATGTTTGTGTGTGTGTGTGTGCACGCACCTCAGCTGTTGGCGGCTAAAGCTCCTTTGTTTTTAAATGACATTATATATTCATGGAGCCTGAATAGGGAGACTGACATCCAGTTCTTTCAGTGGTTTAAGTTAAATTTAAACTTAAAAAAAAAAAAAAAAAAAAAAGTGGATAAATGAATACACATTCGTCATAGAGCGAATCGAGTTGTGCATCGGGTCGTTGTGCATCGGGTTGATGCCATGTGTTGTTGTCTCGCACAAAATAAGTTGTGAATGTGACGTTGTTTGGCTTGGAAGTCCCCCCGCGTTTGGACATTCCCTTCCTGAACAAGAAAGGACATTTAATTTGATTTGATAAAATGGGATTTGGATGCTAAACTTAATAAAAATCCATTATATATATATTTTTAAATATATTTATATGTACTTAAATTCAACCGAATGAGGACAGAGCTTGTATGTTAGGATCTAGGATTGAAATGAAACTAAAATCTCAACGGGTAAAAGTTAAGATTCGTATCAATCTTGGTCACAAAATCTGAAAAATTAAAATGCGACGATGTTTGATGAATTAGGTTTGAATTGAATTTCAATTCGTTTGGAAAAATGTCTCGAGCTTTGTTTCACCCTCATCCGAGCATGATGACAGCTTCATTGACTGTTATTCAGCTGCTGTGACAGTTTTCAGGCAAGTGTGCAAAAATGTCGCTACTGTTTCCACACTTTAAGTGTTTTATTGATTTATTCTAACTTAATTTATTCCATTAATTCTAACAAGGACCATTGTCCTTGTAAATTTTTATTCCTGTCACATCAGTAATCAGCTGGTCAAAACAGGACAAGCACAGATGATGAAAAGTTCATTTTAGGCGTGGAAAGTGTAAAATTTTATTTAGCTAATCTACTAATTATCTTCAGATTTAACATTTTGTTGAGGTGCTTTCAGATTATATGTGATACTTTTAAGTACAATTGCATTCATTTGAAACCATTTTTGATCTTTTACACTTCTGGAAAAAAGCACTTCTCTGTGCTAAGCTAATATTGCCGTCGGCTGTTAGCGTACATAGTATCATACCACAGCTTTTCACAACACCATTCCAACAGCTGTAAGTCGTGTAACAACTGAATAGTTAAAGTGGTGAAACGCTACTAAACAACAGATGTATACCACGGCACTGACACTCCAGGTCTAAATTTGAGGCTACCCAGATAGCAAAATCATTACAGGCCAAATTTGACCAAATTTTGGAAGGATGTACGGCCCAACTTAGGGTGGCAAAAGAAAAAACAGAAGGACACCAAAACACACACAAAACCACAACTGGTTTTGAGTGAGTTTTGTTTCCTTATGGTGTCCTACCATTTGTTACATAATGGCAACAATCACTGTCCCTTATCCCAATACCATTTGGTATCCTTTGCAGATAGCAAAATCATTACAGTCCAAACTTTTGGAACTCACTTTGGCAAAGTTTTGAATGTATTAGGGGTGCAAAAGAAAAAGAAACAAAAACATGCCAAAACCCACCCAAAACTAATTATTGAACCCCAAAACATGGACATAACTGCCTCAAAAAGAGTCCAAAATCCACCACAGTCAAACCAAAAGTCTTTCCCTCCCTTTGTAAGAAGTGTGATTAAATCATAACTATGACATAGTAAAACCAAAGGTCTTCACTCTGCTTCCTCTGTGACTAAAAGAATACAAAAATACCAAATGTCTGACAGACTACAGTCACAATCTTTGCCACTGGGTTGTGGTGATCCTAGGAATGATAAACAATAACAACAAAAAAGACCTTCTTTAAAAGACAAAACTTTGTGACCATTTCCTCGTTGGGTCTGGGTCAAACTTGAGAAAAGAGACTGAAAAAAAGCTGAGAATAAAAACAATATGCTAACAAATGAAAAAACTCATCTTTGTCGATCCATCAACACCTCCTTTGATCGTTTCCATGTTTCCCATGTTCTTTTTTGATTCCTCGTCGGGTGTCATTGCAAATGATCTAACCCTGGGAAACTTTGCACAAGTTTAAAAGCTTTTCTAAAAGATTAGTTTAAGAATAAGACAGGAAAGGTTGTTGATGCCTTGTGAACGTTATACATGAACTAAATTATGTTTGGTATTTGAATTCTAGAGCATCATCAGCATGTTTACGTGCGCAATCGTCCATCCATATCTAACGCAGTCATTACCATAACAGACATTAATTCCCTGTGGGATTTCTGGCCTCTTTTCCTGTACGGCACAAATACCAGCAGAGTTAACGCGACAGTCCACCGAGCCGTTCGTTCATCACCGCTATTGTTTCACCCCCCGTCGACCCCATTAACACAAAACGGCATGTCCAGTCGCTGTTACAGTGTTTTATTGTTCCTGGAGACCCAGATTCTCAGGTGTCGCTGCTGAAGGAGACAGACAAACAGGATGGTTTCTATAAATCCAGATCCAGGTCACGACTCTTCTGGAAAAGTGTTTATTCACGTGTTGCACATGTTTCAACCAAATTCTCAGGAAACTGTCAAAATAAAATGTTAATTACCGTGTGTTTACATCTGAAGCCAGAACATCTTTGCTGAGGAAGGAGGCACAAAAATGGAAATACGGTGTTTATTCTGTTTTTGTTTGAGGAACGTTATAACTCCATACAAATCTGAGATCAGGGGAAACTTGAGATAAGTTTATGTCACAATTCATTTGCTTAAATCCTTTCAGCAGTACTTGGTCTTCTCTCTTAGTTTTAATATGCAAACTAAAATGTTTTTGACCCTAAAACACTAATGTTCCTTTTTGTAACATGATCACTAATGTTGGGGTATATTATACCTGATATAATATAAAATAATACTTCTCAGCAAAATAAGCTTAACAATACATGAAAAGTATCATGAAGAGACCCTTAAAAGGCTCTGAAATTAGTCAAAAAATGGGAAGATGTTGACCAAATAAATAGATAAATAATAGTAACAATAATGGAGCTGGAAACTTGTTCTTGGGTCCAACCATTCCTGGGACATGTGAGTCTTGTTCGGGGAAGACACAGTCTCCCTGCAGGTTAGTGTTCTAGGGTTAAACCATCAGGGAGAAAATGATCGAGGAGACGCCTTCAACACAGGTCGTCAAATATCTGTCAATGGCAGCATGCTAGCCATGCTAATGCTAACGTTAGCTTCAAGGTTGATGATTGTGATTGTTAAATATAAAAACATATATATCAATCAGTGATGAGTCTGAGAGAAATTTCACATCACCAGGACCAGATTCCACCTGAAAGTGTCCTCACACTCCTGCATGTTGCGTTATGGGACGTTAGTGTTCACTTGACTCACACACACACACACACACACACACACACACACACTGATGCATGTGTGTGTGTGTTCAATGTTACACGTGTCTCCTGTCAACATGTCTGCAGACCAAATGCAGGCTGACATAATTACTACAGGAAGAGAAACAGGGTCGACGGAGGTACAGAGGTGTGTGTGTGTGTGTTTGTGTGTGTGTGTGTGTGTGTGTACACTTACAAACCTTAGTGGCAGACACAAAAACAAACACACACATGCTCTACCTCGTACACTGTTCCCTGTGTAAAAGTGTTTTCATGGATCTGCCATTGACACGAGGCAGTGGAGCTGAATGAGCAGTGTGTGTGTGTGTGTGTGTCTGTGTGTGTTGGCCCATGCTGTTGATAAGCAAGCGAGTTGCTCTGACCACCTCCATTGCCTCACATTGATAATCCGAGCAGTTAACGAGACACAACGGGTGTTACGAGGCTTACACTGCAAGTGTGTGTGTGTGTGTGTGTGTGTTTGCCTGTGTGGGTGTGCGGTTATGTGTGGTAATGTTTGAGCGATGAGGGGTTAACGAACACAGCTGCCGTCAGTTGGAGTGTGCAGCCAGAGCTCTGGATGTGGTTTAGTGTTGACTGTGTGTGTGTGTGTGTGTGTGTGTGTGTATGTGTTGACTGTTAAGTCCTGCATACAACGTCAGGCTTCATGAGTCTTGTTTGTCCTCTTTAAAATGTTTCGTCTGCGTCCAGAAAAATAAACAGTGATTGTGACGGACGTGCTGATTGGCTGACGGTTGCCGTGACCGTCAAGGAAATATATATATATATATATATATATATATATATATATATAGATATAGATATATATATACATATTGAGAAAATTGAGAATTTTTTTTCGAGGCATCATGATGCGACATGATGAATTGTAAAAAGCCATGTGAGGATCCTGATCAGACTGTGATAATGTCACCTCCTGTAGCGAATTAGTTTAAAATCTTGTGTTGTTCTTTATAGCAAAGCCCTTGAGTTTCCCACTAAAGGCTCAAATTGACCCGAATCAAAAATAATTTACCGATTTGTTACAGTGGCTCCGACCGAATATGGAAATTGTTCAGTTATAGTGAGGAGGCCGCTGACGCTGGTGACGACGTTTGACTCTATTTTAAAGTACTTCAGTGGGGAGCGCTCAGAAAGCTGAGCTAGCTGGGGCTAACTGCTTTCACACCGTCTCGAGCTGGTGCTAACTGGTGCCGCTTCAAGGCTGTCTCAGGGCCACTAGCTCCAGATTTCTGGCTCGACAAAAAACATTGGGTCACTTGGGGCTAGAGGCGGGGTCAGCGTTAATGCAGGGTCAACACGTTGCTGTAGACAGCAGGTAGAGGCAATAAAGATGGCAGTACAGAATTGTATTCACGATTTTAGCTGCTATGGAGAACTATGGACCGACAATTCTGGTCTCATGATGACGTTTGTGCTCTGTTTTCCATCTGGGCAGAGAATCGACAGGGTTTGTAGAGCTGCCCTCCAAGTCTGAGAAAAACTTAAGAAGCTATGCTAGAGGCAGTTAGCAAGCTAACTTCTTACAGCAGACCCATGTAGATCTGCTACAGCTAGAATTAAAAACAGCGACAGAATTGATTGGCGATCGCTGTCTCATCATCACCAATATCAGAACATGTGTGCATTGGCTTTAAGGGAGGCAGTGGGTGGATATTATGGATAAGTGTAAGAAAGTGCTGAATTAGATCAGAACATCATGAGACTATACTAAAATATGTCTTTTTTTTTTTTTCCTTGAGGGAGACAGACAAAGAGAGAGGAGTGGAAATGTTACTAAAGATGTTGTGGTGTGTTGTGTTTTTTTTTTTTTTTTTTTTTGAAAATCAAAAATGTGCGTTGAGGATAAAGTCGGAAATACAACTTTCAAGTTGAGACTCGTTGTGCGTCTCTTAAGCGGAGACGTTGACAGTAAAGTTGCTTAATTAAAAGAGCAAAGAGCAAGATTTTTTTTTTTTTTTCAAAAAAAAGTTTGAACTTCCTTCTTGACATTTTGACACAGTATTAAAGCATAAGGAACAAAAAATGTCATTAATCTCAACTAAATTCTCCTCATGTTTGCTGTATCTTTGACAAAAACAAATTCACGTCAGGATAAAAAAAAACTCTTTTTTTTTTTGTACATGACCATAATACTTCATTGAGGTATTTTATGTCCTACGAACTTCAGCCTCCATTATTTCTTGCATTGCCTTAAACTATAATGTACTTTTGGCCGTGTGTGTGTGTGTGTGTTTATTCTTTCTTGTAGCAGCAGAAGACACAGCTCTTTTAACATAAGTGTCATGTTGCTTCCTGTCTGTGAAGTGTGTGTGTGTGTGACATGGAAACTGACACAGAGGAACTGCCTGTTATGTAAAACACACACACACACACACACACACACACACAGTGAAATACCTCTGGTTGGTATGGACAGCTGGTCTGTTGGCGGGAAAGTGGCGGACCAGCTGTCACCAGAGAGAAAGAGGGGGTGGGGGTGGGGGTTCTTCATACATGAAGAAGAAGAAGATAAACGTTCGAGACAGAAATAAACACACACACACACGGAGAATGAAACGACAACGCCGGAAAAACATGTTTAAAATGTTTAAAACCGCCTGATTTGTCGGTTTTAATTAATGTCACATGATTAATTTAAAACCTGCTGCAGGTGATGAAACGCATGAAACACGCATGTGAATTATCACTTATGTAACAATGTTACGTAACGCCACTTCAGACTCATTACAAGTAATCTTAATCCACTTTAAGCCAAGAAGTTTTCTAAACTCTAAAAAGTCATTTTGCAGCAGTGACGCAGCTTTAATCAAAATCAGCACGAACGTGAACACTAAGCCAGTGATTTAATCAGTAAGTATTAATACTATCATTATTATGTATAGAATTTTAGTAATACTTATAAAATATTTAAAGGTCTGTCGACGTGGCCTGGGAAACTGAATGGTGAAATAATCAATATATAGATTACACATGTGTGGGAACCAGTGTTTTCACTAGTGTCATGAAGTTGGCTGTGGAGAGTCTTTGTGTGTGTGTGTGTGTGTGTGTGTGTGTGCAGGTCAGTGGACAGAGTTAAACCCGTCATTGTTCCCATCAGTGTGTGTGTGTGTGTCCCAGGAGACATGAGGGACCACACTCCCTCTGTCTGTGTGTGTGTGTGTGTGTGTGTGTGTGTGTGTGTGTAAGTTATTAAAGTTTGTATTTTCAGATAAACCATCATCAAACGTTTGCGTGACCTATCAAAATAAAAGCACGGTCATTTTAAAAGTCAACTATAATCAATATCTGTAACAGTAATAATAATTATAACAAGCCAAAGGAAAGAAAACAGTCACATGGATGAAAACAAAGCGGAAAATAAAACACTAACATGTTTGTGTGTTTGTGTCTGTCTCTCTGTGTGTGGTTGATTTATGTGCAGTCACTTTGTCACTGTGTGTGTGTGTGTGTGCGACAGCCCCGAGGCCAATTAGGTGACAGATAATTAACCTCATTGAAGTTGGAGGTTGAATGGAGGCCTTATTGTAGAGACACAGGGAAAGAAAGAAAAAAAAAAAGAACAAGAGTTGAATATTTTCCAGATGTACACATCTTCACACTATCCTGCCTTTACAACCTTATGTCTGCGTTCTACGGGTTTCTAATACCAGTCTATCACACTGTTTCTGCTAATGCTAACGTTAGCTAGGTTCACGATTGCAAAAACTTAAATAGTCATAGAGCAAACATGTCGTAGATGCTACGGTCGGGGCAAGCTGGTTAGCATATTTCAGCAGAAGCTAAATAATAGTTTAGCAGGATGCAGCCTCTAAAATTGAGACACAGCTTCAGGCTCCAAATGTACAGGATGGCAGAGGTGGAGGCACTGTCGGCCATCTTTATACACAATCAGCCCCATGCAGTCGTTGGTCTGAACTGGTCTTCAGTGGTGAGCTGTTTACTCGGGAGCATTCACATCCACATCCTCCCACTGTGAACATAAACACGCTGAGCATCTGTAAAATTGTTCAGAACAATATTAAGTTTAGTTTCAGTGATTTAATTACTTCTCCTGATTCACTTTCATGTGTTTAAGTCTGAGTTTTCATCCTTTTTTCATTCTCCTTCCTTTCATTACAATACACTATGGAAAGCAGTGTTTCCAGATTCTGCCTTCGACTGCAGTTAATATTTTTGCAAAAATATTCAGTAATTTCGCAGTCTGTTTGTTTGTTTTGTCTCCTCTCTCTTCCCAGATCAGCCCTATAACTTAATTTTCTTTCTCTCCTCGTTTTCCCACCCCTCCTAGTGCTTTTTAACCCCTCTCTCTTTGTTAATTTCTTTATTTCTCCGCTTTCTCCCTCATCCCTTCCCCCAGTTTTCCCACCTCCGCGCTCCATCGGGGATCGCCGCCACAAAGCCTCCTCGGCCGCTGCCCCGGCAACCACCGCACCGCCGCCTCTGCCCCGGCAACAGGCCGTCGTCAGGGCTGCTGACCCCCTGACCCCACAACAGCTGCTCAGCAACGTCCCGAATATCCCACAATCCCCTGTTCTGTGCCGCTCGCTCCCGTGACCAAGGGGTGGACAGGATCACACACACACACACACACGGGGTATCGATCATGAATCACACTGCAGATTCACTCTCGTCTTCGTCCTGTTAAAGGAAGGAGAGGAGACGAGAATTTATGAGGAGGAAGCTGGCTGAAAAAACAACAAAAACAATCAAACGAGTAAACATTTCCTGTGAAGATTTGTTTCCTGGAGCAATAAGAAACAGATCAGACCATCTGGTTTAATCTTTGAATGTTGTTCATTTTGGTTTTTTTAAAATCTTTTATTTATTTATTTTTTTGTGAATATTTTGTAAATGACAGAAATAAGGCAGACATTTCTTCAAATCTGCTATAATCATTATTTTTTATGTTTTTTGGTGGCTCTGAAGTGCAAAAAACAAAACAAAGAAATTTGAAAAAAAAAAAAAAAGAAATCATCATTGGTGTCGACGTTCATCTGTAATTACTCTCACTGCCAGTAGCGGGAGTCTGTGTCTACTGCCCCTTAGTGGCCTAGATGGAGATAAAGTTATTCTGTTCAAACAAGAGATGGTCATACATGCAAATAGAAATAAATGTTTGATATCAACGTATCTTACATTGTCTTTTTTGTAGTAACCTGTGGTCTGGTGGCTCCAGTAAAACCACTGCCTGTTTGCTTGATTCTGTTATGTCTGATGTGATGTCAGATGAGAGCAGCGACGTAGCACAAACACGGCTGAGAATAAAAGCAGTTAAAGACATTTTGTGAATGTTTTTAGATGTCACAGTCACAGTCTGGCCTGTATTCGGTGTATATCTCAGTGTCTTGGTTGCAGGTGCTGTCCCCAGTGTAACTGGAGCTGCTCTTTATTAATAAATAATGCATCTGAACCAGTCAGCTCATCAGTCAGCTTGTGAGATCGGTAGCTCGGGCTTATTCTGCCATTTGCCCTCTAAAAAAAAAGGACAGACACACATACTCATACACAACAGGACACAACACAACATCACAAAGTCGGAGATTATCTGACAGTTTTGCAGGTTTGGGATACATTTCCAGGGATTTTATTTCACTCTGTTGTGTCACCTGGAGCAACCTCACCAATCATGAATCCTGAATAGTAAGTGTTGTTTTCTTTTCTGTATGCAGCACGTCACCATGTTACTGAGGTGTAAATATTCAGCTCTTGCACAGTGACTGCTGACTCGGAAAGTTAGGAGACACTCGAAGACCCTGTCACATCCTGGAAGCTCAACTTTGTCGGCTGAGTCATCTTTGTTTTCCTGCTGTTGATTAATGAATGTCGAACCAGCTCCTTGTGTGTAGGTGCTAATGTTTTAGCTTAGCTTAGTTTAGAGTATGGGCATGTAAGTTTTTGCTATTGCTACTTAGTCGATGTTAGCATTAGCAAAAAGGTTGCAGGTTCAGCATCAAACTTTATTCCTTTACTTTGCCAAGTGCCGTTTCCAAAGCAACATAAATGTCAACTCTTTGTTTTGTTTCCACTGAACTTAGCATGCTAATTAGCTAACTCAGGGCCTTGTCGGCCTATCCTCACACTTTTCTGATACTGTCAAGTCTACCCTGAAGGTGTAGTAGGGCTCAGAGAAAATGAAAAACAACTTCACACTTGTCTACTTTTAAGTACCGAAGCCCCCTAGTGGCTGTAATTAATATAAGTAATTATTATATTCTTCTGTTACCTGAAACACAATTTTAGTTGTGTTTAGTTTTGATCATCATCATTCTTGGTGGATTCTGAGGTGTTTCCAGACTAATGGAAACACCATTAGACTAATCTCTGTAGTGTTTTTTAGGTCAACCCCAAGGTCTCTTATCAGTTGGACATGCCTGGGAAATCTCTATCTTATTCTTTTGGTCGCTACCAAAAGCTTGTACACCATAGATGAGGGTTGATACGTAGATTAATTGGCTGCCTCTTCATTACAATGGTCCTAAACAACAGAGACTTGCTTTGATATGACATTTCACGCTGAATTTGAAACAGGCACTTAACCTCCTTGTCCTGGGTCCTAATAACTTATTAGATTTGTTTTTCAGTTGTTCTTCCATAAGTTATGTGGATCTAGGATCAAGGTGGCATCCTAGGACCTAATAAGTGTCTTAACTGCCCAATCTCTGTCTTCACACTCCAGTGACTACCTGTTCAAACTTCTTCTGATCGGTGACTCCGGAGTTGGAAAGTCGTGTCTGCTGCTACGCTTCGCGGTAGGCCTCTAGAAACACCACAATCACATTCACACATTGTTTTAACATTTCACTGGTTGATATCAATAATATTCCTCGTCCCCTCTTTGACCACAAAGGATGACACCTACACTGAGAGCTACATCTCCACAATCGGAGTCGACTTCAAGATCAGGACCATCGACATGGACGGGAAGACAGTGAAGCTACAGATTGTAAGAGTTTGTTTATCAGATTGTTGCTGAGTTAGATGCTAGTGAGAAACATTTTTTTTCTTTTTCTGTGTGTGTGTCTTAGTGGGACACAGCAGGTCAGGAGAGGTTTCGAACCATCACCTCCAGCTACTACAGAGGAGCTCATGGCATCATCATTGTCTATGATGTTACCGAGCAGGTCTGTGTGTGTTTATCTTTAACACAATAGCCGAGTTTGATCATTAACTTCTCTCTTCCTATTCACACTTCTTTCTTTCTTCACTTCAGGAGTCCTTTAACAACGTGAAGCAGTGGTTGGATGAGATAGATCGTTATGCCTGTGAGAACGTCTCCAGGCTGCTGGTGGGGAACAAGTCTGACCTCGTTAGCAAGAAAGTGGTGGATGCTGCCACTGCTCAGGTAACAGGCTCCACACCGTGCGATGAGAAACTCCTGCTTGCTACCACATACTGTTAAACAACTCATAGCCACTGCTTCAGCAGCTCTGAGGCTGTAATGCTCATTTAAACGCCAGAAAACAAAACTGGAATGGAGAGACAACATTGTTATTGTAGGAGTAGGACGTCATGTCGGTGAGGAAAGGTAATTTCTACTGAAGCAAACCCTAAAGTCAGATTTCTGGAAGAAGCTTGTTAAACTTGACACTGAAAATCAAGATGCCTATCGAATGCATGCGCTTGCATCATATTTTATCTCATTAAATCCATCATACATACAGTATCATCCAACTTTTAACCTGTGAACATGCTGCTATGCTGTTTAAATGTGCTATTGGTCAATTCTTATTCGTAACAAGAAACTCCACTTGCCCATGCCAACCCCAAAGAAATCAAAATCCAAGATGGCTGCTTTAGAAGTAGCGCAAGCTGTTGTACTGTTAATTAGCATGTGTGTGTATTATTAAATCAGTTATACACACATTTGTCCAACTTTTATCTGTAAAAACTAGTGAACTTAATACAGCAGCAGTGTAACTTGGACTCAAAGTCAGCGAGCTGTCATGAGTGCAAGCCACCTTTGTGACCTCCATTATGTAGCACCAGCATCAACCGCTTTTAACTCAAACCAGTGACCTCAGGTATGGGAGCTAACATGTCCCTAGCACATTTCTTAAGGTGCCCGGATCCACTAGCATATGTTAATACGTATGAATAGCTTGTTGGTATGCTCATGTTATACATGTCATAGTAGCACTAATTTGATGTTGGATACTGATAAAGTTTAACCTGCTGGTGGTGCTACATCCACAAATCCACCATCTACACATCAACTCATAAATATAAAAGTATTAATTATTATTTCAATTTATGTTTGAATTCAGAACTTTATTCATAATGGAGTTATTTCTCTCTCTTTTACAGGACCTGGCCTCGTCCCTAAAAGTCCCCTTCCTGGAGACGAGCGCCAAGAGCTCAGATAACGTTGAGAAAGCTTTCCTCACCATGGCCTCTGAGATCCATAAGCGCCTGGCCAGTGAGGGAGGGGGGATGCAGGGCAGCTCGGCGGACAGGACGGCCCAGGCCACTAAGATCAACAGTGCCCCCCTGTGGCTGGGAGGGGAAAAACAGACGCAGGAAGCCAGTAACTGCTGCTGAGCTGCACATCCACCTTTACGGTTTCAGGACTATGTGATTGTGATTGTGTGTTTTGGACACACATACTGTCAGGATTTTGACATGTTTGCTATTGAACTAAAAACATATACAAAATAATATGACTGGAAGAAGAAGATGAAGTGTTTTTAGCTTGGCTACAATATAGTTTTGTGCTTGATAATTAAATTTTGAATTAAATAGATTACGGCATAACCTCAGCCAAATAAACCTCCAGAACAATGTGGGTAGAGTTTTATAAAATCATCATAAACAACAACAATTTACTTTAACTTATTTACTGTGATAATTCAACCTCAGAGGTGATTTAGAGTATTTATCAGATTTTGTTGTGTTTTGTTTGTCATTTATTCATGTCAATAAAAAGATTCTTGATGCTGAAAATGTGGAAACATAAAATATATTCATATTACAATTACCTACATCCACCAAGAGACGTGGGCCACCTGCCCAGACCCATTACTAAGCCCTGCCCTTGAATACCACAAGCAGCAACATTTGTCAGGTAATGTTAGCTTAATGTTAGCACAGTATCTTTAGCTCATCATATCCGATCCATCTTAAATGTAGTGGTAGGATTTTTGGTTTTTTTTGACAAATTGGACTACAGTGTTACGCAAAGGAGATGTAACAATAACGAGAGCTCTATTTGATTCTGCATATTTATGTGTTTCCAGTAAGGGATTAACTTGTCACTGAAATGTTGCATTAGTCGATTTAGTACTGAGTGATAATAGACAGCAAGCCATCATTAAAACACAAAACAGGAGGACAGGAGTTTAACGAGGATGGAAACATTTTTATTCAATGCCATTGTTGTAAATGCCCGAGAGTGCAAGGTGAGTTATGAGACATTTACGCCTGTTTTACAAAAATATTAGTAAGGCTCTGACTTAAATTAATTCCTCTTATTAATGAAAAATACTCTGAATATGATTTTGATATATAAAATGTATTTATCATTTTATCTGGCCTCTAAAACCACCTTGTAACCACAACAACGCCTTCAGCTTGTTGTGTTCATTAAACAACCCCAAACTATTTTTGTGTGTATGACTGGATCCTTTATTTGTGAATGGACAGGAAAGCAGCAGCTTGCTGAGATGCTGTGGCTGAATGTTGGATTTTTGTGAGCAGTTGCCAAATGGGAAATAAAATCCGCTGAGACTTCAGGTTCAGGTACTGCGGTGACCTGTCATGCTTTTCTGGTGCATCATGTTGCCGTGTCTTCCCCAACTATTTGAGCTACAGCAGCTTTTCTGTTGGATTGTCACTCCTTACATGCATCAATGAGCCTTATGGCTGATAAGTAATCTTGTTTTCCACATCCCACAAGAGCTGCAGTTTCGGAGGCTGACCCATTTGTCAAGCCATCACAATTTGGTTCCTAACACTGCACATTTTTTCCGTTTCCAACTTGTAATGTTGGCAAAATGTTCACTTCCTGTGGAATATATCTTCTTCTGCACTCACTCTTGCCAGAAAACACATAAACTCCATGTACCTCAACTTTAAGGAGATATATTGCACAGGAGGTGAATATTTTGTCAAAGTTGGGAACGGAATCTGGTGAGAGACTCAAAGTACAGCATGAGGAGGCTGTAAAATGCGATTCAAACATGTCACAGTGGGAGGAAGCGATGACACGGAGGATTTTATTAAATTGTATTTTTGTGCAGCACTGATCTAATTTTACAATCATATTTATTGGGTGCAGGAGGCAGAAGTCGAAATGTGCTAATTGGATAAGAAGAAACTTGAGGTTCAAATGCAGAACTTTGTTCACAAGCATAACTTCATGTTACATTTTCATTTTCACATTTACATTTTCACTGTTGCTCTGAAGTTTCCGTAGGTCGTGATGAATCAAGTGCTATATCAATCTTCAAAAACTCCAACAGATTTCTTCAACAAAATTGGCTCAAAATAATCAAACTTAACTTATAATTTAGAAAAACAAACATGAGAGAGGGACATTTTGCATACTGAATGTAACATTTGAATATTTCAATATTTACAAGCAGCCTGAACAAACAGGCTGCTGTTACTCATCTGTCCGCTAGATGTCAGTCTTTCACTATCCTTTTGCTGTGAGGGGACCAAATAGTTGCAGCTCATTCACAAAATGTGATCTCAGTGTTTCCCCGTTTCCTGTCTCACCCACACTTCTTCATCCTCACCTCCACAGGGCCAACCTGAGACTTCCTGTTCCTCTTTTCTGACTCATCATCTCTAAATTCACCTGATCTGCGATCTGCAACACAGAGCTTCAACAATCACTACTGACTTGGGTTGACTTGAGTAATCACAGATAATTCCATAATTTAGATAGTCAATAACTTTGTTTTAGTGAATTGAAATGATCAAGAAACCATCAGAGGATGACAAATTTAACCTCTGAAAACTTCTGTCCTCATGTGAGACTTCCTATGTTACACTGTCCCCTAGTGGTGATGACTGGTGTTACAGCTAAAAGCAGACTCAAACAAACAGGAGAAAAGGAGGTAACAAGAAGGTTTTACATGGGGTTGCATTGATCAAATATATCTAATCTGTGTAGGTACTGAT
>CM028924.1:9168206-9185824 GCA_016801845.1 Polydactylus sextarius
GAAATATGAACCCAATCACCAAAACACAAAAATAGAAGCCTGGAGCAGCCATGTGGGGAACTTCTCTAACAACGGGAATTAGCTCAAATGGTAGAGCGCTCGCTTAGCATGCGAGAGGTAGCGGGATCGATGCCCGCATTCTCCAGGAGACTTTTGGCCCCAGGCTCACTCCAGCATTAGTAGTTTGGTTTGTTGGATGGTGGTTTTGGGGTCACAGTTGGATCTCATGAAACCAAAGACAAATAACCCAGATAAATGTGGTGTGCTGGGGAGGCAGCACTAAGAAGAGAGATGCTGGACGGCTTGACAGACTGGTGAAGGAGGCTGGCTCTGTGGTTGGCACGGAGCTGGAGACCCTGGCATCAGTAGTAGAGAAAAGGACTCTGAATAAGCTACTGTCAATCATGGACAACAGCCACCACCCCCTACACAGCACCTTCATGAAACAGAGGAACATGTTCAGTGGCAGACTTCTGTCACTATCATGTTCTACAGACAGACTGAGGAGGTCCTTTATCCCTAAGGCCATTCAGCTCTTTAACACCTCACTGAAAGGAAGGGGTGCAATGGACCCTCAGTCACTCTCAATAAACTGCTTCTCAAACACTAACCCCCACCCCCAAAAACACACACATACACACACCCTTCCTCCCATAAACACACACTCCACCCCACCATAATACCACTGCACAACTTTTTTTTGCACAACCCCTCGCCATTGCCCCAGTTGCATTTTTGTGTTGTGTTGTGTTATTGTTGCCTCCCTAGCTCGATAGCCAGGGAGCTGCAAGTTTTAGACTGATCTGTGGTAAGAATAAAGGAGATACACGTTGTGCTGGTGTTATCATCACGGCGGCAGGATTTATTCTTCCTCTTTTTATGTAAATCCTATTCTTCCACAAAACTCTAGTATCAAGCTAACCGCTTTAGTTTCAGTCCAACTTTCATATAACATGGCCATCTTACAACATGGAGGTAGAAAACAACAACAATTTTTTTTTATAGTAGTAATAAAACATCCTATTGTGTTCATGAAAAGTATTAAATGAATTTGTTTTTGACAATGTAACTTTTAACTAACAGTTTCTCTGTTATGTTATGTTATGTTATGTTATGTTACGTTATGTTACGTTATGTTATGATTTGATTTGATTTGTTATGATTTGATTTGTTATGTTAACTGAGATATTGATAATTTTACCTTTGATTGTGATATTTGTGATTTTTATTTTTGTTTTGATTTATGTTTCGATTTCGAATTTTTTATTTTTTCCTTTTTTTTTTTGGTGTTTTCGTTTTCACCTATTTTTCTTTAATGTGTTGATTTGAATTTCAATTTGATGTTGATTCATTTACTGTAATAATTAGGGTTATTTTTTTTTAGTTTTGTAATTGATATTTTTGCATTTTATTCTTTAATCTGACTGAATGAGACCAAAAGGGGGATTTGTGGGATCAGGCCCCACAAGTGCATGTCACAGATATGGTGTCAGCCAAATAATCTAAAAGTCAGCATAATGACGGGTGACATGACATGCATGTTCTCAGGAAGATAACGGTCATTGTGTCCACGTACCCTGACAGAGGGTCAGACGCAATGTCACAATGTGTCACAATGGCAAATAATTTTTTGGTGTAAGTACCGTGGGAGAACCGGAGCACCCGGAGAAAACCCTCAGAGCTTCGGTCCTGCCCCACAACTAGGCTAACCTGAAGGTAACCTGGATGTGAGGCAAGACTGAAGCTCTTTGTTATTTCCATCTTGAAAGCCCAGAAAAGAGATGAAAATAGTAATAAAATAAATATGATAAAGGTGAAAATAATTAGCATCTCCCCCTCCTCTTCTGAAGCAGTTGGAGAAGGCTTTCCTGATGGAGGAGAAGAATCTGTTGATGGCGCCAGGTCTGGGTTTAGTCATGTGATGTCTGAGAGAAGACATGATGCAATTTACAAGTTCTGGTGTCATTACTGTAATTTCGACCAGAACCTTCTTAGAACAGCCCCATGTCTTACGCAGGTTGGCGTGAGATGATCTTGTCCAATTTTCCGAGGGTTTTCTGTCAACGTGTATCACCTCCCCTTCCAACTGGGCCCATATTTCCTCATACAGTCGCAGTATGACATCATTTGCCCTTTTAGCGTCCCCACATGACTTTGGCCTTCTTCACAGCTCGTGACACCAGTGCCTGCATGACAATCCTCAAGTACATTTTGTTTTTCTCTGCTGCCGTCGTCTGGCTGGTGACTGTAACAGGCTCTGCCTCAGTTTCTACAGGCAGTGTGGGGGCTGTGGTGTCGGGCTGTGACCGCCATTTTAACGACGGTGCATTTCCCATCAGAGTGAATGTCACTCTATTGGTGAGGCTGGCAGCCCGTGTGTCAACCCAACAGTTGACTAGAGACAGGAAGTTGGTCACTCTGTTCCGAATAGCAGTGTACATGCTGACATGCGATTGAGGAACAGGCACTGGACTGCAGGTGGTCCCAGTTGGGTGTGTAGTCAGACCTGGCATCATCTCCCCAGTCATGTGCAAGTAGAGGAGGTCACTGAGATGTTGAATGAACATCAAGACTGTGGGACGTGGAGTGTTTTCAAGCATCTGAAACACACAAATCTCTTTTCCACCTTCTTGTGTTTGTCCATCCTCCGCCAGAAGCAGAGAGTCGACACTGGCCATGAGCGACTTTCTTGACTCTGCGCTCTGAGCTTTGGATTTAGGATGGAACTTGCGCTCAAGCTGCGCCAGCATCCGAAGGAATGACGCTTTAACAAGCCTCTTTGCAAAAAAGGTCTTGATCTTTGTTGCCACTCCTTTGAAACTGACTGTGCTCCTACGTTCAGACTGTTGGTCTGAAGCTGTTGTGTCTTCTTCCACTGCCAGACTTGAACCCTCATCAAGAAGTGACTGAATGACTTCTTCTGTGACCAGTCTGATCTCCAGAGATGTCTCAGACTGCAGCTCTTCATAATCAGAGTCTGACACATCATCCAAAAGACTGTCTATGACTGCATCAGTCTCCTGGGTGATTATGGACTTGATGCGTTGACTGAGGTTGCTGTCAGTGCTGTCCAGTGAGAAGGCCGTTGATAAACTGATTTCTGACTCTGAAGATTTTACCAGCGACTCATCAGTATCTGCAGACTTCATATCATCTGGAGTGGTGGTCCGTTGTCTTTCCCAATAAGGTTTTAGAGGCCTGCATGTGCTTAGCATTTTGCCAGCGAATGTCTTAAGCATGGAACAGATATGACCAACTATCTTGTTCAATCTTTTGGCAGGAGTGATGGGACTGTGTGCAGGCTTTGCTGAGCGCTTCCTCACAGAGAGGGAACTATTGACATTATCCGTCACCTCTGCCACAATGGACTCTGTCAGTTCCTCCAAGCTGATGCTCTGAACTCGCTCCAGATTCTTGATTTGATCCGTGTCGGTGTGTTGGTTTAGGACTCGGCCCTGGTCCTGGATGCGCAGAATGTCAGTAAAACTCTGACAGATTGAGTCACCCAGACTTGTCCTGACATCCTTCTTAGAGATGTGAGTCTTTGACTACCCTCAGCACCAAGTTACCCTCAGCATTAGTTTTACTTTACTATCAATCAAGTGACCACTAGTGTCAGTCGTACTTTACTTTCCCGCATCTTTTTGGGGATCCATTCTATGAAGCTTAAGACCATATTACTTTACTACGGACCAAACTACAACAAGTGTTTACTAGTTGTAGTTAACTAAAGTTAATGGTGTCTCTGGTATATCATAGTCTGCTGCATAACTGCAGAGGCCTGTACTATGAAGCAAGTTTAACTTACCCAGGATCTCTTTCAGTTATCTGGCTTCACTAATCCTAACAATCGCAGTCTGGCTAAGTGGTACCACAAAGCTGGTTATCAACTAGATTAGTCAACCCAGGTTTTTCCAATCTAGATGTGAGCGCGTTCACGTAAAAGAGGCCGCATTTGCAGCAGATGCCCAATCACAAACATGGAAACGGGTACCAGCAGAGCAGCAACTTCACAGCCGAAGAGGAAACAATCATTTTACAAAAATATGAGGAATACTGGCCGAGAATCCAAGCAAAAAGCAACACGGTGGCAGCTGCTAAAAACTGAAAAGACAAATGGTAAAAGATCGCTGATTGTGTAAACGCGCAAGTTCACAGCCCCACAGAGACGAGTAGATGTGACTGAAATTAAATTAAAATCAAATCAATGAACTGCTGAAATCGAGGCTGTTCAGGTGAATAGGCTGATACAACTTTAACATTCGTGTTCAGCTGCAGCCGTAGTGGCACAAAACAATAAAAACTAAATATAATAATATGATTCAAAGTTCTATGTAGTACTTTCATATTTTATAAGTCCAATTACAGTTTCATTGTGTCAATCAGTCTCTGATTTAGGATGACAAGCTCAGTTAATGAAGGTGACGGGGGCGTGTCATCGGATCCTGGCAGCTCCAAACAGGAGCATTTGTACAATGTGTCATTAATAAAATACAGTTATTTAATATCCTAGTTAATTATTGTAGGAGTCAATAACACAGCAGTGCTACTGTCTGAGGGACAGTCAGCTCTACTGTGTCACTGATAATGTGCGGTTTGAGGAGATCACAGATATGTGACGCGCTCCAATAAATGATCTTGCCAGTCTCTAAAAACCCTGGTCCTCCTCATAGACCCTCTCTCAATCCCGGCACCGAGCTCCACAGATCTTCAATAAAAGGACGAGAAATTTTCAAGAGCATTGATTGGTCGGAGGGTGGGGATTTTATAGGCGCTGATCTCTGATCTGAAACATAACCTGCTCCAGAGCAGGTTAGCTGTTTAGCATAAGTTACCATGGAGATGTAGCTCGGTAAGAAGTGAACCACCTTCGTAGGATGGAAAACCCAGAGTTAAACCTGAAGTTACTGCGATAAGAACAAATCCTGCTTCGTAGTACAGGCCTCAGGTCTTCAGCTTGTCCACCCCCCCTTAACAGAAACATGAACCCACCAAAATAGAAGCCTGGAGTAGCCATGTGGAGAAGGAGCTTGGACAGTGGGGAATTAGCTCAAATGGTAGAGCGCTCGCTTAGCATGCGAGAGGTAGCGGGATCGATGCCCGCATTCTCCAGGAGACTTTTCATCCCATCTTCACTCCAGCATTTTCTGTTTGGTTTGTTGGATGAGCTGCAATTAAAAATTGAGTCACTTCTCACCAAGTTGTTGTTTGAGTCACAATTGGATCACATGAAACCAAAGAAAAAGAAAGGAAATGAGGTTTAGTGAGTATGTTTACATGCACCGCTTAATTAATCCAATCATAGGCCCAATTGGATTTAAAGTACCTCATGTATCCACGCCATCCGATTGGATTCAGCTTGGATTCTGTTCTGTTCTGTTCATATGTCAGTTTCCCTTTATAAATCACAGTTTGCACCAAATGTGGCAACACCTGTGCATGGGTCATATCAGACCCACAATTGCCTGTAAATAGAGATGAGCTACATGTGTGATGATGACTCTGACTGAAAAATGACTGACAGTAGTGTGTAATTCAAAAAACCCAAATATATCTCGACAGAAATGGAGAAACCAGACAGGAGACATGAGGCTGCTTCAAAGAAAAGACTGGAGGAGAAGTTCTTCCTGCCACATCATCCGCATTTTAAGAGCCCAGAACCCTCACTTTAAAGTCCAGCATACACCCTACCTGAGGTCACGCTCAGGAGAGAGTTTAAAATCTGTGGACAGTTAGGAGAAAGGAAAAAATTAGTGACGTAGTATTATCTTTTAGCAACAGCAAGGTACAACAGGTAGTGCAACTTTTTATCACGTAGTTAATACATTCACAAACGTGGAGGGGAACTTTTCCCTAGTAAATACATTAAAGAAACATTATGATACCGCTACGGTCAATCAAATGTTAGTGCAATCACAATATAGTAACTCTCGAAATAGTGCAAAGCAATAACAATAACTCAACGTTGTTCAAATGTTACTGTCCATATTCACAATATCTCCCTGCCTTGTTCAGTTGTAAACATGTGAAATAAACACGTAAAGCTCACTTTTTCCAGTTCATTTCTCATCCACGAATCCCTCGATTTCTTCCTCTTCAGTGTCCGAGTTGAACAGTTGGGCGAGTAAGGCAGCCAACGTGCCCGGTTCCGCCTCGTCAAAGTCGACATTATCCGAGTCAGTGTCGCTGCTGTTGTCTGGCAGTTCAGTGACAATTCCTGCCTTCGTGAAAGCTCGGATCACAGTTGAGACTGATATATCAGCCCAGGCATCCACGATCCATTGACAGATGATGGCGTATGTCGCTCGGTGCTGTCTTCCCGTCTTGGTGAACGTGTGTTCGCCTTTTGTCATCCACTGCTCCCACGCAGTTCGCAGTCTAGCTTTGAACGCCCTATTGACGCCAATATCTAGAGGCTGGAGTTCTTTAGTCAATCCACCCGGAATGATAGCAAGCACCGAATTAGTGTGCTTTACTTGTTTTTTGACACCATCGGTGATATGGGAGCGCATTGAGTCACAGATCAATAGGGACGGAGCTGTGTGAAAAAATCCACCCGGTCTCTTGACGTAAATTTCTCCCAGCCACTCACTCATCTTTTCTACATCCATCCATCCCTTCGGGTTAGCTTTGATGACGACGCCGGGTGGAAATTTTTCTTTTGGCAAGGTCTTCCTCTTGAAAATAACCCTGGGTGGAAGTTTCTGGCCATTAGCCTGACATGCGAGAACTACAGTGAAGGATGACTTCTCATTCCCTGTGGTGCGTACATTCACCGTACTGGTCTCCATTTTCTCCACAGTGCGGTTCACAGGAATATTAAAGGTGAGTGGAACCTCGTCCATGTTTAAAATGTGTTCTGGCCGGATCTTCTTTTCAGTTATCTTGTTTTTGCAGTATGTGTGGAAAGAGGCCAGCTTTTCTTGGTAATCGTTTGGCAGTTGCTGTGAGACAGTAGTATGTGTGCGGATGGAGAGATTACGTCTTTTCATAAAACGGAAGCACCAAAAAGGACCGCCTCTAAATTCATTGATGTTCATGTCGCTAGCTAGCGCCGTTGCCTTCATTCGAATAGTAACTGTAGAGACGCTTGTACTTGCTGCTCTCTGTTCAACAACCCACTGTTCAAGTTTGTCCTCTAACTGTGGCCATCTCGCTTTGTTACCTCGGAAACTCTTTTTAGTCTTCTTTAGTTGGCGCAGGTCATCTTGTTGCTTCCTTCACTTCTGTACCATTGATTCATTAATGTTGAATTCTCTCGCTGCTGCTCTATTTCCATGTTCTTCTGCGTGACCGATAGCCTTGAGTTTGAACTCTGCATTGTAAGCATGTCTCTTGAATGGTGCCATTTTGGGGTCTTTATACACACACAAGTGGTGTGGGACTGGAATTTTTACTGTTTTTACTATACATTCTATTGTTTTTACCGCTTTTACTTCGGCGACGCCCCCTGACTACGGTAGCCATGGTAATCGACCATGGCTACCGTACCGTGATCCATATATAAGGCGCATCGGCCAATAAGGCGCACTGTTGGTTTTTGAGAAAATTAAAGGCTTTTAGGTGCGCCTTATAGTGCGGAAAATACGGTACTTTCGTCTATATTCTATTGAACAAATCATGAATCAACATTACACCATTTTCAGAGCACATTTTCTCACAAAGTTGAGCTACAATAATTCTATTCTTAATACAGTCACCCAATACTGCACTACTACTTCACAATAGCATTTCCTGGTTTTGGCGATAATCCACAAATATATGCATTTGTTTACATATGAGACTCAGAAAATCACAGATTTCATGAAACAGATTCATTACTCAAGTTCAGCATACATTTAGTGCATCCACAAGTATTTTCCTGTTGCTACGGGTCAACATTTTTCCCACTCTATTATACAGGTCCATTCAGCATTAACCCTTTCATATACACAAACACACACTACCATGCAGGTCCGCTTAGCATTAGCCAGTTAGCATACACTTCCCACTCTTAGAAACTCTTTAACTTGTTATTCTTTTCTCGCATGTACACAACAAATTCTCAAGGCACCTATTCAACTCTTAACATATAGCATGTACACCTGTTTAAATGTGTATTTACCGACCTTTGGTAGGAATAAAGGAGATACACGTTGTGCTGGTGTTATCATCACGGCGGCAGGATTTATTCTTCCTCTTTTCATGTAAATCCTATTCTTCCACAAAACTCTAGTATCAAGCTAACCGCTTTAGTTTCAGTCCAACTTTCATATAACATGGCCATCTTACAACATGGAGGTAGAAAACAACAACATTTTTTTTTATAGTAGTAATAAAACATCCTATCGTGTTCATGAAAAGTAATAATAAATTTGTTTTTGACAATGTAACTTTTAACCAACAGTTTCTCTGTTATGTTATGTTATGTTATGTTATGTTATGTTATGATTTGTTATGATTTGTTTTGTTATGTTTTGTTAACTGAGGTATTGATAATTTTACCTTTGATTGTGATATTTGTGATTTTTATTTTTGTTTTGATTAATGTTTTGATTCTTAGTTTTGATTTATGTTTTAAGTTTTTATTTTTTCCCTTTTTTTGGTGTTTTCATTTTCACCTATTTTTCTTTAATGTGTTGATTTGAATTTCAATTTGATGTTGATTCATTTACTGTAATAATTAGGGTTATTTTTTTTTAGTTTTGTAATTGATATTTTTGCATTTTATTCTTTAATCTGACTGAATGAGACCAAAAGGGGGATTTGTGGGATCAGGCCCCACAAGTGCATGTCACAGATATGGTGTCAGCCAAATAATCTAAAAGTCAGCATAATGACGGGTGACATGACATGCATGTTCTCAGGAAGATAACGGTCATTGTGTCCACGTACCCTGACAGAGGGTCAGGCCGCAATGTCACAATGTGTCACAATGGCAAATAATTTTTTGGTGTAAGTACCGTGGGAGAACCGGAGCACCCGGAGAAAACCCTCAGAGCTTCGGTCCTGCCCCACAACTAGGCTAACCTGAAGGTAACATGGATGTGAGGCAAGACTGAAGCTCTTTGTTATTTCCATCTTGAAAGCCCAGAAAAGAGATGAAAATAGTAATAAAAATAAATATGATAAAGGTGAAAATAATTAGCATCTCCCCCCTCCTCTTCTGAAGCAGTTGGAGAAGGCTTTCCTGATGGAGGAGAAGAATCTGTTGATGGCGCCAGGTCTGGGTTTAGTCATGTGATGTCTGAGAGAAGACATGATGCAATTTACAAGTTCTGGTGTCATTACTGTAATTTCGACCAGAACCTTCTTAGAACAGCCCCATGTCTTACGCAGGTTGGCGTAGATGATCTTGTCCAATTTTCCGAGGGTTTTTCTGTCAACGTGTATCACCTCCCTTCCAACTGGGCCCATATTTCCTCATACAGTCGCAGTATGACATCATTTGCCCTTTTAGCGTCCCACATGACTTTGGCCTTCTTCACAGCTCGTGACACCAGTGCCTGCATGACAATCCTCAAGTACATTTTGTTTTTCTCTGCTGCCGTCGTCTGGCTGGTGACTGTAACAGGCTCTGCCTCAGTTTCTACAGGCAGTGTGGGGGCTGTGGTGTCGGGCTGTGACCGCCATTTTAACGACGGTGCATTTCCCATCAGAGTGAATGTCACTCTATTGGTGAGGCTGGCAGCCCGTGTGTCAACCCAACAGTTGACTAGAGACAGGAAGTTGGTCACTCTGTTCCGAATAGCAGTGTACATGCTGACATGCGATTGAGGAACAGGCACTGGACTGCAGGTGGTCCCAGTTGGGTGTGTATTCAGACCTGGCATCATCTCCCCAGTCATGTGCAAGTAGAGGAGGTCACTGAGATGTTGAATGAACATCAAGACTGTGGGACGTGGAGTGTTTTCAAGCATCTGAAACACACAAATCTCTTTTCCACCTTCTTGTGTTTGTCCATCCTCCGCCAGAAGCAGAGAGAGTCGACACTGGCCATGAGCGACTTTCTTGACTCTGCGCTCTGAGCTTTGGATTTAGGACGGAACTTGCGCTCAAGCTGCGCCAGCATCCGAAGGAATGACGCTTTAACAAGCCTCTTTGCAAAAAAGGTCTTGATCTTTGTTGCCACTCCTTTGAAACTGACTGTGCTCCTACGTTCAGACTGTTGGTCTGAAGCTGTTGTGTCTTCTTCCACTGCCAGACTTGAACCCTCATCAAGAAGTGACTGAATGACTTCTTCTGTGACCAGTCTGATCTCCAGAGATGTCTCAGACTGCAGCTCTTCATAATCAGAGTCTGACACATCATCCAAAAGACTGTCTATGACTGCATCAGTCTCCTGGGTGATTATGGACTTGATGCGTTGACTGAGGTTGCTGTCAGTGCTGTCCAGTGAGAAGGCCGTTGATAAACTGATTTCTGACTCTGAAGATTTTACCAGCGACTCATCAGTATCTGCAGACTTCATATCATCTGGAGTGGTGGTCCGTTGTCTTTCCCAATAAGGTTTTAGAGGCCTGCATGTGTTTAGCATTTTGCCAGCGAATGTCTTAAACATGGAACAGATATGACCAACTATCTTGTTCAATCTTTTGGCAGGAGTGATGGGACTGTGTGCAGGCTTTGCTGAGCGCTTCCTCACAGAGAGGGAACTATTGACATTATCCGTCACCTCTGCCACAATGGACTCTGTCAGTTCCTCCAAGCTGATGCTCTGAACTCGCTCCAGATTCTTGATTTGATCCGTGTCGGTGTCTTGGTTTAGGACTCGGCCCTGGTCCTGGATGCGCAGAATGTCAGTAAAACTCTGACAGATTGAGTCACCCAGACTTGTCCTGACATCCTTCTTAGAGATGTGAGTCTTTGAGCTTGCATAGGATTTTATCAGTGAGCTTGACAGGAGTGATATAATGTCCAGAGCCATCTCTGTAAATATAATGATAGTTTTGTCATCGGGCTCACCTGATTGGACCAGTTTCCACTGTTTCAGTGTCATCTTTCCAAATAAGGATTTAATAATAGGGCGAACATCGTCAACCATGATCTCTGGCCTCTCGATGCTTGATGATGGTTTACAATCCATTTGTGTAATGTTAAAATTGTGTCTTGTCAAAATGTTGAAATCACAGAAAGCGTTAAGTATTCTAAGATAGAGAAACTCAGATTCATTCAGCAATTACCAAACAAAGATTAAAGCCACAGAATACTAAAGTCAAAGATCAAAGCTAATGGAGATGATGTCATGGAACATCAAAGTCACAGTTCTATGATGTCATATCCAATAAGCACAAACAGTAGCCTCCTGCTCCTGGCATAATCACCACTAAATGGGATGATGTCATCAAACAGCAATGTCACAATTCCATGATATCATATCCAGTAAACACAAACAGTAGCCTCCTGCACCTGTCATCATCATCACCGCCACCAAGCAGTTGTGTGACGATGACAGGCGCATTGAATCTAATGGAATCTGAGGCCAGATAATCTGTATTTGTAGGTGACAATGTTATTCATAGACTTCAGCTCTGAATTCAGTACATCAGCTCTCAGCAGCTGGTGGGGAAACTGGCTCTGCCTGGCCTAAAACTAGATAACCCAGAGTCTACAGTCTACATGATGTGAACAATCCAACTGTTGTAGCCTTCAAAGGCTAGATTTGTCAAGCACATTTGCAGGAGCCTCTATAATGAGACAGGGTAGTCACAGATCTGAGTTGTTGAGGTGCAAAGATAAGTTTAGGTGTAAACGTTACCCTCAGCACCAAGTTAACCTCAGCATTAGTTTTATTTTACTATCAATCAAGTGACCACTAGTGTCAGTCGTACTTTACTTTCCCGCGTCTTTTTGGGGATCCATTCTATGAAGCTTAAGACCATATTACTTTACTACGGACCAAACTACAACAAGTGTTTACTAGTTGTAGTTAACTAAAGTTAATGGTGTCTCTGGTATATCATAGTCTGCTGCATAGCTCCAGGTCTTCAGCTTGTCCACCCCCCTCAACAGAAACAGGAACCCACCAAAATCGAAGCCTGGAGTAGCCATGTGGAGAAGGAGCTCTGACAGTGGGGAATTAGCTCAAATGGTAGCATGTGAGAAGTAGCGGGATCGATGCCCGCATTCTCCAGGAGACTTTTCTTCACTCCAGCATTTTCTGTTTGGTTTGTTGGATGAGCTGCAATTAAAAATTGAGTCACTTCTCACCAAGTTGTTGTTTGAGTCACAGTTGGATCTCATGAAACCAAAGAAAAAGAAAGGAAATGAGGTTTAGTGAGTATGTTTACATGCACCGCTTTAATCCAATCATAGGCCGAATTGGATTTAAAGTACCTCATGTATCCACGCCATCCGATTGAATTCAGCTTGGATTCTGTTCTGTTCTGTTCCGTTAGGTTACGTTACGTAACGTATCATATGTCAGTTTCCCTTTATAAATCACAGTTTGCACCAAACGTGGCAACACCTGTGCATGGGTCATATCAGACCCACAATTGCCTGTAAATAGAGATGAGCTACATGTGTGATGATTACTCTGACTGAAAAATGACTGACAGTAGTGTGTAATTCAAAAAACCCAAATATATTCATAACTTCGGTATAACCCCCTCTTAAAACACAATGCTCTACAGTGGTTTGAAATACAGCTCTAGAAAATAATCCATATCAAAGGAAATATTTAATCTACCAATATCAAACCATAAACCCATAAATCCAAGTGATTTAATTTCAATGTTCTTTGGCTTTGATCTTGTTGGGCCAGTAAACTCAGTTTCTCTAGCTTATAAAACTTACAGAAGTTCTTTATGCAATTTGAACATTTTGACATATCATCTTTAAATGAATAGCAACCCATTATCAACTACTGAGTAGCCAGAGCACCCAAATAATGATGTTCGACCCATTATTGAGTCCCAGTAGAACCGGGTCCAAACAGGTGACCCTGATGATATGATGGTTCTGGACTATATATCACTCCAGTCACCCTCATTGTTAAAATCCTTCACAAGCACAGTAACAGAGGATGTCAGGACAAGTCTGGGTGACGCCCCTCCTTTACCAAGAAATGAACCTCATTGACCTACAGCGCAATGGAGAACATTCAGCTTCTGCGAGTGAGTGCAGCTTCATGGCAGCTGAGTAAGGAGCTTCTCAGCAATGTCTGCAGGTCCCTGAAGTGTGATGGCCTGAACAGCAGAGAGCCTGGCAGTGTGCCCAGAGGCTGCTCATCAGAAAAGCAGAGGATACACTGGATGAGACTTAAATAGATCACAGTGATGACAAAGTGAGAGAAATCTTGAATAATATCTCGACAGAAATGGAGAAACCAGACAGGAGACATGAGGCTGCTTCAAAGAAAAGACTGGAGGAGAAGTTCTTCCTGCCACATCATCCACATTTTAAGAGCCCAGAACCCTCACTTTAAAGTCCAGCATACACCTTACCTGAGGTCACGCTCAGGAGAGAGTTTAAAATCTGTGGACAGTTAGGAGAAAGGAAAAAATACACCCCTCCTTGTGTGTTTAACCAATCAAACCAAAGGGGAGGAGTAGCTGCTTGTCAGTCACAGCCAATGCACACACTAAGCCCTGGAATTTCGTAAACTTACCTACTGTAGCTTTAACGTAATTGTGAACCTAGTTAGCACTACCATTAACCATATTGAATTATGAACCAAACTAGCACTAGTGTTAGCTGTACTTTATTCTTAACCAAGCCATGTGAATCAAGGTACCACTAACTTGCCAATCATTGGACTTGTGTTCACTTAAGGCCAGCAGTCATCACTTTATCACTTTACTACAAACCAGATTATCACAAGTGTTTACTAGTTGTAGTTTACTAATGTTAACGGTATCTGTGGCTTGTACATACAGTATCTATATATGATAGTCTGCTTCACAGCTCTAGGTCTTCAGTTTGTCCATCAACCCCCAACAGAAATATGAACCCAATCAGCAAAATACAAAAAATAGAAGCCTGGAGCAGCCATGTGGGGGAATTTCTCTAACAGCGGGGAATTAGCTCAAATGGTAGAGCGCTCGCTTAGCATGCGAGAGGTAGCGGGATCGATGCCCGCATTCTCCAGGAGACTTTTGGCCCCAGGCTCACTCCAGCATTAGTAGTTTGGTTTGTTGGATAGTGGTTTTGGGGTCACAGTTGGATCTCATGAAACCAAAGACAAATAACCCAGATAAATGTGGTGTGCTGGGGAGGCAGCACTAAGAAGAGAGATGCTGGACGGCTTGACAGACTGGTGAAGGAGGCTGGCTCTGTGGTTGGCACGGAGCTGGAGACCCTGGCATCAGTAGTAGAGAAAAGGACTCTGAATAAGCTACTGTCAATCATGGACAACAGCCACCACCCCCTACACAGCACCTTCATGAAACAGAGGAACATGTTCAGTGGCAGACTTCTGTCACTATCATGTTCTACAGACAGACTGAGGAGGTCCTTTATCCCTAAGGCCATTCAGCTCTTTAACACCTCACTGAAAGGAAGGGGTGCAATGGACCCTCAGTCACTCTCAATAAACTGCTTCTCAAACACTAACCCCCCACCCCCCAAAACACACACATACACACACCCTTCCTCCCGCAAACACACACTCCACCCCACCATAATACCACTGCACAACTTTTTTTTTGCACAACCCCTCGCCATTGCCCCAGTTGCATTTTTGTGTTGTGTTGTGTTATTGTTGCCTCCCTAGCTCGATAGCCAGGGAGCTGCAAGTTTTAGACTGATCTGTGGTAAGAATAAAGGAGATACACGTTGTGCTGGTGTTATCATCACGGCGGCAGGATTTATTCTTCCTCTTTTCATGTAAATCCTATTCTTCCACAAAACTCTAGTATTAAGCTAACCGCTTTAGTTTCAGTCCAACTTTCATATAACATGGCCATCTTACAACATGGAGGTAGAAAACAACAACAATTTTTTTTTTATAGTAGTAATAAAACATCCTATTGTGTTCATGAAAAGTAATAAATGAATTTGTTTTTGACAATGTAACTTTTAACCAACAGTTTCTCTGTTATATTATGTTATGTTATGTTATGTTGTTATGTTATGTTATGTTATGTTATGTTTTGTTATGTTATGTTATGTTATGTTATGTTATGTTATGATTTGATTTGATTTGATTTGTTTTGATTTGATTTGATTTGTTATGTTAACTGAGATATTGATAATTTTACCTTTGATTGTGATATTTGTGATTTTTATTTTTGTTTTGATTTATGTTTTGATTCTTAGTTTTGATTTATGTTTTGAGTTTTTATTTTTTTTTTTTTCCTTTTTTTTTTTGGTGTTTTCGTTTTCACCTATTTTTCTTTAATGTGTTGATTTGAATTTCAATTTGATGTTGATTCATTTATTGTAATAATTAGGGTTAATTTTTTTTAGTTTTGTAATTGATATTTTTGCATTTTATTCTTTAATCTGACTGAATGAGACCAAAAGGGGGATTTGTGGGATCAGGCCCCACAAGTGCATGTCACAGATATGGTGTCAGCCAAATAATCTAAAAGTCAGCATAATGACGGGTGACATGACATGCATGTTCTCAGGAAGATAACGGTCATTGTGTCCACGTACCCTGACAGAGGGTCAGACGCAATGTCACAATGTGTCACAATGGCAAATAATTTTTTGGTGTAAGTACCGTGGGAGAACCGGAGCACCCGGAGAAAACCCTCAGAGCTTCGGTCCTGCCCCACAACTAGGCTAACCTGAAGGTAACCTGGATGTGAGGCAAGACTGAAGCTCTTTGTTATTTCCATCTTGAAAGCCCAGAAAAGAGATGAAAATAGTAATAAAAATAAATATGATAAAGGTGAAAATAATTAGCATCTCCCCCCTCCTCTTCTAAAGCAGTTGGAGAAGGCTTTCCTGATGGAGGAGAAGAATCTGTTGATGGCGCCAGGTCTGGGTTTAGTCATGTGATGTCTGAGAGAAGACATGATGCAATTTACAAGTTCTGGTGTCATTACTGTAATTTCGACCAGAACCTTCTTAGAACAGCCCCATGTCTTACACAGGTTGGCGTAGATGATCTTGTCCAATTTTCCGAGGGTTTTTCTGTCAACGTGTATCACCTCCCCTTCCAACTGGGCCCATATTTCCTCATACAGTCGCAGTATGACATCATTTGCCCTTTTAGCGTCCCACATGACTTTGGCCTTCTTCACAGCTCGTGACACCAGTGCCTGCATGACAATCCTCAAGTACATTTTGTTTTTCTCTGCTGCCATCGTCTGGTTGGTGACTGTAACAGGCTCTGCCTCAGTTTCTACAGGCAGTGTGGGGGCTGTGGTGTCGGGCTGTGACCGCCATTCTAACAACGGTGCATTTCCCATCAGAGTGAATGTCACTCTATTGGTGAGGCTGGCAGCCCGTGTGTCAACCCAACAGTTGACTAGAGACAGGAAGTTGGTCACTCTGTTCCGAATAGCAGTGTACATGCTGACATGCGATTGAGGAACAGGCACTGGACTGCAGGTGGTCCCAGTTGGGTGTGTAGTCAGACCTGGCATCATCTCCCCAGTCATGTGCAAGTAGAGGAGGTCACTGAGATGTTGAATGAACATCAAGACTGTGGGACGTGGAGTGTTTTCGAGCATCTGAAACACACAAATCTCTTTTCCACCTTCTTGTGTTTGTCCATCCTCCGCCAGAAGCAGAGAGTCGACACTGGCCATGAGCGACTTTCTTGACTCTGCGCTCTGAGCTTTGGATTTAGGACGGAACTTGCGCTCAAGCTGCGCCAGCATCCGAAGGAATGACGCTTTAACAAGCCTCTTTGCAAAAAAGGTCTTGATCTTTGTTGCCACTCCTTTGAAACTGACTGTGCTCCTACGTTCAGACTGTTGGTCTGAAGCTGTTGTGTCTTCTTCCACTGCCAGACTTGAACCCTCATCAAGAAGTGACTGAATGACTTCTTCTGTGACCAGTCTGATCTCCAGAGATGTCTCAGACTGCAGCTCTTCATAATCAGAGTCTGACACATCATCCAAAAGACTGTCTATGACTGCATCAGTCTCCTGGGTGATTATGGACTCGACGCGTTGACTGAGGTTGCTGTCAGTGCTGTCCAGTGAGAAGGCCGTTGATAAACTGGTTTCTGACTCTGAAGATTTTACCGGCGACTCATCAGTATCTGCAGACTTCATATCATCTGGAGTGGTGGTCCGTTGTCTTTCCCAATAAGGTTTTAGAGGCCTGCATGTGCTTAGCATTTTGCCAGCGAATGTCTTAAACATGGAACAGATATGACCAACTATCTTGTTCAATCTTTTGGCAGGAGTGATGGGACTGTGTGCAGGCTTTGCTGAGCGCTTCCTCACAGAGAGGGAACTATTGACATTATCCGTCACCTCTGCCACAATGGACTCTGTCAGTTCCTCCAAGCTGATGCTCTGAACTCGCTCCAGATTCTTGATTTGATCCGTGTCGGTGTCTTGGTTTAGGACTCGGCCCTGGTCCTGGATGCGCAGAATGTCAGTAAAACTCTGACAGATTGAGTCACCCAGACTTGTCCTGACATCCTTCTTAGAGATGTGAGTCTTTGAGCTTGCATAGGATTTTATCAGTGAGCTTGACAGGAGTGATATAATGTCCAGAGCCATCTCTGT